>JAVSEF010000007.1:0-600000 GCA_032927745.1 Schwanniomyces capriottii
ACACCATCCTACACACCATCCTACACACCATCCTACACACCATCCTACACACCATCCTACACACCATCCTACACACCATCCTACACACCATCCTACACACCATCCTACACACCATCCTACACACCATCCTACACACCATCCTACACACCATCCTACACACCATCCTACACACCATCCTACACACCATCCTACACACCATCCTACACACCATCCTACACACCATCCTACACACCATCCTACACACCATCCTACACACCATCCTACACACCATCCTACACACCATCCTACACACCATCCTACACACCATCCTACACACCATCCTACACACCATCCTACACACCATCCTACACACCATCCTACACACCATCCTACACACCATCCTACACACCATCCTACACTCCATCCTACACTCCATCCTACACTCCATCCTACACTCCATCCTACACTCCATCCTACACTCCATCCCACACTCCATCCTACACTCCATCCTACACTCCATCCCACACTCCATCCTACACTCCATCCTACACTCGGTTCCTACTCTCCTTTCTATACTCGCTTCCTACTCTCCTTTCTATACTCGGTTCCCACACTCCTTAATTTACCCGCTTTCACCCGCACATTGCATTTTGAATTTTTCCTTCTGATTATGAGCTCGCTCTTTTCGCGTTTTTCTCTTTTTCTCCTTTCTTTATTCTTTAAACGTTCCCCATTTGCTCTGTCCATCTAATTTCATTAAATCCATTAATATTTATACTCTCCATTATTATCATACAACTTTTTTTAAATTAATTCTCCGTCTATAATCAGAAATCCATCAAATCTAGCTCCATCAATTTCAACTCCATCAATTTGTTCTTCCTGAATTCTACTTTTACTACTAATTATCCCACATTTACATCGCTTAGCGTCTTCCAAGTCGAAAATTACCCTTCGAATATACCATCATAAATCACTAAATATTTTTATATTCCCTCTCTAAGCAAAAAATTAATATCTAATTGCCTGAATAACTAATATGATATACCTAACTTTTTAAAATCTTCACCTTTCCTGAAATTTAAAGCGCCTAAATACCACCCCTAAGCGGTCTGCATATAATACTATCTTTCCAATAAATTTAATATCCCCCATTTCCTCTCCTTGACCAAAATATCTATATATTCAGAATCTCCTCTTCTTCCAGATTTCAAAAATACAATTACCTTTGCTCCAACTTCCTTTTTCACCCAAATCAATAGGGAGCAAATCACCACCCCTAAGCGGTCTGCATACAAATCCATCTGTTTTAATAATTTAAATAAATTTCCACATAATCTCTTCCTGATAATAATATTTACATATTCAGAATCTCCTTCGCTCTTAGATTATAAAAATATAATTACATTTGCACCAGCTTCTATTTTCATCTAAATGACGAGGCCCCAACTTACCACCCCTAAGCGCTCTGCATATAATACTTCCTTCTAATAATTTAATTAAATTTCCACATAATCTCTCCTTGACTAAAATATCTACATATTTATAATCTCCTCTCCTTCAAGATTATAAAAGTAACAATACTTTTTCTCAAACGTCAATTTTCACCCAAATCAAAAGGGCCCAAAATACTACCCCTAAGCGGTCTGCATATAAGACTAAAATTCTACTAATTTAAATACCCCCAATTACCTATTTCTGATCATGCTAACTAGCAATTCAGAATCTCCCTTTCTTCAAGACTATAAAATTAGCAATACTTTTTCTGAAACGCCAATTTTCACCCAAATTGGAAGGGCCCAAATCACCACCCCTAAGCGGTCTGCATATAAGATTACTATTCTAATAATTTAAATGAATTTCCACATTATCTCTTCCTGATCACACTAACTATGAGTTCTAAATCTCCTTCTCTCTTAGATTATTTAAATATAATTACCTTTACACCAGCTTCTATTTTGATCCAAATCAATAGGGCCTAAATCACCACCCCTAAGCGGTCTGCATATAAGACTACTATTCTACTAATTTAAATATCCCTAATTACCTATTTCTGATCATACTCACTATGAATTCTGAATCTCCTCTTCCTCCAGATTCTAAAAATACAATTACCTTTGCTCTAGCTTCAACTTTAATCAAATTTCATAGGGCCCAAAATACCACCCCTAAGCGGTTTGCATATAAGACCTTCTCTTTTAATATGTAAATAGAATTCCACATTATCTCTTTCTGATAATAATATTTACATATTTATAATCTCCTTCTGTCCAAGATTATAAAAATACAACTACATTTGCACCAGCTTCTATTTTCATCTAAATGACGGGGCCCTAAATCACCACCCCTAAGCTCACTGCATATAAGTTTGCTCTTCTGATAATTTATGAATTTTCCACATTAACCCTACTAATTACAATATTTACACATTTATACTATTACTAAATTTTTATACTCAATGTTTCTATCAATCTTTAAAGATCAAAGATTAGTATACAATAATATTAAACTGAAACCTAACCATAAGATCCTTTCTCAGTTATCTCCCTCATATCATTATAAACATTATCAATCCCCTTCGCCTGGTATATTTATCCTTTATAACTTATAATTTATTAATATCCCCTGCATCTATTTTATCTGTTCATTTTTTACTTTTCCATATAGGTAAATGAATCTCATTTATCATGATCCTACTAAAATCAAGGTTAATATTCAACGTATGCAATCATTCTTTGCTCATCAATAAATACATCTTTACTCATCAATACAACTTTGTTTATATCCATCTTTTTTGCAATTATATATAAATTTATATCTGGCAATATATTATTTATATATTTTATCAATAAATATATTTTCGCCTATCAATAAATACATCTTTGATTATATAATAATCTTTGGTAAACGTATATTTCATACTTGACTCACTCTAAATTTAAAATCCCTTGATGAAGATCCCCCCTAATTTATCACCCCTTGTCCTTATTTAGGTATATTAATTAAGGGTAGATAAGGATCTCTTTGACTATTGGCTCGCATTACCTCGTGATTATCAATCGTTCATCACCATTGCTCCAATCTTTTCACTATAAATTTGGCCATATACTAGACCCGTTTGCGTTTCTTCGTCAAAGCTGGAGGCGTCAATAGGTCTAATGTGGTGTTTCTAGCATTACCACGAGATTCTGGTGTTCTAGCTCACATTCTCGATCTTGATTCCGTTCTCGATTCCGATCTCGGTCTCGGTTTCTTTTTTGAGGGCATTTTCATAATCACTCGTATTTCCTCATCATCACTAGGAATAACAACTATTTCTACACGTTCATCATCAGCTATAGTTGAATCTGCTACGGAATTTTCTTTCTTCACTTGAATTTGGGAAAACAAATGATCTAAACCCGAACACCATTTCTGACCAATTATTGATTCTGATTGAGATCTATGATTCCGGTATTCATTAGGTAAGGCACTTCGTGGACTCAAACTAATTGATTTACTTCTGCTTGGAAGAGATTTTCCGCGATCTTTATAAAGGTTAATGTATTGGTGAATATGTTCGAAGATCGACTGCGAATATTACTTTGACCTGGATATAACGTATTTGACACATTGGCCAGATTAAGAATCTTTGGTCAATGGTGGATTCGATTGGGGACTGATAATAGGATTTGGTGGGTCAACTTGACCAAAATCTTCCCCGGCTCCATTTCCTCCTCCCCTTGATGATCCATCATCACCTGAAGGTGATCCGTTGTCATCGCCAGTTTCAGCATAATCCTCAGATGACTGCTCGCCTAATAAACTTCATAATCCTGATAAGAATTTGAACTTATAATAACATCAACTTGGGTTATTTCGACAAAACTTGCTAGATCAATATGACTGAAATCTACTCCTCCTTCCCCAGAAGATGATGATTCCTCGTCATATGAGCTTCCATCTTGATCCAGAGTTACAACGTCTTCGAATGGCGATCCGAGCTCTTCTACCATTATTTCAACATCTCTGTGCCCTTCGATTTGGCCCCTCACATCAAAATATTCCCGGTTCAACGCATGCTTATGCCAATCATATTCATATGACGAGCCGTTACTGCTTCTGCCGTATTCGTTGAAGGTAAGTTCATACCGGCTATGCTTATTAACAGATGCTCGTTGAGAACACAACACATAAAAGTGTACCAACAGTCGAATCATACAGTAGTTATTCTCCTGACATATAAATACATCTTCAAAGTCCTGAAGTCCAAGGGATAAGTCGTCATTTCTTTGATGCTCACCCATTTGGGCTTTCATTAATATATCCGTGAGAATACACGATTTGAGACAATAATTTATTCCAATAGCTCGAAGGTACGCGCTAACTGGCATGCAAATCGCCAATCCTGCGGAGAATAGTATAAAATCATTCGATCTGGGTTGCTCGACTGCACTATCATTCCCAGTAGGGGTGTCATTATCCTCGCCACTAATTTGCCTGCTGCGAAAATTTCGTCTGTTTCTCTCCAGCATGCCAAAATCTCCCATGTGAAGCGCGGTTCATCTTGATAATAACGTCTCCGGTGATATCCATGTATTCGGTCCATCATTATCAGTTTCATTATACTCAGCAATACTATCATCAATCTGTTGCCCAGAAGGATCTGCTAGCGCAAGATTAGTAAATGGTTTTTTAAATACATTCCCTAAACCCAATCTCGCAATAATGAAAGTGCTGTAAATACTGTGTGATTATATATTCCTGTTACTAATCGACCACGCTGTTCATTACTTACTTCCGCTGTATTGCTAGAAAATTTATCATATTCCTCTTGTCCCCTAGAGAGGAATTTTCCGTGGTCATCAAATGTTGTGTGGATCGCTTCACGTAACCTCCGTGTCAATTCATCATCTCGAAGTCGAATCATAACGAGGTGTAATAGTTTTGCCATTTGATCAGAATATTGTTCAACATTACTATATGTACGTAGTAACCGGAAATTAGTCGATTTGGTTATTCTATTCATGTTCTTCACCACATCCAATCTAGTGACTTTGATATTATTAACATTGGCTCTAACGAGAACCATCATTAATGCTAAACACTTTTTAAGTCTCTTGATTTGAGATACTTGTTGCAAATCATTTCTAGCACTATTAAAGGCTTTGATAACTGTGGTGGATGCCCTTTCTGTCATGATCTTTTTAACATATTCATGGTGGTGTTCTTGAGGAATATCACTATCCAGTGCTACAACGTTTTTTGGTTGTTCAATAGTTCCATATTTTACAAGTTGTTCTAAATATCCCTCTCAGTAGGACAATATACTTTGACATTTTGTCCAAGATTACTATTAACAAATTGAAGTTTTTGGTATGCTGCTTCTTTAATATCTTTAAATACACATTGGTGTTTAAATATATCTTTGAACAGCTGACACACCTTGCCACATCGACATGCGTACCGGTAGTAAATTGGTAATCCTTGGATTGGTAATTGCCAGTCTAATGATTCCTGGTCTCACCAATCCAATTATACTATCTAACTTTAGCTCGCCTACTATTTCACAAAGTCTTTCCATTTCTTCCAGTGGATCAAACATATCAGCCAAATCAATTGGTTCCTTTGGTTCTCTTTCTTCACAATGTTTATGAAGACTAGTTTTATTTACGGCACAATTTTTCACAAGACATATGAGGCGGTGGAACATCATAAATGAAATTTGCCATGGAAAAATCTAGTTCATCTTCTGATGAGTATTCATCATAATCAGAAGAATAATTGCTCATTTTTTTTTTATTTGAAAAATACAAATTTAATGCAATTTTCTACTTTAAAAAATTTAACTTTAAAAATTTCCTCTAATTATATAAAAAAATCAATAAATTTGTTATAATTACTTTAAGTAAGGAGCATGTAATTCTTATCATCCCTGTCTTATCTGATAGTATGTTTATATTGATTCTATTGGTTATTTCCAGTAAATATACCCCTATATATTTTGAAATAGTCAATGCAACCTACCCCTTGTTGCAATAAATCGTAGGCGTATCCCAACCCCCGACCTCATCACCCAATGCAACCCCCCATGTTGCACCCCAGGTCCATCATCCCTTCATCCCAACCACCCTTAAACCTAAGATCATAAAAACTCTTTGCATCAAAAACCCGCACCATAAAACCTATACACAATAATACGCACACCCTATGGTACAAGCCACCATAATACGAGGACATATGGACCACTAGACCTACATTCCAATAGACCTACATTCCAATAGACCTACATTCCAATAGACCTATATACCTATGGAAGTAGTGCCCATGACGGATGAATAAAGTTGGAAACAGCAGAGTCAGGAATATCATTGTGTCAAAGATTGTCTTCTATATTAATTATGTAAGATATTATGAACTCTGAGAAATAGAACAATTGAAGCAGTCAGATAGAAATAAAGACAAATGGGAAAAATTACAAGAAAAATGCACGAGATATTTATTTGTGGATAGTGGAAGTGGAAGTGGAATTGTTCAACAAGAAGATATGTATGCACTTTTTATGTCAATGAGTACCAAGTTCATCAAGAAAAGATTGGGGATAAGAGACTGGAGGCAGATTTTGGTACAATTTGTTAAAAAGGATTTCTCAAGCACTAGCAAGCTAAGTCATCATTTATCTATAAATTCTTAGAGATACAGGCAGGTCACGGACCAACAGTAGAATTCAATAGGTCCGAAAAAAATACCAGTAGAGAATATGAAAACAGTATTGTTGAAGCGCAGCAATTGATATCTGAACGATGGCACGAAATCAATAATCTTCCTACCTCGCTCAAGGAAATCGAAACATCGAACCTAAAATTCAATTAGAACAGAAAGAGATCTTTTGAAATGTTTATAGATGGATAGCTGGTGTGTGTAATTTGTTTTTGTTTTTAAAAGTTAAAATATTGCCATGTGATAGAAACAATTTCCAGATTATATAATACAGTTGATGTTTATTACGTAATAGTTTGTTTATATGTATTGATTTCGAGGGAGCCATGACGTCATGGCCCTCCCAAAAGTAAATAAATGCGCAGATTGCAATTTTTGTATGGGTTTGGGCAGAATGCACTCATTTGCAGGGTATAGTTCATTGTTAGTTGTTCCCAGCACATTGCAAAATGTACCGTGTGTCGCGTTAATTGTCTATTGTACATTGACACACCAGGTCTTTCGAGTTGGCATGTGTATAACATGCCAACTTATTTTGTGGGGAACATTTTCATTCTGAGGACTTCTATCCGTTCTTGAGTACCATGAGTTATAAATGAGTTTGGCCCGTTGAAGCCTCATCAAAGTTAGTCTAAAGTTATCTGCTGCCCTTCTTATTAAAGAAAATCCTTGAACGGGGTATGTTAAAGGATACCTTATTATGGAGAGATGCGAAGGGATTTTGTCAGGACGGATTCAAAAAGATTTTGAAAATCACGCGAGCAACTGTTGAATTATACGCACAAAAATGGATTATTTTTTCTTCTAACGACTTATAGGTTCATCTTATACATAACTTTTTATGTGAGAATTTGTCAAAAATACTAAAAAACCCACTATAATAAAATGGCTTTTGCGGAAAAATCTTTGTTGAGACAAAAATAAAAAATATTGACTCCGACGCGGTTCGAACGCGTGCATCTTTACGATAACAGAACTTGAGTCTGCCGCCTTAACCACTCGGCCACAGAGCCCCTAATAAAATTTGTTAGGAAATGTTCCTAACAGTACCTTCACGTGCAAGCTATACACTATATAATTCGCATTTGTTGCAAACTCTACAAGTTTGCTTTTAGAGATCAGTTTTTCCTGTTATATCTAATTTATATACTATTATACATAAATATATTACTGTTTTCTGGTTAAATAACCTCTGAGAGTTTATCTAAATAAAAATTAAGGACTAGATCTAACTTAAAGCTCCATAAGTTTCCTAACAAAGTTTGTAAGATTATGTTGGGATTTAAGCGAGTCTAAGTGATTCATAGTTATTATCAATACTATCTAAATACTTAGCTATTCCTATTCACACCTAACTACGTCTACTTAGTCTAGTTCCTTATATTGTTCCTTATGGTAGTGGTATGATGTGTTATACTCTTAGAGGGCTCTCACGTGTCACAACACGTTTACCATTCTCCTATATCATCTTGATCTCTAACAAATATTGTTAGGATATGTTCCTATAACAGTACCTTCACGTGCAAGCTATACATTATTATTCACATTTGTTACAAACTCTACAAGTTTAACTTTTAGAGATCAGTTTTTCCTGTAATATCTAAATTATATACCATTATATATAAAATATATTACTGTTTTCTGGCTAACTAACCTCCATGAATTTATCTAAGTAAGAATTAATATGACCTATCCATATCGACGGTCAAAGTAAACTATCAAATATTATTTATAAACTTATTGTGAAAATCGTATATTGATTGAGAATGTTTTAACTATTCTAGAAAATCAACCCAAATTCTTTCAGACCAATTTAGATCTATAAATCAGTTTAAAACTTCAATGACGTTGATGGCAAGAGAGGATGCATATTGGTGGTTGATACCAGTAAGCAATTTACGATCAGTAACAGTGTAATCATACCATAGGCCCGGTGATCAGCTATATATAGCACTATACTTTCTGGCAACTTGCTCCACAGAAAGCAAATTCAAGTCTTGCATTTTATTTGTTACTCCTAAGATTTCTTCACCTTCATCAGAAAACCCCGTAATGGCCCTACCTCCAATGAGAAGTTTTCCAGTAGCTGGGTTAATCATTCCCTCAAAGATGGCTAGTCCGTGGCAAACAGCTGAAACAACATCACCCTTGGCCCAGATCTTAGCAACAACATCTTGAAATTCCTTAGCATTAGTACTGGAACCAGCAGAAGCATAGAAAATGATGTAGTCATCTGGGTTAACGTCTGAAACTTTTTTTGGTTAGTCAAACCTTTTTGGAACTCGGAGTCCTTGTTCTCCCATACAGCCAAGTCTTTCTTTTTAGAAAGCTTCGGTAAGGGAGTGGGCATCTGGACCATAAGTACCAGTTTCGGAAACAAAGTCTACTTCAAAACCCTTGGATCTGAATACGTTGGATGGGTGTAAAGCTTCGATTATAAATAAACTGGTCTTGCTAGCGTCATCGTAGAAGGCACCGATGTAATTTGTGATTCCAATTAATTCTTTGTTCATTTTTGCATGAACACTTGTCAAATTTCAATTTCAATTTCAATTTTTTTGCGGCCATTTATGTTTCATGATCGTCATCCGAAACTAAATGGTTAGATATGTTGCTTACAAATTGCGAACATGCATCAAATTTTTCGAACGCCAAACTCTGCATCCTGTGGCTCCTGAAACTTCATGGAGTTCTACGAAATAGGCACTTAGCAAACTTTTTGTTAACTTGGCCATTGTGAATTGAATTCAACTAGCTTTTATGCTTACACGGCACTTACTACCATATTTTGAAATACCATGGAGCACGAATACTGAACTTACATGAATCTTATACGTGTCGTCTTAATATTAATATCTATATACTCTCATACTACGCGTATTTATTAATGATTTGTGCAAATGCGACATGGGATTTTTAATAATGTCGCAAATGTAACGACATTGACAGATAGAAGAGATGCTGAGTCCATGCAAAATCCGTAAATACATGATCACCCCTAGAATTAGAGATACGAAGATACGAAGTCTATGGTAAAGGGATATGTCATTTGCCAACTTTGACTTAAAATCACAAAAGACATTAAAGAAGAAAGGGAGTACAAGTCACATTATTGAAAACCAGACTGCCCCACAAAATGGTCTCGATAAAATAATAAATAATACGACGGAGCAATTACATCTTTTTGGGGGACTAATATCCCAATTAGATTCTCAAAGAAAACAGATAGGCTCGAGAAGAGATTTTATAGAACTTAGAAATGGGATAGATGAATTAGTAATTAAAATTGCGGATATAGATAATGCCATAAAATTATTAGTTCTGAATTTATCAGGATTAATCACTAAAAAACAGTCTGAAACCCCAACTGAAGTATCTCATGATAATAATTTGCAAATTTCTAGTCATAAATTGCTTTTAAGAGATATAATAACAAATGAGTATAAAAGTCTTCATAGTCAATTCCTGAAGGCATCTAGGGTATATAATGAAAAGTAGAGAGCTTTCTCCTTAAAGAATTCACACATAATTACAGATGAAACATCGCCACTATTACAGCACACCCCGAAAAGTACTGAGGTCCAAATACAAGAGGAAATAAACAATACGATTAATTACAATACCAAAGCATACTCACCGAAGAAAGAGAAAGAGAAATTGAACGAGTCAGTGAAGCAATAAAGGATGTTAATATGATTTTATATTGGAAAGTACTTAGTTAAATACTAATTCGGGTACAATGTTTATTGTAATTCGCTCAGAGTAGAATTACTCATAAAATACATTCTAAAAACTACCCTATTTATAGAAAAACTTGGTGACAATATTATAGAAAAATTTTACCTTGATGCCGTGCAACTAGCAATGAGCTACCAAGATCTTTCCATGCTATTGGATGATATTTTCATATGTTCCATTGTTCATCTAATAGCCTCAAACTGGTGCTAAGTGTCCGAAAAATGAATCTTCATCATCGTCCAGATGATTATTTTGCATCAATTCAATATTCGATATTAACATTTGTGTCTCGCATTATCTTTTATTTAAAGCTAGAACACCAACATAAACTGATAAAACCTTTTGAACATGTTGCTCCCAAAATGGAAATGTTTATTCCCCTTGTAACAGGAACAACTTTGATCGCTCTTTGTCCTTCAATTGACCAACCACCTTCTCTCCTCATACCGATATTGAAACCAGCTTCATCAATGAAGACGCAATTTTTCAGAAAATCAAGAATCGGATTCCAAGTTTTAGCCCATTCAAGTCGTTCATTAACTGTCTTTTCCAGAACTCTTGCAGACGGAACTAATGAGATTCTTTTAAAGCTTAATCTACATACTTTTCTTACAAATTTATAAACAGTAGAAGAAGAAACCTTCAAATCCATGAAGTTTTCCTGAAGACTATTTACCATCTTTTCTAAGGCGAGAGTTGAGTTTTCACTCACAATGGAGAGCAAGCGGTCTTTCTGAAGTTGACTCAAAATAGGCTTCCTACCAAGCTTTTGGGAACTGATTGGAATACCGAGTAATTCACAATATTGCTGCTCGTTGGCTTTTCTTTTCCAAGTATAAGCTGTTTGCTTAGGAACCCCAAGAATATTTGCAGCCAGATAAGCGGAAAATCCTTCTTCCACCTTCATTTCATGAAATTTTTGCTTTAGAATATCTAAGGCATTTCCTTTTTGAAACAGTTTGTATTTGATCAACTTCCATTGTAGATTGTTGGTTATAGTCCTTTACTTCTTTTTTATTTTTTTCAGTACAGTCTTTGACGATTAATTTGAAGTCTTTGAAACTTATACAAGATTCCAAAGGCGCACCTACATTGTCTACACGTAATGTCATTAGTTTTCTACCCTTTCAATTAAATAAGTGACCTAGGCCATCTTTGAAGATAAAGTTATCGTCTGATTCAATGCTCATATTATTTTTATATATAAATACTGATCAAATAGATAGTATGAGATATTTTGCAGGATGGTTTGACAAATAACGGGTCGGAAGTATGAGCCATTTTCTACCGATGGTATGAACAATTTGAAACCGGAACTATGAGTTAATTATGAAACCGCTGTATATAAACGTACTTTGGGAAACTAATTGGAGTACAGTGTGTATATTGTATTGGGTAGTACTTGGGAAATACTTAATCGGGTACAATGTGTGTATTGTAATTCGCTCAATCTAAATTAAATACAGAAGTACATACAATTCACTGATATTTCAAGACAATTCTGGTGATGATTCATAGTGAAAATTTTCACCAGTGCCGTGCAAAACAAGGATGAGCTGATTAGAATTCATTCAGCTATTGGATATGATCTCCAAATGCCTCAGATATTTATCTAATACATTCATGTTGGTGCCAAGTGTGCCAAGTGTCTGTGAAATGACTCCATCATTATCACGATCATTAATTTTGTGTCGCGCACTATCTTTTATTTATGCTATCGCTATGATATAGCCAAAAAAATTACTAGAAATACAACATTCGAAGGATACTTTGATGGGATAGCAATTAAAATATCGATATATATATTAAATCCAGAATTATAGACGATGGATTTGAGAATGATGTTCAACAGTATAGGTTTTTGTAATTGCCATGCGGAATAGAAGAAAGAGTAGACGAACGGACCAAGGATCTTAGAGACAGAACTTATAGACATAATGTGTGTCCTACATAATAATGATGGAACTATTGGCGATAATTCTGAGAAAAGTGAATGGATACTCTCTAAGTGTAAGAAACTTATATGGTCAGGGAAAACATTTATCGCTGCACACAGTTGGCTAGCATATTTGACTAATAACGCATTTGATTGCACAGGGTCAATAAAGTGGATTAATGAAAATAATGAACAAGGTAGGTTGATTGTTGAAAGATTTGAATTCATGGAAGGATGCCCTAAGAATATTGTATATATTGAATACGAGGGCACAAAATACTTGGCTGTTTTTTCCTTATAGATATTGGATGTAACCAAATTCATATACGTAGGACCATGGATGATCTGAATTCATCGGAGCACATCACAAAAATAAGTTGAAAATATTTGCTTCAAACCCTGCGAAACCCCACAAAGTTCATTTTATATAAACTATCTGTATTTATAGAAGGAAATCCTGAAAGGTAGGTTAAAGGTAGATTAATCTTTCAGGATTTTCTTCTATAAACCAATCTATGATTCAAGACAATACTTTGTCCAGTAAACCTGTTGATCGTAAATTTGTTGGTCAAATAAAGTGACACGTGTTATCTTTGATTCCATAGGTCTGATGACAATAACTTAATAGTTGATAAGTAAGTGGCATAACTAAAATGAACGCAAAAAGTGAAAAAGAAAAGTATATGAAGTATAAGGTTCTTTATGGAACTGACCCGGGTATACTTCAAAATTGGTCGCTTGCCAGTCTTTTGAAAAGGGTGGTATTCTTGAAATTATTACTGGGGCGACTCTTGGAGTGAAAAGATATACTACAGATAGAAATGAGCTAGTTGAATTAAACAGCGATATTGCATATCTAAATCATAGTTGTGACCAGACATGTATAACTGGTGTTAAAAATCTGGTTACTTGATGTTCCTGCTGGCAGTGAGCTAACGTTTTTCTTTACTCAAGTAGTGGGTGGGACACGGATAAAAATTTCAAATGCTGGTGCAAGAGCTCTGTTTGTATAGAGAGCGTGAAAGGTGCTAGATATTTATCAGAGGAGGTTCTAAATAAATGTTTTATTATTGATCATATTTTGAGTTTACATGAGAAAAATTCTAAGAGATCTTAATGTTTATTTCTGTTTTCTCACAGAAAAAAGTAATTATGGCACATAATTGGTCTCTTCTTGGTGATAATAGAGATTTTTCTAGGGTTAATATTCTGCTAATTCCCAGCAACGTCAATTATTTTTAGTCATTTCGTAAGTAAATATTGAATAACATGATAATACTGAAGCAACATTGTAACCCATATTTTAGAGAATGCAATTTACTACTTCTGCAACTGTTTTGAAAACTTATCTTGTTTCCATCCTGATAACCATCATTGACTGTCACCAATATTTCCTGTATTCTTGAACAACCGATGTAACTATTTGAAGCGATGAACAGTTCTACCGTACCGGGTGATTATATGACGAATGTGGACTTATCATCTATCATCTGGAAATTTCTTGCAACTATCGTGAATCTGAAAGCGTACATTCTTTTTCAGCGAAGACCGTTTTGATCTACTTGAACTTGATTTGATGGTTTTATAATTTGATGATACACCAAATCTATTCAAACAGAGTTAAGAGTAAAATTTCATATGGAGATAGACATTAAACACGAGTGATGTGAAAGCGTAAATTGACGAAAAACTTTCAGATCATTCTCCTCTACTAACGAGCCAGAGTGCCTGGTACAGAAATTACAAAGCTTGTATTGAAGACAACGGATATAAACTTATTATCAGCATTTATTTGATTGTATGTGAAATCTAAATAAAACAGTATTATTTGGACAACTAATTCATTAAATATCACTATTTTTTAAATAAACTTTTCAAGAATCTAATTAGTTGGAAATTATAGTAAACCTTCTTCGACATTAATCGTATTTGTAAAGTTTCAACACAGCTAATAAAAGCAAGTACTGTGACTCACTGAGCCCATAGAATTGCTTATCTAATGCAGTCATGGGTAATATTCCATTTCTTCATCCGGCCTGAAGGGCCTAATCAAAACGTCCCATTCTTCAGTTGTCGGATATGCTTGTTCAAAAACATCACACAAAGCTTTATGTTCTGCTTTTATTTCTTCAGGATTAGCACTATTGGGCCTAGATTCCTTCTCGTTTCCATCGTATTTTGAATATCCAAAATCAATCAAACATACTTTTTTTTCACTGCTCGAGTACAATATATTTCTTTTCGCTATATCGCCATGTAATATATTATTTGCGTGAATTATACGTAGTTGCAATTTGGCTGATTCATACGTTTCTCTGTCTATTGGTAGCTCATTTAACTTTGGATCAATATACTTGAATATGATAAATGGTCCCATGGCATGATAGTGCTCTCGGATGTAAAAATTTGCAAATGCCATATTTTGCCTCACATATAGACTATTGAACCTTTTGTCCTTGGATAGTATTTCATATGCTATCTTCTCGGAGGAATAAGCTCTTCTACAAGTTCTAATGCATGCATCTCTAGAGATTGTGGTTGCTCCGTGATCTCTTTTGAACTTAAGCGGATCAAATACTTTCACAATAAACTGGTCTTTATTCTCGTCTTCCGCTACGATCTCATCTGTGAGATTGACGAGTTCCCTGAAGTGAATGTCTTCCGTCAAGTTCTTGTCGTCCGTCAAGTATTTCCTCACTGAGAGATTAACCTTGAAAATTTGGGAATTATAGTAAAAGCCGCTTTGTACATCTATATCTTTGAATGCACCAAGTTGAATTCTCTTTCTGCAAAATTTCAATGCTTTTATCCTCTCTTTACAGTGACTTTTATAACCTGATTCCAAATCTATTGCTAATCTGGTCAAATAGTCCAAATATTCATCGTCAGTCTTGCGCACATAGTTGTAAATCTTATCTAGCTTACTCTTTACTTCGAATTTGTCCAACTTACTTTTTACTTCGAATTTGTCCAGCTTGAATGCTTCATAAATAAAAGAAGTAAGTGCTCCTATCAAAGTTAAGCCTGAGGATTGGCAATCCACTATTTTATAATTTAGTGGCACGTATTTGAGTCCTTTTGAAATACCAGCACTTTCATGCACTATATTTATAGCTTTCTCAAGATTAACTTCAAGTAAAATAGATGTGTATGAGTCTGTTAGGATTCCATTGTTTTTATGATTCGAGAGCATTTCAGCAAGAAGTTGAACGAGGAATCTCTTCATCTTTGGATCTTCGAAATCTAGTTTCTTTTGACCTATTAATAAAGGTAATTTTTTTACTTCCACAATAGCAAGCGAGTTTTTTAATTCATCATCCAAGTAAGCACATATATCTGGATAAGAATGGAAAATATCATTCGTTTGATGTGGTACTTTAGTCTGTACCCCAGTTGGACCAACAGTATTTCTTTCTCGAATTTTTACTTCCATTCCTAAAAGCGCCGCCAAAAATTCGCATATTGGTTCAAACAAAAAATTCTTGAATCCATCTCTATATGTACTTTCTTCTTCACGATAAATATCAGTGACATATCGATGTCTATTAACAAATCCTAGCCTTAACAACAATTCGACTATTGTTTCCTTTTGATTAATAGTGAACTCATCCTCAGAAAAGAGGTTTTCCTTCAATATACTTCTTAAGTTGCTTTCAAACCTCAGTAATGGCATTTCACTATTATCTTTGAATTTGATTTCGGAGAAAGTTCCTATTAGAATGTTTTCTGCTGAAACACTAGCAGACGGATGATTAAGATTATATGGGTTTATTATACGACCACTTGAATCAAGAAACTCATATTCTGTGAAAGGGATAACCATAAAAAATAAATAAGCAACTTTCCACCTAGTAGAATCATCTCTTATAAATTGTTCGAACCATTGATAAGTAGCATTTAAATGATTCGGATCCATGGTTTCAAAAAACTTTAATGACAAATCCTTGTTGGTCACATATGAGTCTTCTTGAAATAATTTTCTAAAATCAAAATTGGTGATCGAAAAGTTACTGAAATCAAATTCATTGGGATCAAGGTAATCCTCTTTGTCGAATATATATTTAGTTATATTTTTGTATAATTTATCTCTGTTCATTGTTATATTATTGTTAATGGGAATATGGTTTCGGTTTGTGGATATAAATGTAAATACATTTTTAAGCATTGTAAAGTAATCTGTTTGTGGACCGCAAAATATTTTATGCAACAAAAAAATTTATATGCATATTAAGGACAACTAATGCGGCAATTATTGTACACTTTATATTTAAAAGTACTTGGGAAATACTTAATCGGGTACAATGTGTGTATTGTAAATCTCTCAATCTAGCTCATATTTATAATCAATTCTGGTGATGATTCATGGTGATGGTTCATAGTGAAAATTTTCATCAAAGCCGTTCAACTAGCAATGAGCTGATTAGAATTCATTCAGCTATTGGATATGATCTCCTACTTTATTCATCCAATACCTTAATGCTGGTGCCGACTGTCTGTGAAATGACTCTTCGTCATCATCAAGATACCTTGATGATTATTATTCACTTAGATTAAATTTGCCCGGCAATATCTTTTATTTTAAGCTAGAACACAAACATAATATTGTGCCAGAAAACTATCTATATGTCTAGCATTTGTAACTCTATCAAGTTAAATCTCTTCACAGAGTACTAATAGTATAATTACCAAATATAGATGAGTTTTTGATCGAAGTACAAGACAGATAAGGAATGTAATAAGTAAACATAAAGGCTCATTAAATAGTATCATATATTTTCGATCAATTACTCAAACTACTTCTGATTATTTATTAATTCTCTCTCATCATATGCATTTCTCGTCTCATTATCAAATCAGTATACTTAACATATTACGATAGTTCAAAATCTATCCCCTTGGGCTCCTAGTTGACTTCCCTCGCCTACATATCGAACATGGAGTACAGCGTAACAGCGATCACAGCCCTGGAATAGGCTAGAGCCTTTGTGATAATAAGCCATTGATACAAATATGCTGACTCTCTTCCTAAAAGATTTTAGCTCCAGAAATTATCGCAACTCGAGTTCTTGATCTCCGAAGGCGACTGATAATCTGTTGATAATGGACAGTATTTCTGATAGTTCCAATAGTGATAATATGCCTTACTTGCTCGGTGTATACTTCATAACAGAAAGAAGAGTCGGTAATAATTAAGGAACCCTTTTTCTGTGCAAACTGTGAACAGTTCTCTCTTTTTTCTTTGATACTCATATCATCATGGAATAGAAAACATGACAATGGTTTTGCTAATCATATCACTTTCTCCGTATTGTTTAAAATGACAATCATTCTTGATTTTTTTGGTCTAACCTCTGTCTGATAATTCCCATTAACAGCACTGCTACACGATTTAATCCTTGTAACTACAATACGTTCCACAAATTTTGGAGGAGTGGACATTCTGGAAGTATAATTTCTCTCACTCTTGAGCAATTTTGTTAACTTTCTCACATTTGAGACATCGATTGAACTGCTAAGAAACTTCGGTATACCATCAAAATAATTGTTGAACATTTTTACATCATCAGTATAATTTAATTACGATAATTTGGATTATCAACGTAATTGCGTAAATGTGGGAATCTGTTGCTAGTTAAATGTTAGTGCACTACACAATTTTGTGCAACAAAATAGGATTGATGCAAATTCACTCTAAAGTGAATAGAGCCACTTTACAATTATTTGGCATTGATATAAGACAAATTGAATGATAAAGGATGGTATTGGAATAGCATCCAATAGCATGGAAAGATCTTGGTTGCTCATCACTAATTACATGGCATCAAGGTAAAATATTTTTATAAAATTGTCACCAAATTTATCTCTATAAATAGGGTAGTTTAGTATGTATTTTAGGAGTAATTTTACTCTGAGCGAATTACAATAAACAACTGTACCCGAAAAGAACAATTTCTGTATAATCTAACAGAAGATGAACCAGTTGTTGACGAATTTATGAACAATTTGAATTTTTAAGAATACTCCTTTTTTCAAATTGATACTATCTAATATGATGCTGAGAGAACAGAATATTCTTTTTCATCGTTCTCGACGTATTTTTGGTCCCTCCAAATAAAAATAAGTATACTTATCACAAACAATTCAATAATTTCCGGTACATGAATACCCGATGCCCCCGACAGAGCCCAGATTTCTGCACTTGAGATGTATTTATTCTTGATAAACTCCAAAATATCCCTCCCTCCTCTTGGGACAACAATAAAAGGGTTAAGTATATATGCTACCATGATAATAAGACAAGAAATTAAATAGCGAGGATCCTCGTGGAGTAGTTTTCTATAGGTCCCATAGGCAACGGAAGAAGTTATACCTATAATAAAAATGAATAAAACAATACTACCGACCGTTAACGATGTTGAATTCAATGCTACAAAAAATTTATGGTGATAAGCATGAACTATTTGTTGGATCTCCATGAAAAACCGGGGAGCAGTTTGAATCCCGTAGAGTGCAATCAATCCTCCGCTTTTCAACAATATATGGCGACGATTATTCATAGAAAAAAATGCAGTGCAATATCCAAAAGCAAATAATGTGACTAAAGTAAAGGTGGCTAAAGAGAAAATATAGTTTATTGCACTAAGCGCAATTAAAATTCCTGTAGCTCCTAAACTCTTAAAACCAAAATCTACAAATAAAACCAAATGGATAAGATAGAAAACCGTGAACAGAAGCTTCGCCATCAAATATTTTATCAAAATTAGGGATAAATTTGAAAATTTGAAGTTATAAGCAATTAATAATTTTCTTTTTTGAAAATACATTATAACGCAAGTAATAAAACAAATGAAAAAAATGGGAACAACCACTATCAATCTATATTTATCGTCGTGGTGAAAATAACTCGGGTAATGGGTAGGTATATCTCCACTAATTCCGTCTTTAGACATTGAAAATACTTGAGTTGAAGTATTAAACGGCATGTCCAATTCCTTTTCGAATTTTTCTAGTGCCTTTTTGAAAAAGCTAAGCTGGTTTAGTGAGTCTACCTGATCTAAGAACTCATCCTCCTTCAAATCTGTTGGACATAATTCTAGAGATTTACAATCCTCGATTGTGAAATTTAAATATGTATCTGAAAATAAATACCTTTCTTCTCCATGTATTCTTAATCCAAAACTAATCAAACCATCCCCCCTTGATGAAATAAAAGACGCATTAACAAAAATGACTAAAAAGTGAAGACCAAGCGCAAATTTAAAATACTTCATTATACTCTATAAATGGTAAAATGCAGTCCAAGACTATTGTCAAGAAATATTACGCACATACGCCGGATATATATATAGTATGCCAAAAATAGCTACGTCATTCAAGGTAAGAAGTCGCGAAACATTATTGGACGTGGCTCGAAGACAGCGCCATCTGGGCTTGCGATAAATTTAATGCGGATAACATATGTTATAGGGAATACTTACAACGATTTTTAAGTTTAAAATATTCAAACTTACATGTAATTAAACTAACACCTGTCTACATATGAACTAGACGAATAGAAATTTAGTAAAGAACTTCAACTAATATCGTCCATGATTTTAAAATTCATTAATAAGAAAATCAATAGATTAAATATGGTATTTCGTAATATGTTGGGAAAAAAACTTATATTGGTAATTACGTGACTAATTCATTTAAAAGCCATAAAAGGTGTCAGCCAATCGCAAAAACATAGGAGATCTGCATAGCAACCATCCCATTTAAATCTTTTAGCGCGGGTTAGACAATTTAGTTTAAAATGATATAAGATTAAGAATATATTTTTTTTTTTTGAGAGAAGATAAACTTTACAAAGCTTATAAGAATATTAATTATTTAGTTAATGACAGTATTTATCGCAAATGCAATTTATCTATTTAAAGAGTTGTTCTAATGCGAAACCTGAACAGTAGGGTAACTAGACTGAAACCTGAAGATCTTATCTTGACATCTGTTTACAAATTGAGTTTCCACATCACTATCTCGCATCAAAGGTCGTTATTCTTAATATTCTAAAATGTTATTCCGATACTGGTACAAAATTATTCAATTCCCTAATGAAATAAAAGGATCTATCGATTTACTGCAAATTTCAACTTGAATCTTCTAATGAGTTCTATATTCTGAGTTGTAGCTTTGCAACAAATATTAATACTCTATGGAGGAATTATTTTATAGATCATACATTTTTGGTTACATTTTGAGTTTTTATGTTTAAATTCATACATTGTGTTTGGTCAAACAATAAATTTAATTTATCAAAGGTTTTTCTTTTCTGATTAGCAGTGTTTCTTATGTTAATTTAAAGAGATTTAACTATTTAGTATACTATTTTTAATAGTATATTTCGGTTCAAAAATGATAGGGTAACTATTAATTAAATTAGAATTTTCTAGATACACAAGACTCTATAGATTCATGCTAATTATTAAAATAGAGAATATATTCATATGCCTCTACAAGGAGCAGTGTCATACGATTAGGTGTCTTAAGTGTATTTTTGTAAAGGTATATTCCTGAAGTTGTTTCTAATATATAAAAAGTAAATAATACGATCATACTAGAAATTGATATATACAGAAACAGATAGCATTAACCAAGTGTAAATATAAAATAAATTTAGTAACTTTCTGGTGTTGCATATATTAGTAATTACCCTGCTGACTATATCAACTTGCAGGTTTTAATAATATCAATTCTTCTCAGATTGCAGTCGGAGTTCAAGCTTTATCCCTTGCTGGAAACATACCATCATGGTCTCTCTTGAGAAGATTAAATAGGAGATCGGTTATGTCCACAGAAACCGGTTCCCTATTTGTCTTTAATCTTTTGATAGCAATATTAGGTATTGCTGCAGGCGACTTTAGAGCTGTAAAAGTGTCTTGTGCTTTATGGCTATGTTATTTCTTCAACATAACAATTGGACCAGTCGTGCATTTTAATGCATGTGAAATACCAACTAGTAAATTGAGGGTCAAAACAATAGCAATAGCCTTATCCACTAACAATAATTGCATGTGGGTTTTTGCTTTGCCTTATATGTTTAACTCAGACCAAGAAATCACAAGCAAACATAGGTTCAAGTATAAAATTTATTTTTACTGGTTGCTGCTTTATATCAATTTTTGTATTTTATTTCTTCCATCCAGAGCTGGCAGGTCAGTCTTTCGAAGATTTTGATGAGATTTTTGATGCTATATTGCCTGCAAGGCAATTCAAGCATTATCAACGTGCAATTCATACCGTTTCTCCTGACAATTTTAGAAGAAAGGAAACGAAATATTGTGGAACTAATTGAAAACTCATAAGTTCTATAGAATAAAAACCAAAGATCTGGTTCTTATAGCTACTTCGGAAGTCTTAACTTAAAAGGCTAGAAAAAAGCACATAAATATGTAAGCAGCTCGGATGTTTCAAATATTTCCTTAATGTATAGTTTTTATTACTCTTCGTGTATTCTAAAGACCAGGTGTCTATTAAATTAGTAATCTTTAAAAGATAGATATTCACTCTAAATGAAGCTATCGTCAAATGTGCATTTAAAATTAAAGAATTTCATAATCAAAATTAGCTTATAAAGTTGTTCATTCTATTTTACTATACCTTAAGTAAATCATAATAGGCTTCTGGGATCAATGATATGGGGATTGCTGATCTAGATCCATTTGTTAATGCCGCGAAATTTATAGGTAACAAAAATATTAATATATCATCGCATTCGTAGGTATCTTAAAGAATATTCTCCCAACGTTACTCATCATTAGATGTCCACACATTAACAACAATAACTCCGTACAAAATCTAGCAGAGTAAGTGTACAAAGCATTTAGGTATCCTTTTCAAAAGCAACACTAACAATACTTAATAACACATAATAATAATTATCATGGTTTAATAAGACTCTGATTCTTGAAAATTACTCGAGTACCAATTATTAATTGGATATTAAAGTTATTATTTCAACTTATGCCGCCAACTGGAACTGTATACACCGGAAATCTTATAACTTGTTGTGAACTCTTGCTATTTCAAAATTCCAAAATATCAAAAAGTTGACAAATAATGATAATGATGAATAAATAATTCAAACTGAAAAGATAAGAATTTTACAAATAGGATATTTATAATAGAAAAAAAGAGACAGAAATAAGAGTACATTTCATTGAACAAAAAATAAAACCTGAATCATAGACATACCATACGACAATTTCACTAATAATTATGATGAATATTTTTGAACTATTTTAAATATAGTTAAGTGAAAAGTATCTCATTATATCAATTGATATATAAAATTTTAGTCCTTTCTTTCCAGTTGAGTTACTTTATGTTACCTATTTCAATTATAAAATTTTGAGGTTCGATTTTCCTTTAAGTGAATTCTTCCTTCATATTGAGCTATTACAATATAATAAACTATATTTGAAAAAGTCATAATTTGAGGCTGGAAATTATTTAGAAAAGATTGATGTCAACAATTAAACTATTCTCCTTCCAAAGTAACTAATTTTCAAACTTCGCTACAAATTCAAAATGATGAATGTAAGATTGAAATTCAAATAATTTAAATGCTAGGAACCTTTTGTTTTTGAAAATTTTGAAACTATAAAGAATCAATTTTTTGATAGCTTTATTTCTTTTTGATGAGCTCTATCAAATGATATAACTTTTTTGTTGCCATTGACATAAGTGAAATCAATATTAAGATATATGCACTACTTATTACTAGAAGAAATTTTTATCTTATAGCTGTTGACATTACCTTCCAATTAAAAAAAACCCTGGGGTTTTATATACCATGGGTATAAATACTACTTTTTATTTGAAACTCTTGGAATGAAAGCATATGAATGGCTGTTCTTCGGATTAAGTAGAGAAGAAAAAGGATGTCTCAAAGAAAGTAAATAGCAAATTTACCGTCTTTCATGATTCAGACATGAACGAAGCTTCGTTAGAAAATGGTTTAGCATTATAAAAATGAAAATTATAAAAATCACTGGATGAATGAAATTAAGGGGCGATACTACCAATGTCTGATAGTTAATGTCAATGGTGCCGATATCTTTAATTTGAAGTTTGAGTAATATATGGAGTAAAATAGAGGTGCTTCAAATTGATCATCAAATTGATTATTTGTTATTCTTTAACCAATCTCTCAATTGGGCTGTTTTTCACTATTGCAAATTTTTATTGCTCAGTGTTGACGAAATTAAAATTAAAATCACTCAGCTATAACGATACAATCGAAGAAAGTTATGACCTAGAATTTGATATTGTTACGCATATAGATAATCCTACATTTAGAGTTACCTCTTGAAGACGCTTCAAAGTTAATTTAATTACCTAGATGACAACTGAAACTGGGCAATAATTCAATGGAAGGTGTATCATGCTGCATTTAACATATACCATATAGTTGATCTCACCAAACTTAGACGAGGATACCAAGATCGATTTTTTTAAAGATAATTATTTGAACTATGCAATCACTACAATTTTTGCAATAATAGGTTTTCATTTTTTAGTCTGATGATTAGCAGAAATTGAGAAGTTTCCTAGTCATTTATAAACTACTAATATTATTATTAGACATGTTCAATATACGAATAAGTCGTTTTATCCTTCGAACTTGATATGGTCTTAATAGGATAATCTTCGTTCTTATCAAATACCTGTTCAAGAGTGTAGCCAGAAGTTTCAGCAAATGTCAAGGAAATTACAACAACTTCAATACCCAATATGCAACAATATACTATATAATACTTCCATTTTATAGCATCCATTGCAATAGAATTAACAAATCCATTATAAATGGTAATAACATGTTGACAGAACATAAAAATATTCATTCCCTTTGCTCTATGACTATAAGGTAATATCTCAATCATATATAAAAAAAGGTAACCCATTCGCTCCAATATAATAAGAGAAATAAAACAAGAAAATCATCGCCAAAACTCCGCTACTCAACCTTTTGTTTTGAAAGTTTCCTTCTGAGGCAAATGTAGATAGAATGGTCCATATCACGAAAAAGAGACACATTAAAGACACTGACGTGATAAATAGAGTTCTTCTCTTAAATTTCCCTGAAAGTGAAGCCAGTAACAGAGCAAAGAAAAAGTTATAAATTGTTAGACATCCATTAATCTTTAGCTGTTTATCAGAACTCGTGATACCAATTGAGTTAAGCACCTTACTGAGAAATGAGGAAATGAGGCCATTTCCAGATAATTGCATGTAAATTGCAGTAAAAATAACAATGAGCACTCGTTTCCTAAATGATGGAATAGTATAAAAGTCGCTGTACTTAGATGATGATGATTTCCCTCTTTCTATTGAAAGCTGAATTTCCATTAATTCAAATTTTATTAGTTCAATATCTTTTTCTTCTGTAGAATTTCCTATGTGATATTCTTTTAACATTACTTCTGCTTCTTCAATTTTACCTTTATTTATAAGAAAACGAGGAGATTCTGGAACAATCCAAAAGAGTGAAATCTGAAATAATGGTATCACACATTGGAGATAGGAAGGTATTTTCCAACAATATTTACTAGCTATATGTCTAGTACCATAGGTAATCCAAGCCGCAGAGATAGATCCCAAATACCAGCAAACATTGTAAGATGCTGTGGCTATTGATCTATGAGTGGGAAAAGCAATCTCTAATATTAAAGTAGGACTTGATACAATTGCAAAACTTGTTCCAGCTCCAATAATAATTCTAGATACCAAAAAAACTAAAATTGGTAGAAGCACCTTGTAATATTGATCCAATTATAGCAACAATCTGTCCGATAATAATACATGGTTTTCTACCATATTTATCTGCAAAATAAGAAGAAACTGGAAGAGATATAAATGTCCCAAAAATAGTTACATTTGTTAACGTACCTAGGATTGCCCCAGATGTATTCCCCATACTATCAAGCCATATACTTAAGGACTGAAGTCCATTTAACATTGAACTATCATAGCCATAATTAGTGGAAGTCAAAGTTATCAGAAAAATACAAAAGTTTAATTTTAGCAAATGTTTTATTTTCCACCACGGCTTTCCACTAACTACTTCTTCGGGCTTTGACCCCTGCATTTCCTTTGAAATTTCGAGATTACTTTCATCATTATTCGTAATTACAAATGAATAATCAACTTTCAGTTCAGTCATTTTATATTCAATATACCCAGCAATGATATCTTTCTAATTGTTTTTAATCTGAAAATTACTAACTTGATTATGTATGACTATTTTCTCTATATTGTTGATTTAGTAGAAAGTCGGGGTCTTATCGGATAGTGACCCGATTAAACTCGAATGTGCAAGCCCAGTGAATCTACTGACCAAATTGAGTTAGTAGTATGAATCGGAACATTATCCGACAAGATCCCCTCAAATTCAGATCTTACTATTCGTATGTCTAATCACTACTTAGCGATAGCCGAAAATAACTGTTCAAAATTAAAATTTAGCGCCTGCGAATATATTAAATGGGTGTGAATTTTCCGATTCTAATCCCACATACTTTTTTTCCAAAATGAAGGACGTGACAAATTGCAAAATACCCGCAAAAGACTTTACTCCGAACATTTTTGTGTTGACGGATATTAGAAATGAACCAGATGATGCTCAATCACTTATAAGGTTACTTCTTTACTCGAACGAATTATCATTAAGAGGTATTATTGCATCCACATCTTATTGGCTCAAAGATACCACTCATGCAGACGATATCCTTTCAATCATTGATACATATGGAAAAGTACACGCCAATTTGCTAAAACACTCAGAATCATATTTAAGTGCAGAATTCTTAAGTGGTATTGTAAGCAGTGGTCATCCAGTTTATGGACTTGAAGCTTTGAAATTAGAGATTAGTGATGGTGCTAAAAAATTGATTCGTGCGGTCGATGATATTCCTGTTCATGAGAAATTGTATGTATTAGCCGAATCTTTAAAATACGTTTCAGTACAAAGAGATGAACAAGAATTAAGCATATTCATTTCTAAGATTAGAGTCTATGCAATTTCTGATCAAGATGACTCGGGCCCTTGGATAAGAGCTAAATATCCAGATCTTTTCTATATTGCTTCTATCCATGGATTCAATCAATATGCTGCGTCTACATGGATTGGAATACCAGGAGAAATCTTAAGACCATTTGACTTAGGTGGTCCAGATAGTTCTCTTCTTTCGAAGAAATGGATACAGGAGAATATCCAAAATGGACCTTTAGGAAAAGGATATCCTGAAACAAAGTTTATTATGAAAGGAGATACACCAACTACTTTAGATATACTTCCAAATGGTTTAAATTCACCTGAAAATCCAAATTTTGGAAGTTGGGGTGGAAGATATACATTTTTTGACATAAGTGGTAATTCAAACCTTTAAAATGATACTGCAGATTCTGTTCTTGGAATAGATGGGAAGCTGCACTCTAGATGGAGAGATGCCTATCAAAATGATTTTGCAGCAAGAATACAATGGACGATAAAGAGTTTTGAAGAAGCAGTTCATAATCCTTTAATTGTAGTTAATGGATCTAATAGTGTAAGGCTTATGAAATAGATGCCAAAGCTGATGCGTGCATAAACTTAGATGCTTCAGAAAGCTTTGACATTAATCATAGGTTAATATCATTTAAATGGTTTTACTATAAAGAAGCGTCGCTCAGCCAAAGTAAGGTATTAAGTATGGTTGATCTAGAAATAACTAAAAAGAATGAAAAGGGTTCTAAGGTTTCAATTTCAATAGCTTCATATCAGAGCAGTGGAATATTTTCTGAACATAATTCTATATACTATCATGTTATTTTAGAAGTTTCTAACGATGGAATGCCTTCACTGAGAACATATAGAAGGTTTTTAATTAAAATAAATATACCTTGAATGCTTATATCTTATCATTTCATACTAAATATTTTTAAGTAGAATTCTTTCTTATACTAGTATTAATTTGGAATATACTTTTACTAATTTTGTGAAGAGGGTATATAGTATAAAGTTAGCCTAAATAATTCATTACTGGTAAATTGGTAGAGAGAGAATATTAAATTTAAAGAAGATGAATATTGTTACTATTGAGAATAGTTACAGATGAAAATCAGTTCAATTCCAAGCGAAAGAATCTTCGTTACAAAGTTAATGCCAACTCTAAATATATTAAAGCCTATTTAATAAAGATTTCGTATTTCTATCTCATATGAATCTAAGAAAAGTAAAATTCGTAATTATATTTTACATATTAGTGAGAAACTTATTTGTGAATTTAATTTGAGGTTATCTTCTAATTTCTCAGAAAATGGTTGACAAAATATAAGGTTAATTCAGAAAAATAACAGGATCTATAAATTTCTATTAGGGTAGAGTTACTATAGTGATTTTATTATAATAAAGATAAAGGTCAAAAGTACTTACTATTTTTGAAGAATAGTCATTAATTCCGCGTAAATTATTTTTGCGCCAGCATTTTAGTTCTAACATTAGGAAAGGCAGCTAATTACCAAATTTAATTGTATATAGAAAATTGCAACTAATTTTACAGAGCGCTCGACTAGCCAAATGCCTATTCAGAAAAAACCTCTGCATATAGATTTGACTGCCCGATAATTAGTTCGCTGTAGCCAACAATTAATTAGTGACGCATCCCGGATTTTTACGACCCACAAAGCATTTATCTCTTCGGAATGGCATTTGGCAAAATATAAGAAGTGTGCAATTCTCGAAACAATATCCTTTGAATCAACTACACAAATGTCAGTACATATTAATTCTTGTGCTGTACTGCTACTGCCTCTAGTGACTTCGTAACGTTGGCTACTGATCAAAATGCTATCTGAATATTGAAGCTTTTATAAACAAGTTAAAAAGTCTGGTGTCTCAGATATAAATTCTGGATTGAGCTTATGGAAGATAGTATTAAGTCTCTTATGTTTCATCTCTCTTGTATTAAGTATGGATATACATGTTGACGCTACTGGCATTATTAGAGGATCCCTCAACAATGCCAACTTTCCAACTTTATTATAATTCTTAATCCTTGAAAATTTTCATAACTTCTAATTAGCTAGTTCATGGAAACTTGAATTATAATCTGATATTAGGGGGGCGTTTAATCTTCTCGAAGACTATAATCCTATAATTTATATATCTTATTTCAATGGAGAAATGAAAATAAATTTTTACATTATTTGCGTTATAGCAAAATCGATATTTTATAATAAAAATCTGTGAATGAGAGATAGAGAAAACAATCTAAGTTTTTGCAATTTTTTAGTGAAAGGACAGAAGGAATATTAGTATTTGCTACGACACAAGGGTAGATTCAATTTTAGTAATCTGTACTTATATACCTTTAATTCTTGTCTAGAAAATTATGATCAGTTTATTAGGAATGAGATAAATCATCCACACGGTATATATTAGGTTGATATACAGATCGTACAATTAATACAATCCTATTAGTATATGTTTTTATAATATTTCTTGTTTACTTTACTTACTGAAAGGTAAATTAAAGATTTTGTTTACACATTACAACCTATTATACCAAATATTATATTACACGTCAACTTTTCGTCCTATTAAAAATATTTTAAACAATTAATGTATACAGTGTAGCTTTATTGTCAATAAAAAAAGTATCTTTACTTAAATTTTTATGCACACTCAACATGTTCAACATGGTTTCCTTTTACTTCCAAATAAGCCAATTCATTTTCCTGGGAAACTTTTGACACATACGAGCCAAATTTTCTCAAGGGTATTCCTGCGTTGTACATTTCATCGATCTCTTCTGGCGTTCTGCCTACTGTCTCTGGGACACAGAAGAAGAAATATATCCAGAAGAGAACAGAAAACCCTCCAAACAAAAACATAGTTTTCGCACCTAAATTACCTTGATTCGGATTAAAGATGTAAGGTAAAATAAATGACCACACCATTCCTGCTAAATTAGTCGACGAGAGGGCTAGTCCTATACTTTTAGTTCTTAATGCAGTAGTTGGATTTTCCAGAGCAATAGTATAACTTACTGAACCTAACCCGAGATTATACCAAAAACCAAACATCATCATAAACGCTATTGTTGTATCCAATACACTTTGTTTATCCTGTACGGTCCCAGTACCTCCAATAATAAAATCAATTACAATAATAGAAGCAACTCCATAAAGAATATTTTTTCTTCTACCGATCAAATCAACAATAAATAAATTCGTTATACATCCCGCTATTGATAATAATTGTGCCCCTATTGTATATAAGAAAGCTTTCGAATTAGTCAATCCTGCTAATTCGAACCAGTAAGTAGTATAATTTCCTGTAAAATATACCCCAGAAAAAGAGCAAAAGATAAAAGGAACACTCGATACCATAAGTCTTTTTAAGTTTTTGCCTCGGAAACAATCTATGTAAGAAGCGTTACCACATAACTCCTCAGATTCCTTGTTGACTTTTATAGCTACCGCCAATTGTTGTTCAATTTCAATTCTGTCCCTTAATAACTTCTTGTAGCATTTTTCAGCAGATGAAAAATCTTTTTTCCTAATATAAAAAATTGGAGATTCTGGAACAAAAAATAATAAAATCAACGATACTGCTGAAAATCCCCACTGTGAAGCAAAAATTGACCTATATGCCCAGGCACCTTCCTTCGTACTTTCAAAGTAATTTATAATGAAACATACTAATGGACCAATCGAAAATGAAACATTACAAATAGATGACGATACACCTTTCAATGCTGTTGGAGAAATATCAGCTACATAAGATACTGCTGATGATTGCAATACTCCCAAGCAAAACCCATTTAGTGTCTTTCCGGCTAGAAATACTTGGATGCTCGTAGCAGCAAATTCTGCTCCGATGAAAGCGACTGAAATTAAAATTGCAATATATATCACCCACTTTTTTCCAAATCTATCAGCAAGGAAGGAGCCAATCCATTGACCAATAATTTGAGCCGCTAAAGGTAAGCCCGAAAATGCAGATTGCCATTTAGCAGCTATAACATAGGTTCCATCTTCTTGCAATTTACCAAAATCTTCTCTAAATTGTGAAATAGATATAACAACTCCACCTGCTTGAGATTCGAAAGAACTAAGGATCAAAGTAAATACCATCGACATTATACAATAGCATGCAAAAGGATATTTTCTTATTGCAGTAATTTTGCTCATACTTTTATCCAAATGCTCTGTAAATCGAGCAGTGTTCTCGATTTCGTCTAGCTCAACAGCACCACCTGTACTTTCAGATACTGGATCTAATGGGTAATCTTTTTCAGTCATGTTTCTATGATTGATGTAATGGATAAGAATTTGGATTCTATCTATGGTATTATATATATTTACTTATATTATTCTTAATTCATTCGCCTGTAAAATATCTGGGGTAATTTGCGGTTAATTTGCGGTTAATTAATAGTGGGGTATGCTGAATAGTCGCGAGAAATAGCCGACAATAATGGGGCTGGAGCACAATCGACGGAAGATAGTCGACGGAAAATAACGGGCATTACTCCACAACTGCAATTTAAGAAGGGACATTTACTTTATGAATCTTTTGCAAGTAAATTTAATGTTAAATTCAAAAATGTATTCCTTGACAAGGATAATAATAGGCATTTTTCTATTAAACGTAGTTAATTGCTTAGTTCCTGCAAAAGATTTAAAGCCCAATGTCTTTATTTTAACTGACATAAGTAATGAGCCAGATGATGCAGAATCGCTCGTTAGATTATTACTTTATTCTAATGAATTGCTGGTAAAAGGAATAGTGGCAACTACTTCTTATTGGCTTAATTATACCACCCACGAAGAAGATATTTATCCTATAATCGAGGCATATGACAAAGTATATTCAAATTTGCTTATGCATTCTACAGATTACCCAACCTCTGATTATTTAAAGAGCATTGTTAGTAAAGGACACCCAGTTTATGGTTTAGATGCCTTTGAACTCGAAGATATCAGTCAAGGAGCAAAAAATCTAATTAGGGAAATCGATGAGCTTCCACCGAATGAAACTTTATTTGTGCTAGTTTGGGGAGGAGTTGGTGTGTTAGCCGAACTGTTAAACTATATCAGCAATAGAAGTAAGGAAGAAATAGAATTATTTGTTCTGAAGATCCTAGTTTACTCTATCTCTGATCAGGACGATGCAGGTCCTTGGATTAGGTCTAATTTTCCCCAAATTAGATATATAGTATCTGTTCACGGGTTCAATCAATATGGGCTTTCTACATGGGTAGGAATATCTGGGGAAGGATATAATCTATTTGATCTTGGTGGACCTGACTCCTCATTGGTGTCAAAAAGTTGGTTAGAAGAAAATATAAGATCCATTGGTCCATTGGGATCAGTATACCCAGAACCAATGTTCAATATGGAAGGTGATTCACCTTCAACTTTATTTGTTCTACCAAATGGGTTGAATGTTCCTGAACATCCGAACTATGGTGGATGGGGAGGAAGATATACTCTAGTTGATATTAGCGGAAGATCTAATCATTATTCAGATACAACGGATTATGTAATAGGTAAGGATAATCTAACACATGTTAGTAATCAAGCAACCATCTGGAGATGGAGAGATGCTTATCAAAATGATTTTGCAGCAAGAATGCAATGGACTATAAATGGTTTTAAAGATGCATCACATGCCCCAATTGCAATAGTAAATGAGACGAACAGTGTGAAACCATTTGATTTGTATGAAGTGGTTGGGTCAGAAATAATATTAGATGCTTCAGAATCATATGAATTAAACAATCGTTCCTTGAATTTCAAATGGTTCCACTATAGAGATATCTCCTTAACCCAAGGAAATATCATTGAGGTTCCAGAAATTGAGATAACTAAGAAAAATGAGGAAGGGTCCATTATCTCTTTCCAAATTCCTTCGTATGATAATGCTTGTCTTGATATATTTAAAAGAAAATTGAATGGTTGCAGAGTATATCATATAATTTTAGAAATTTCCAATGTTGGAGCCACCCCTTTGAAATCGTACAAACGATTTATTATTCATGCACTTCCTGGAAACCAACAAGCTGGCATGAAAGAGAGCAAAAATCAGAACTTTTTTGGCATGTTATCAGATGAACTATAGATTATCTTATAAGAAAAACGATTACAGTATTTCACATATAATCTGTGTATTGTGTGAAAAAATTAGCAAATATAGAAGGATAATTTGAGTTTACCGCAAATATTACTATTCGGTCAAATTTCCAGCCCAATATTTTTTAAGATCTTTTATTCTTAACCTCATTTGCCAGCCGGTTGTACTTTCAATTTCATTTAATAGATCGATAATAATTTTATGCTCAAGATCACTGCTTAAAAGTTTTCCTGCAATCCATAAAGGCTGTAATGCATTATTCCAACAACCACTAATTAAATGTTAGTATACTTCTAGAAAAAGAAAGAGGAAATAAAAAAAACTTACTGATGACTATTATGAATGCTAATTGAGCAAATCTGTTTAGCATGCCAAATCGTAGATTTCTAGATATATGTTAGTATAATTTCGAATATTCTAAATTGTTAATTAAAAAACGCTTACAATATATTTTGATGCTTCAACTTTCAATAGCCTAGGTTTGTTTTGGATTAATAAGATTATGGCCATATGATAAAGCTGATTTGCAGATACTGCTGGTCCATTCAAAAAGAGTACACCAGGGAATGGGTCATCATCAAACTCAAATACTGGCTTAAAATGTAACGGTCTTTCTTGAATCCATTCACCCACCTCTTTCCAAAGAAAGATCCATTCTTTTTCGTAATCAGACACATGGCTTGAGATTAGATTGAGAACTCTGGAGCATAAAAAAACAATATAATTTGCATACATATCTTCATCTTTCATCTCAGTGAATAACCTCTTCAGCTCGTATAAGGAACTATTCTTGGGAAGCCAACTTTCTGAAGGAATTATTGTTTGTTGCTCGCCAATTACAGCAGAGTTTACATCCATTCTTGCATAGCACCAAAACAAAGATCGCTCTAATTCATCACTAAATCCATTAATGTCATTAGCCTCAAAAAGTGCATGGCAACCTTCTGAATGGTGTCTCCAAAACTTGGGTGATGATGACATCATTTCAAATGCACAAAGAATAACACAAGTTGATATGGTGGCCTTATTCATAATTTTATTAACTGTAGGGATTAGAAATTTTAAAGATTCTTGGTATAAACTGATTGTTTTCTCTGGATTATAATCTCTATCCATCTGTTCTTTTTGTCTTGATGAAATAGCATACATTGCATAACGTAAAGCTTTATCTTCATGGGAATAATCGACTACAGCTGTTCCAAATTTTCTAGAACTATCAAACATATCAAGCCATGGAGCCACTTCATATAGATAGTTTTTAAAAAGCCCCAATTCTTCTCGATGATCTATTTCTAACTCTCGGTCTATAAAATTCCTTTCAAATTTTGTTATCTTATTCTGTACTCTATTTTTTCCATATAAAGGTTCATACAGTGAATTATTATTTAATAGGTCTTTGAGATTCTTCTGAGATCCATTTAAAAAGCTAGGGGCAGGTGAGTTTAATATATTTTTGAAAGTTGCATTTACAGATAGATCATTCAATTCAGCATTAGTAAACATATAATCTCTAAAAGTATTGTGTAAGTCATTATAAACTCCTGAAAATCCAAAAGTTTCAGAAGAAAATGAGTTAACATCAGAATCCCCTACCAAATCATCTGAAATTACTTCATCATATTTATAATGATACCCATAACTATTTTCTATTATTTCATTCCTTTCAGCTATGTTAATCTCATTATTATTGGTAGTATTCGATACGGATACGTCATTACTACTAGGGTTTGCATTCAAATTTTCTGTTTCCAATAACTTATTATCAATTTCTGGGGATCTTTCGTTGAGTATATTACTTAATAGTACTTTTGGTGACAGCAGCTCATTCATATTCGGCGGTTCAAATTCATACAAACTACCTTGTCTATTTGTGATTGAAGAAGACGTCAGAATTGAATTTGTTAGCAGATTAATAGTCGCCTCTCGTTCTATAGAGTAAGAGTCTACATCCTTTATCTTAGATATAGATATACTCGAAGCACTATTAACAAGTGGTTTTTGGAAGTCAATCGATGCCTTTACATTATGTATATCCAGCAAGATGTCTCTCTGTGGTTCATTTGATCTAACCATATTACTATTATTACCTAACTGAGACTTTTGGTTCGATGATTCCTTATAACTTTCTAGTAACCGATCAGCATATTCGTTTAAATTATTCTCTTTATTTAGTGTACTTTTATTTTCAACTTCATATTGGCCCGTCTTTGAGATACCCTTTCTTGGCTTCTTCATATTCCCGTAGTTAGATGGCCAAATGCAAGGTAAAGTTTTTTTTTTACACAAAGTACATATGGGTTTGATTTCGTCACATTTCTTATGAATTTTACGGCAGCTCAAACATCCAGTTCTAACTCTCCTTTTCATTGTATTTGTTGGTATTCCTGACATCGAACGTGTCCTGAAATATCATAAAAAGAACGTATAATATTTAGTTTGTTGTAAAAGATAATGAGTAAGTTCTCCCCCGCACTAAAATATGCTTCACCCATTTTTTACTGCCAGTACAGTTTCTCCAGATTTTTGAGTCCCGAATGAAAATAATCCAGTTGGTCGGAAATCTCAAATAAAAGAAGATCGCATAATTACATTTATCCAAGCGCAACTGCCATCATTCCAAGGATTGACTTCTGCAAACAGAAATGGCACCACTCGCATTGATTTTTTTTGAATTTCGCAGAGATTCTGCAACAAACCCGATGCAGTCAGTCTATTGCTGTTACTTTATGTTACTAAGCAGCGGTAAAACAGTCGGCTCTGAGCACTAAATTTTATCGCTAAAAATCTCAAATTGCGGCAAAATTTCATCATTAGATTAAGAGCTTCCCCATACAATTTCTTATCTATTATATATATAATGAGCCTGAGAGTATTTAAATTCTTTTTATTCTCTCAATAGATATATTTCTGCTTTTATACAGCTTATAATGACTGCATTTCAAAACCCGTCGCTTCAGGTAACGCCAGACCACGATATCCAAATCGTAGAGGCACCAATTGTGAAGCCAGGAAGAAACCAGGTTAAAATTCACATAAAGGCTACAGGTATTTGTGGTACTGATATCCATTTTTGGAGACATGGCGGAGTTGGTGATTTGAAGGTTTTAGGTAATTACGTTTTAGGTCACGAATGTTCGGGAGAAATAGTAGAAGTAGGTGAGGGTGTTACATACGTCAAAGTTCATGATAGAGTAGCTATCGAGCCCCAAATTCCCTGTAATGAGTGCTTCATATGTGCACAAGGAGATTATAATTTATGTGAAAACGTAAAATTTATAGGTGTATTTCCATACGATGGCAGCATGCAAAGATACCTTGTTCATGATGCAAGATATGTTCATAAAATTCCAGAAAATATGAGCTATATTCAAGGAGCACTCGTGGAACCAGTTTCAGTGGCTTATCATGGTATAGAGAGAGCCAAATTGAAATTGGGTAGAGGTGTATTCATTGCTGGTGCTGGTCCAATTGGTTTGTCCACCTTAATTTTAGCAAAACATTCGGGAGCTACACCTCTTTGTATTTCAGATATCAGCAAAGAAAAACTAGATTTTGTCAAAAGCTTAGTTCCTGAGGTAATGACATATCAAATTGACTCAAAATTATCTTCCCAAGAAAATGCTAAGGGAATTAGAAGGTTGTTTGGCAATGATGAATATTATGCTCCTCCTGCTGTATTGGAATGTACCGGTATTGAAACTAGTATTATAACTAGTGCATACGTTGTTCGTAGAAGTGGTACAATGGTTGTTGTGGGGGTTGGTAAAGATACAATTGATAATTTTCCTTTTATGCATCTTTCTTTAGGTGAAGTCGATGTCAAATTCATTAATAGATACCATGATTCCTGGCCACCAGTAATCAATTTAATCAGTCTGGGTATTATCGACGTAGATCGAATGGTTAGTCAGTGCTACCTACTCGAGAATGCAATTGACGCTTTTGAAGCCGTTACTAATCCAAAGATTGCTACTATGAAGGTTGTTATAGAAGATTAGAGTTAGACATAGATTAATCTTAATAACTTTGGATAGCTTTCCTTACCTTACCCTGATCCCCGGCATGCCAGAAGTGACTACTTTTTTTGTCTCATTAGAAACATTTAGGGATAGAGAATACTACAAAACAATTAATTAGTATCCAGTAAATAACAAAATTCCATTAAACATTAATAAAAATTAAACTAAAGTAACAAGGATAAGAGTAAAACAAAACGATTAATAGTAATGACAGAGAGTGCTAATTAATAGATAGTTAAACAGTTTTCATTAATTTATCCAATTCTGCCCCTTCAAGAATTTTCACAATAGGTCCTGCGTCTTTATCTAAAGGCTCACTGACGGCATGAATTGCAACTTTGCCTACTTCTTCACCTGAAATGGGATGTATTACCCCTTGAAGCCACGTATTATGAAGCAATCCACCAAAATTGCCTGATAATGAATTGAGGAAGCCTTTTGACTTATCACGTTCTCCAAACAATGGACCAGGTCTTATAATAATAGTACGAGGAAATTTCAAGGCAATCACATCATCTTCAAGCTTTCCCTTACTCTTTAAGTATGGGAATAAGGACGATTGGCTGCTTCCAAGGGAAGAAACCAAGACATAAGTTTCAATTCCAGCTTCTTTCGCCGCTTTAGCACAAGCATAGTTGATTCCATGATCAATTTCTTTAAATTTTTGGAGACCACCAGCCTCCAGTCTTGTAGTTCCAAATCCAGAGAAGAATATTCCACCCTTTTGGCAAGTACTTGCGATTACTTGGGGCCATTTAGATGTATCTTTTTCAATTATGTTATTGACTTTGCCACCAGCTTCTTTAACTGCTCTACGACTAACTGTCGTTATGGAGCGAAATATTTCAGATTTATTTGCATATTTAAGTATTTCAGAACCAGTAAGACCTGTAGATCCAATTATAAATGCATTCACCATTTCAATTCGATTTATTTATTGATTATAATAACTAAAGAATAACAAGAAAGCAAATTTCAAATATACTTTTAAGAGTGAGCATGTATGCAAAATGAGTGCAAAACGTCATTTGGACAAAAGCTAAATCTACAATTACAATAATTGAAATACTAATAAATAACATTTTGTATATAATCTATCATGCCCATTTACCTAAGAGTGCCATAATACCGGCACCAAACATTGTTACTATTATCATAAATGTTAATCTTGTGAGATCCTTCGATCTATTTGGGTCGAAAATGAAATCTCTAGCTAATAATTCTACCAAACCAGTGTACATCAAAATACCTGCAGAAATAGCATCAAGAACACCTTGAATAATATTGGCATTATATGAGCCTGACATATAGGTTGTTCTTACACCAATCCCGATTGCTATACTTATTGGAGTAACAAGCCCATATACAATGCAGCAGGCCCAAGGAAGCCAGCCGGGCTGATTTCTAGGCCATTGTATAGCAGATAGTCTTGCTCCTATACCAAGACCTTCAAATGACTGGTGGAAGACTAATACAATATATAATGTCTTGAATTCTTCTCCTGAAGCACCAAGATTTAATCCAATCATAACTGAATGAAATATGACACCAAATTCAAGGACTAGGAAAGCTCCGAATTGAGATTTGAAGTTTGACTCAATCTCAGTTTCAGTAATAGATAATGAGGATTCACTATGGCTGTGGATTTTTTCAAGTTTACCCTCTTCTTGTTTTTGCGACTCCAAATGATATGAGCGATCAGCTTCTCCTGATGGTGTTGTATTTACAATGTAATCTTCAATTTCATCATCGTGTGAATGGGCAACACCATATTTTCTGTCGACATATATTCCTGATATGATATCGACCAAGAAAATGAAAAATACAGACGACAACATGATAGCTGGAGCCCATGAGTAGATGGCCCAGTTTCCTGTCATACCGACACATGTATCTGGACCTATAGCTGAATATGCTGGATCCATTAAATGGATAAATGCTGTGGCAACGATAACACCGGTACCGAAGTATCTGGCGAAAAGATAACCATACAATGGAATTTTAAGTGAGGGAAATCTCTTTGCTGCCAATGGAAATATAGTACATAATGTAGAAATGAACCCGATGACAAAAATCGATGATATACGTGCCCCCAAGTAGCCGTTATATTCATTTTCACCGTAGTAGACACCTTGAAGAACGCATACTTTCCAAGCATCGCTTACCTCATCTGATAGTAAGGTAATGCTATCTAAGTCTATCCCCGTCGAGCCTGACATATATATTGTTTCCAAAATAAATAACTGAGTTAATTGGTCTGATTAGGAAGAACTATGCACAACTTTTATTAAAATATATAAATATGGATAGGATTTTTCATAAGGCAGAAACCAGTAGGGTACTTTTTTTATTTCTGTATCGCATTACGTGCACACCCGAGGATATTAATATGCAGGGCATTCCTACAAGATAATGTGCAGGATGCTACTTTACATTACAGTTAAACCCATCTTTAACATAGTTAGAACTGCAATTATAAGTAATTACAACAATAGGCAACTACAATACTTACTATTAAAAATCACTCTCTATATTAATGTTGTTACTTATGGTATTGTACTTATTAAAAAATTAGCCTTTAGCATTTGGGACATAACATAATAGGACGTTATACTCACGTTGCAACGGTTTATCTTAGCGATAAGGACAGAACGGAGCCGAATTAATTGTTCCTATTAGTATTGTACAAGGTCTCAAGTATATAGAAATTGGATCTTTCTATGTTAACTTAGATACTAGAATAATCTACTTCCACAGTGTTCAAGAATTGAATAAAAAATCTTTTGTACAAATGTACTATGCAAAAAACACCAAATCTCGATCGTATATATTATTCGATGAAAGTAACTTGTCAATCCACATCTATATCTACTTCTCTCACCAATATACCTTCGTAGCCTTGTCCAAGACTTCCCTTTATTTCAACACTAGGGTTCTTATTATTGAATTCTCGGTTTCCAGGAACATTCTTAAATTGGATTATAGAAGATGATCCCCCATATAAAACATCAGACTCAAGACCAGTCCTATTACAAGTTACAAGTGTAACGTCCCTATAATACTTCTCTAACCCGTTATTTACATGATTAAGAAACGGGAAAAAACGAAGGATCCAATAATGTATAGTTGAATAGTCTGGTAGCTCTGGTGTAAACTTCGAGGGTTTCTCATAATATAGGTTATCCTTATCAGACGCTTGAATATTGGTAGTTATTTGAGGCTCTTGAAAGTATTGCTGTTGAAGAACTTTGGCTCTTTCAAGTTTTTCTGAACTCTTGAGAGAATCATCAATAGAAGGTGAAAATGGAGAAAGCCATGCCATTGGGCATAAAATAAGCTTTGCTTGATTGGCAAAGCAACTCATTGCAAATTCGAATTCATTGAAAGGAGCTTTAAATTCATACGGATTGAGATCCATGCAGATTCCGAAATTAGTGGTAACTTTTGCATACGCCTTATCTTGTTGGGGATTCAAGTAAAATTCTTTATCTAAAATTAAGTCAAATGGCTTAAAACTCTTTTCAAGGTTTTCACTACATCCCCATACTTTGTCGGTCTCGTATAGAAAAGTCTTTCTATAGTTGTATAAAATGGAACCGCTAGGACTAACCAATGCAGCTGAATTGTAGATAGTTTCTCCCAAGGCTTCGGGGTAACCAATTAATGTGAAACACTTATACTTATTGCTGATTTCCTTAGCCAAACTAACAGATCTTCCATCACTTCCACTTTCTACATATGGTAAAATGGCTTCCTTGCTCGAAAAATTATATCCTGTTATAGCTAATTCTGGAAGTATAACAAAATCAATATGATTTATATCCTTAAGTAAATTTCTCACTTTCTTAACATTATTTTCTATCTGGCCAATAATGGGATTTACCTGAAGATTAGCAATTCTAACTTTCATATTAACACTCTGTGATTTTGTAAATGTAAGATAAACAAAATGAAATTTAAATTAACGACATTTCATATTTTTTTGAAATCATTTCGAGAGAAATTTTATAAGGAAACTATTGTTTTGCCAGGAAATGATTTTACAAATATATTGTAGTATTTTCAGGTAGAATAACAGTTTCTTGCGTATTCAAAACCAAAGTATCATTTTATACATAAATAAATAGCTGGTATTTTATTCTTTTTCTGGTTTATGGCCGCAACATCAGATCAACATTAGAGAAAGTCTTCTAAATACAAACGGATATGTATGAATCATATTTCCCAATCATTGTCCTTGCCGTCTACATGATCAAATGATAGGTTAACTTTTAGTAATCCTCATTGGTCATTGATTAGCATTCATCTGCAAAACAATTTTAGCGAAGAGAAAACATAGAGGACATCAAAATCAGGCTCATCATAATTGAAATGTAGTTAGAATTCAATATGATTAAATCTAATCATGTAGGTAAACTAAGTATGCATAAGTGCTATTAAAGACATATTATTTGCTATGTCAAGTTTCATGCATTGGTGGCTATGTACGATGCGTGCTCGGTTTTTGATATTGACGGGTATCTAATGGGATTTGGCGAACAAGCTTAATTTCAGAAACGATCTACTATAATTTACTTCTAACTCAACAATTCAACCACGGAGCTGCTGGACTCTATAAAAGATAGCACTTTTGTCTAATAAGATATGATAAGAAGAAGAACTCGGATTATCACACTAATCTTGGTGGTTGCTTTCGTGCACACGATCTGTTTCAGAATATTAAAATATGAAAGTAAGCTGATCTTTGGCGTGAATCTTTTTGGTTTAAGACAATACTTGAATGATGAGGCAGTAGAGCATAAATCAAAGCAAGATGAATTTTACAATATAGCTAAAGAATCAATGGGAAATAATAACGTTGAAAATGAAAATCAAGATAATAAAAATAGTAGAAATCAATACTTATTAGACTTGAATAATCGAAAAGAATATAGTAAAATAACATTAGATCGTTATTTAATAGATAATACTAAGCATGAAGTCCCTCAAGTACAAAAGTTTGATCCAAGATTTACTTTTGGTATTTTATTTGACAATTTGACAAAACTGATTACTCAACAAGAATCCATCAATAATCTTGAATTTCCTTATTTTCATTGGGCTGACTGGACTGATTTATCAAACCTTGATGACCACTTCTATTCTAATAACAAAGAAAGCTGTAAAGTTTTTGATTTAACCAATAATAATCCTAAAAATAAGAAAAATGGGCTTGAGTTCTTGAAACCTGAAACTTTTTGTTTTGACGATCAAGATATCAATAATATAATAAAGAAAGATATACTGGAGGAGATGAAGAGCTATTTAGAAATAGTTAAAAGGTCTCCTATTTCTACAGGATTTCACGTTTTTCAATATCCAGGAAGATCTTCTTCTAAGTTGAAACTGTTAGCAGCTAAATCATATTTAAATGACTTTATGCCTCCTCCTTTTTCGGTATCATTCCTTCTACCACAAAATTCAAAATATTCTATTGCCAAGAAGGAAATTCTAAAAGTTAATATTAGTCAAGAAGCATCTCATAGGAAAAGATTGATACATACAGATATGATATCAGAATTTACTGAAAGTAGAAACAACTACGAAGACAAAATAACTTTAGATGTATCATCGGGCCTAGAATTACTTTCGAATGCGGTTAAAGGACGTAGGTCAAATATTGAGAGACTTTCATTCAGCAAGGTCCTCGATGAAACTCAGTTCTTCGAAAAGTCAGAAGAAATTATGAATGACTTAAGCAATAAGGAAGTATTAGGTTTTATGGATGGTAGATATTTGGATTCATTGTCTTATTCTAAAGCTATAAAATCTCCGCCGAAGTATTTTTATGAAGCTAGGTTACAGAAGAAAGAGAAAGGTGGAAACCTTGGAGCACATTATGATTGGAGGTTTTTCAACGGGATAATAAATAATTCAGATAAACAAGCACCTTCATTATTTGGTTTGATTAAAGCATGGTTGGCATTTACGAATGCAAATGATTTTGACACATGGCTAGCACATGGAACTTTATTGTCATGGTATTGGAGTGGTATGTCTTTTCCTTGGGATAATGATATCGATGTTCAGATGCCAATAGATCAATTACATAGATTGGCAAGGGAATTTAATCAATCTATAATTATTGATCTAGGTAATGGTAATGGCGAAGAATTAAGATATGGTAGGTATTTCTTGGATGTTAGTTCTTTCATTGATAGAAGAATCAAAGGAAATGGAAACAATAACATAGATGCTAGATTTGTTGATATGGATACTGGTTTATACATCGATATTACTGGTTTGGCACTTTCAGATACGAGGGGACCCATAAGATACCAAAATCCCGAAGATTTGAAGTCTAAGGATATGGCTCTTGGAGAAAAAACTAGAAATAAAAATATGCAAATTTATAATTGTAAAAATAATCATTTTGCAAGGCTTACGGAATTATCACCTCTAAAATTAACGTACTACGAAGGTGAAATAGCATATATTCCGAACAGTTTCCAGCAACTTCTTATCAACGAATATGGAGAAAAGGGTATAGAAGAGGAGGTTTTCAAAGAGTATACCTTTTTGAAAAAGCTTCGGATTTGGGTATCACGGCGTATTGTCAATAAATTTAAACACAATAAAAAAAAGGAAAACAGAGAGAAGTTTGCAAATATTTCTGTTGATGACTTTTCAGACGAAGACTATGCCACTCTTTTGAAAAACAATGAAGAGTTACTTATCGAATATATGTTGACGTCTAACTTAACATCATTTCATGAAGATGAAATATATAAATTAACTAAGAATCAAGACACTTCTAGTTTATTTCAAGACAGTCACGAGACATTACTGTCCAGTTTAAGGCATGACAGTTTCACATTTAATTTTCTAGATAAAGGCTATGCATTTGAAGATCAAATACTGAAAACCCTTGAAGCTGAGAATGAATTGAAAAATCGTAAATAAAGATTATAGAAAATAGTAATATATTAATGAAACTTTCCACTTAACATCCGGTGTACTAAACGGTGATAAATTGTAGAAAAAAAAAACCACCACGTGATCTACAGCGTGACCCCACTTCCTCCAATAAAAAGGTGTCTGATAAAGTTCAGAAAAATCTCACACCATTTAATCTTCAACAAAATAAAGCTATTCAAGGTTACTTGGAAAACTAGTTAATAAATTGTTAACGATGTTCAGAAAGGTTACTCAACGTACATTTACTAGATTCAATTCTACTCACGGCCACGGTCACGTATCCAAGCTTATTAAGGAAAACGCCTACCACAGTTCTAAGTTCAATAAGGAAGCAGGTAATGCTTACAAAAAGGCCTACGAACAAAAAGTCCATCATTCTGAAGGTGTCACTAACTTGTGGAAGAAAATCACTTACGTTGTTGCCTTCCCAGTTCTTGTATTGACCGCAATTCCAGTTGTCAACATTGAATTAAAGCATGCAAAGCACAGAGAACACTTAAGACATCTTCCAGATGAAGAATGGCCAACACAATACGAGTACCAAAATTTAAGACAAAAGAACTTCTTCTGGGGAGATGGTGACAAGACTTTATTCTGGAACACCGATGTCAACAGACACATTGAAAGTTAGAACTATCATTTTATATAACTTATATTTAAATCAATTCTTTAAATTTCTTCTTTCATATATGCTTTAAGTGTAAAATAAATGGTCAATTAGTAAAGAGTAAAAGTATTACGTAGTTATATTTATTATAAGTATGTATTAGACAAATGCATCACATCATTAGGTAAATTAAAGATGATCAGGAAATATTAGAAGACTCTAAAAAGGCTTCATAGAATTACTCCGATTGAATCCCAATCCCAAGATTTCTTACCAAAATGACCCAAAGAGCCAATAAAATATATTTCGAATATTTGATAAAATGTAAAATCCTAACCATATAACAGTCTCATAGAAATTAGAAAGTCATTTTATAAAGTCGAAAATATGTATAAATTATTAGTAGCAGCTATCGCAACCGAGTTTTCCTTTGGATGCCATGATAAGTGTAAGATACTCTTCTTGAAATCGATATTATCAAAGTCTCCTGAATTTGCACCTGAACCAACACCACTCATCATCCTACGTCTCATTGTTGATCTACCAGAGTTTTTATATTTGAATGCAGATTTATCAGCTTGTAAGATAATTTCTTCTTGTTCAGCTTCGTCTACTTGTGAATTTGGAGATTGGGGATAATCTTCATTAGTAGGTGGCGAATCCAGATCATTATCTTCATCATCTGAATCGTCAACATTTCGTTTTTTAAGATTAGTTGGAATCTTTATCGGATCAGAGTGTTCAGCAACAACTGCATTAGGATATATCATAAAGTTATTATTATATGATCCCGTCATAACAGACTTATTATCTCCACTGAATTGAACTTCAAATTTGTCAAAAATTGCATCATTCTCATAAGTATCGCAGAGTCTATCTCTTAAATGTTCATGCACATTTATGGTCTTCACAGGCTTCAGTTCCATGGCTAAATCCCAAATTTTAACAGTCATATAATCTCTTGAAGTAATATATCTACCATCCTGACTGAATTTCACATCAGAAATAGAAGAAGTAATTTCAGTGAAAAAATTATGTGATGCAGGGTCTAAGTATTCCTCGAAGACCTTTGCATGTGAATCACATAAAGAATTAGATCTCATATCAGATAATTTGATTGTTCCCTTCGATGAAGAATACATAAATAAATTACAATGATTTGGATGAAATTCTGCACTAGTTATTACCTCTGTTAATTCTTCCATATTAGTAGGCTTGATATCTACTATATTAAAGGATTGATCAGCTATTCCTAAATTCCATAAGTTAATTCTTAAATCATCAGAAGATAAAAAGGTTTCCTGATCAGAGTTTACTGAAATAGAATTGATATGATATGCGTGAGCGTTCGAATATATCTTTTTAGGTTGAGCCAGTATTAACTTGTCATGAAATTGCAATTTTGGCAACATTAAACTTGATATGGTTGCATTACTGGACAAATTAGACAGACCATTTAAATTATTTTCACTTACCAATTTAACTTGTTTCTCCGTAATTTTCCATAATTTGATGGTTTTATCATTCGTGGATAAGAGATATAAAGAATTACCCGATCCTCTTAACCATTTAGTCTTATTTATCTTTTCTTCTATTTCTAAAGATTTTAAATAGTCAAATTCTGCATCATGACTTTGAAATTCAGTGAAGAACTTATACTCACAACTTTGCTTCTTCTTTGAGTGATTCCTCTCGAATAAAACAACTCTCCCTCCTTTATCACCTGTTGCTAGAAAGTCCCCATTATTGTCAAATTCAACTGTTGAAATAATATCAGCTTCAGTAATGTTTTCTACATCTCCTTTATCACCAAAGCATTGAGAAAATTTCCAAGAGTCGTCCAAGTTCATCATATATCATAAATATTACAAAAAAGCTATGTTTTCAATGTGGTTTTGTTCAGTGAAAGAATTGAAATGTGTAATTGATTTCACTATACGGCAAATCCCTAATTTAGTGGCAATGGTTCTGTTACGATAAAATCGTATTTCTTTGGCTCAATGATCAGAATTACAAATCTTGCTATTTGTAATTAAGTTTAATCAATATAATTGAACACCTATTAAACCTAAAAATACTTCTTTGATATATTCTAGGCAATGTGTTTTCAAATAGCCTAGAATTATTATTCAAGAATTAAGTTCTTTCCTTCAGTTGAATCCTTTCACAGGTGCTCCTTAATAAAATGATTCTCGTAATTAGACGCCCAATTAAAATTTTGGCCTTATATACAGGCAATTGCTCTTACTTCCAGAGAATAGCTAGTTAGATTTGTATATTTTAGCTAGAAAAGGTAGACCATATACTTCTATCCTATCAAATAGTTCGGCGTAGAACCGAAGAGCTAAACTAGTATTGCAGTAACCTTTTATAATCTCCAATCATGTCACTAAACCATGTCATCTTAACCCAATACTTCGCTTTACACTTTGGAATTTAAGATACAAATTTTATATTATCAAAAAAAGATCATAATACGCAAAAACTAGAAAACTATACAATGCTTTCAATTCAAATAAACTAATTGATTAATAACTCATTAAAAATACAGAATATTGTTGTTATCAACACATTTAGTTAGCCTTCTTAGCAGCGTCTTGTGGAGAGACCTTTCTGTCAGTGTTGAATCTCTTTCTTTGAGGTGGAGTTCTGATTCTTCTGTCAGTTCTAGATCTGACTCTGACAATTCTGGCGTGAATAGCACAAGAGACACAGTAGTGTAATTTGTTGTACAACTTTGGTAAAGCGTATTCAGAGTAGACAGAAGCTTCAGATAAATCTCTAACAGCAGCGGCTTCAACCATGTTTCTGATAGTGACTCTCTTGATGGCCTTATCCTTTGGAACACATCTAGCACAGTTTAAACATCTGACTGGCTTAACGTGACCTCTACCCTTCTTGTTTCTACCGTTGGAAGATCTCTTTTTTGGCATATTTAACTATATTACTGTTAGTAACTTTATTCAATAATTCTTTTATTCAGACATCTCAAAGCCACTACGTTATAAAGCTCAACAAATATTCTTCAATAGCTATAATATTCAACATAAAAACAATTTCACTGAATCACTTTTATATGATTGTTCCCCTCAACATATAGTAAGATGGTTTTCCTCTGGTGTTTATCAACATATTTTCTAAGATTCTTTTAAAAATACAACATTTAATTCATTCAACAAAACTTAATTACAAACTGCTTGATTATAAGGATACTATCTTGTATGGCTCTCTCATCTATTCCATAGTGATGCTATGTCCTGATATCGTTTTTACATACCTATTATTGTACTAAACAAAAGTTTGAATAACTATGAAAATTTGAAATATGATTTTCTATTTTATTTCAGTGAACGATACTAGGACTATGAGGAAAGTGAAAAAATTGAAGTAGTGTCTTGCATGGATAATATGAGAAATCGGCAGACACGAATTGTCAGCTGATCACAGGGTTGTGCCCTATTTTGATACGTGTGAAAAAAGAGACATTGTCGCAAGGAGTCCAAAAACAAAAATGGTATCTTTCATGTGATTTATATCATATGATATAAATCTGACAGGTCATATGACTACTCACATGACTGGTCAATTAAGTTAATTCTCTTAAATAAAATGTAAAAATACTAACATGTAAATCTTCGCTATAACCAATTAGATTAAAGCTCTTTCACGTTTAGGAAAATCGAGATGAGTTTTTGTGTAATTTTCAATCATATTAGCTGATTTTACAAAGGACTTTGATAGTATATATACATTGATATCTTACAGATAGTCTATATCTTGTATTATTATATATATTTCAGTTTTAGACGAAGATTAGCGTAAGTTATATTTATATTTGCAGATATTGAGATCTGTTTTCCTAGTTTGATGTTGATAACAAAAAAAATGGGCGTCCAATAAAGTCAAGGACAAGAAGAGCATTGGGCATATTTCCCGTAAAATTGATGAGTTGACAAGTAAATGAGAAGTTGTTAATAATAATGGCATGTAAGAATAGACTATAAGCTTCAAGAAATATGAAGCACGATGGAAAAATTGGGACTTTTTATATTAATGTATGTGAATTACAATGAATGACGAAAAATAACGAAAAACTATGAAAAATGACTAGTAGGAAGGCAATTGAAAGCCAAAAATATATTGAGCAATGGAATATAATGCTTTAGAGTAAAAAATTACTATATGTCCTGAAGAATCTAAGATGTGTATTGGTTGTTGAGTCATCGAATATTAAAACTTGGAATCGTACAATAGTGTAATGTTTAGGAATACTAACATAGTTATAGGATGTTTTCTCGTGCCTTACGTGTCACTAGACAATCAAGTAGATTATTATCCACTACCAGATTTTTAGCATCTCAACAAAAGGTAGCCAGCACCACTGCTAAGAACTTAGCTGAAATTACTGGTCCAGATGCCTCTTTGATCGGTCCTGGTGCTAAGGAAGGTACCATTCCAACTGATTTAGACCAAGCTACCGGTTTAGAAAGATTCGAAATCTTAGGTAAGTTAGAAGGTGTTGACGTTTTCGACACTGAAAACCCAATTTTTGAAGGAAAAGGTTCTATGCAAGATCCATTCTTAGTCCCAACATACATTGGTTACCGTTACGTTGGTTGTTCCGGTAAAGATGGTGTTCAACACAAGCCATACTGGATGAAGGTTGATGAAGAAAAACCATCTAGATGCTGGCAATGTGGTAATGTATTTGCCGCTAAATACTTAGGTGAGCCAGGTCACCACCACCATTAATCAACTTTTTGAATCAATTCTGCTCTGAGAATCAATCTTCAATATTCAAGAATAAATTTAGAAAATGATACATCTACATAACTGAATATATGACATTATATGTTAAGAAGCACTAATTTACATTAATAATTTGTAATTCATACCTGTATATATTGTTCTCTAATACCACATACTTAATTAAGGGATCTACTAGTATAGTTCTATTTTTGTTGCAGTAATACCTTGTTTTTGCTCGTTAATTCTAATCGACGCACCTAGTTTATTTTAAGAAGTTCCTATTTAACAGGATATTCAATATATACCAATAACATAATGAGTTCAAAGCCAAAGGTATTATTCATTGGAGATTTGAATAGAGGGCTTAGGGAATACAAAGAATTCAAGCAGAAGTTTGAATGTATTGATTACACTTTAACAACTGTCAACCAATTGATCGAAGATTTCAAGACGAAACTCAATAATATTGAGGGAATTTATGGTGCTTGGTTAGGATTCTTTCTCTTAGGTGGATTCCGTGATAAAATCTTAGAACATGCTCCAAAGAGCTTGAAAGTCATTTCAATCTGTTCCGTTGGGTTTGATGGATATGATGGTACTGAGATGGCGCATAGAGGAATTGTTTTGACCAATGTTCCAAGTATTGGAGCTTGCGAACCTGTTGCTGACTTGGTCTTATATAAAACCATTGCCAGTTTCAGAAACTTGGTACATGTTCAACTGGCGTTTACCCCGGAAACTAATCATGTTGTTCGCTTTAGAAAGATGGCAGATTCGAATGAATACGACAAAGAGAACGGTAAGGTAATTTATGGCGATCACCAAGGCTATGCGTTTGGCCACTTTGTCGGAGGAAGATCTAATTTATCTCCTAAGGGTCACAACGTTGTTATTATTGGATTCGGGGGTATTGGTAAAACTATAGGTGAGAGATTAGCTAATGTTGGTATGAATATCTATTACATTAAAAGATCTAAATTACAAGAAGATGAAGAAAAGAAGTTAGGATTTAAGGCTACCTACTGTGAGAATTTAGAACAAGCTAGAGACATTGCGGACTTGATAGTAATAGCTTGTCCTGGAACACAAGAAACCTACCATATGGTCAACGAGGACGTGATTGAGAACCACTCAAAGCCATTTAGAATCATTAATATAGGAAGAGGATCAATTATTGATGAGTCAGCATTAGTGCAAGGTCTTAAGTCTGGAAAGATCTTATTTGCTGGTTTGGATGTATTCGAAGAAGAACCAAAGATCCATCCTGAGTTATTGGAAAGGAAAGATGTTCTTCTAACACCACATATTGCAGCTTCTACTGTTGAAAACTTTGACTTTACTTCTATTCAAGCAATGAAAAACATAGAAGATATACTTTTGATGGGTGGAAAAGGCTTAAATAAAGTTAATTAATATAAAGAGCTTATTAAATATAGAAGTTTTTTTCAATTTTTGCTGCGAATAATTAAAAATGTATGTAAAATTAAGAAGTCATATATAAGTAATTCTGACTATTTCTTCAAACAATATTTATATTCATGTGAAACATTTCCTTTGTATCTATCGTAGAGATGTAATATACCTTGAAGATAAATTAAATATGTCATGAGCACCACAATTTTATACATGTTCACCTTAAAATAAAAGCAAAATAGGAATATACAAGCAGAAAGAAACACGATTTTGAAGACCATTCAAAAAGTATTTGAATCAACTGATTTATGCGATCTTGGTGACTTTCACTCTAAATGTTTTCCTGATTCAATTGTTGTGGAGGTGGATATGAATGATTCGATTTCTCCTTTGAAGACACAATCACTATTAAGGTCGATACACTTGTAGATAACTCCATAATGATTTTATGTATTTTAGTTTTTCTTTATATGATCTCTATTTCAATTGGCATATTTATTTCAATTCTGAAACTATTATCTGTACATGATACAAGTAATTTCCAAAAATTAATCATTAAACACAAAATACATCTCTACTCTATCTAATGACAATGAGAAATGGCTATAGTCTCTTTATATATTCTATCTACTACGTTGAATAATTTACCCACATTCATTACAAAATAAAGTAGTACAAAAGTGATTCTCCGATTTGTCCTCCCCTGCTTGAAATCGTCGCATTCAAATCCAATTTGTTTAGTTGTAATTTCAGTAGAGATTAGCAATGCTGTCATTATATATAGGGGTGTATAAGGCATTGTACAACTACAATCCTGAATCTGAAGAGGAATTACATATCGAAACTGATGATTTACTTTACTTATTAGAAACTTCAGATGTAGACGATTGGTGGAAAGTCAAAAAGAGGGTATTACCTGTGGGTGATGAAGAGGTTGATGAGCCTATTGGTTTGGTCCCTTCCAATTATATTGAAACGGTATGTATTGTCATTATATTATTTTCTCACATTAAAGACTAACATGATATTTAGGCACCAATAATCAAAACTGCAGTTGCTGTATATGACTATAATAAGCAAACCGAAGAGGAATTAACGTTTCAAGAAGGAGAGAGGTTTAACATATATGATCTTAATGACCCGGACTGGTTGTTAGCAGGAGATCAAAGTACAGGCAGTTTATTTGGGTTTGTTCCTTCAAATTACATTCAGATCGAGGAAGCCGTACTTCCTAATCAACCGCAAGAAGTATTTGAACCAAATAATAATATTCCAATTAATAACTTTTCACCACCTCCAGTACATCCTTCTGCTTTAAATAAAACCGTACCTGAACCAGAGGAACAAGTGACATCTGAAAATCATTCAATCCACGAAGTATACAACAGAGAAGAGGTCGAAAGAGTAGAGGAAATGGAACCTGACACTCCACCACCAATGCCAAGAAGACCAACTGGCAGAAACTTATCCGAAAGTGAACCACAAAGAGGCAATGAAGCATCTAATGAAGATGATCAATTTTTTGATGGATCATTCTTTACCTGGAATATTAATGAAGTTGATGGCCGTACAAAAAAGCCAATCGTATTTACAGTTGGTAATGGTTTAATTATAATAAAGCCAAATACAAATACCCCCAAGAGAATGGGAACAACAATGGAATGGAAAATTAGAGATTTGGATGATATCAGTTGTGAGAAGAAGCATGTATTTTTAGAATTTTCAAATCCTAAGGCATCTATTGAGCTACATGCTGGAAGTAAGGATGTTGCGGAAGCCATTATGTCCATCATAGGTGACTTGAAAGGTGCTGAAAGAGCAAAAGGATTAAGAGAAGTTGCTAAAGCTTCAGCTGTTTCTACGGGATCTTCGAATAGAAAGATAGGTAGACTCATGTATGATTTTGAAGCTCAAGGTAATGATGAACTTTCAGGTAGAACTGATGATGAGGTATACATTATTGATGAAACTAAATCGAGGGATTGGTGGATGTGTGAAAATACTTCTACAGGGGGACAAGGTGTCATTCCATCAAGCTATATTGAGGTTATTGGTACTTCAAACTTGGAGAAATTAACTGAAAGACCTCAAAGAAAGAAATCCACAAGAAATTCTTCCAAAGGAAGAGTAGTTGAAAGATCGGAAAGAAGAAACAGTGTAAAATCCCATCATCGTTCTAGGGATGAAAGAGAGAAAATCAGAGAGAAGGATAGACAGCAAAGAGACAAGAACTATCAAAGTTCTAGACATGAGCACGATGGGCAAGACAAAGCAATGCCAAACTTTCATAGAGTCAGAACGTGGATTGATAGTTCCGGGTCCTTTAAAGTGGAGGCTGAATTTTTAGGTTGTGTAGAAGGTAAGATTCACTTGCATAAAACTAATGGTGTAAAGATCGCTGTTTCTGCCACTAAATTATCAGTAGAAGATTTGGAATATGTTGAAAAGGTAACAGGAACCTCTTTGGAGTCTTATAAGGAACAGGTGATGTTACTCAATAATAAAAAACCCAAGAAGACAAATGGTGCTACAAATGAACAGCCAGCTTCAGAAAGACCAACGACGCCAGCAAAGTCAGCTACTGCTGTTATTAATGATGTGCAACCAGCTAAACCGAAAAGACCTTCTAGCTCTCAAATTCAAGAAGGAGAACCAGACTACGATTGGTTTGACTTTTTCCTCAATTGTGGAATTGATTTGGGTAATTGTCAACGTTATTCTCTCAATTTTTCGAGACAGCAAATGGACGAAAATATATTAGAGGATATAAGTCCATCAGTCTTACGTACTTTGGGTTTGCGTGAGGGTGATATTATCAGAGTAATGAAACAATTAGATAAGAAGTTTAATAGAGATACTACACATGAAGAAAAACAACAAGGTAGTTTGTTTATTGAGCCTACTGGTGCATTAAAGAATAACAATTCATCTAATGGTTTCACAAAGGTTGATGCCAAGGCATTACCATCGCCAAACAAACCAGAAGTACCACAAGCACAAACCAAAAAAATTGAAGACGAAATTTGGGCAGACAGGCCAGCTGTAAGATCTAAAGAAGATCTCACTAAATCTTCAACACCTCAAACACCACAATACACTGGCTCTTTACAAGATTTGGTTAATATTAAACCATTGCAACTGGATTCTCAAGCATCAAAAACTCCTACACCAAGTGCTCCTACTTTAATTCCAAATAAGACTGCAAGCACAACACCAGCACCCGCACCAGCGACTAGTGAAGTACAATCTAATATTTTACCACAACAAAAAACAGGAACTTTGATACCTGTTCAAAGGACTGGAAATTTGGTTCCAGTTCAAAAGACTGGAGGCTTACTTCCATCCCAACCTACAGGATTTATACCTATTACTGCCCAACCAACCGGTTTCATTCCAATCACAGCCCAACCTACTGGACTCAGCTTTGGTATTATTCCTTTCCAAGCCGGTATTTCGACATTTAGTGTTCAAAAGACTGGTCCCCAAAATGTATCTATGCCAATTACAACATTTGGGCAGCAAGTATCATTACCACCAACTTTTGTTCCATTACAAACAGGTACCACCATGCCAGTGACATCTTTCAACCCGCAATTGACATCACAACGTACTGGAACCCTTCCTACTCAAGTCACTGGCAACATGCCAATCACAAGTTTTGGCCAACCTATGATTGGACAGATTACTGGTGGTATGCCACAAACTTCGTTCGGACAGGCGTTACCTAGTCAAGTAACAGGTGGTTATGCACAACAAACAAGTTTCCCAATTATTTTGCAACAAACTGGTCCTCTTGTCCCAGTTCAGAAAACAGGAGGAATGCCTCAAACTTCATTTGGTCAAGCTCCTATGGTTTCTCAAAGGACTGGTGGCCAGCCTACTGGATCCTTTGTTCCTCAATCTAATTTTGGTCAACAGATTACTGGTGGTTATTTGAATAACCAATCATTTAACCAGCCGCAAATGAACAGCTTCTCACAGAATAATTTCCCTACAAACTTTCCTCAAAACAACTTCCCTCAAAACAACTTTTCTCAAAACAACTTTCCTCAAAACAACTTTTCCCAAAATATCTCCCAAAACAGCTTCCCCCAAAACAGCTTCCAACAGACCGGCTTCCCTCAAAACAATTTCCAACAAAACATGAACCAAATGACAAATATGTTTCAAAATGCTGGTATCAACCAACAGCCACCAACTAGTTTTGCGAATCAAAACCAATATGACAATTCTAGTGCTCAACCTTTGCAAAGTCAACCTACCGGTGATGGTTTTGGTAATGCACCTTCGTTTATACTGTCACAACCAACTGGTCAAAGAGCCAATATCTATGCTGCTACTCCTGATAATCCTTTTGGATTTTAGGCGCTTAACAGTCATTGCATTGTTCCATATTATGTTAATCTTTAATTCTTTTTGTTTATAAAAGAATATTGTAACCTCTTCTTTTCCGATTAAATCACTTATATTTCATTTTTTTAGAGTAAATCTGTTTTCGTATTTAGCACAAATAAAATCAATTACATGTACTCATACGGCTTTTTTTAAGTGGTAATTTTCCTTTGTTTCAAAAAATTGAGGGTATTTTACAGCCATTACACATATAAATCGGGCTACTAAGTTCTTTCTTTACACACTATATACCTACAGTATATATATCTGGACAGAAGTCATCATGAGTGACATAATTGAAGAACAGGAAATTAAGGATTTTACATCTTTTTTATTGAAGCGTAACCACGAGCTTACATCAGAAATTATTAGAGGTGATATACGTCTTATAATGCATTTATACAACGAATTTATCGTTAAGCAATACAAAACATGTGTTAGAAGTATGGAAGCACCTACAATTGATGATTTTAACCATTTCCTAGCTCATTACAACACAATTAGCAATAATTCATTGAATCTAATAGAAGATATGACAGGTCGCTGCAAAATCGGTTGGATAAACTACGTATCCCTAGTTCTTCTTAATGATAGATTGCAAAACGGTAACTCTCGGGAATTGGATTTCAGGGAATTACAAATAGGTAATAATTCTGCAAACGAAAGTTCTACAAGGAGTTTGTTGTCCTTCCTTTCTCAACCTCTCCATACCAAGTGCTACCATGATTTTTTTCATGACCTTGTAAATGATTCCTCCGTGAATCCAGATTTCGATTATCTAGACAAATGCTTAAAGAAAAAGACTGCAAAGATAGCCCTATCCAAGGAGAAAATGAAATTAAAAATACTCCGAAAACCATTCCATGAAATATGTGACGACTCGGTACATATCCTGGTTCTCTCTAATATTTGTTTCGCACAGAAAGATTATATGGATAAAAATACCTTGAACAATAGAATATTAGATAACCAAGTAAAATCCAGATTAAACCTCTTTAAGGACAAAATTGGTGATAAAATCTATAAATGCTTCCATGAAAAAACCCATTTTTTGCCCATTGTAAGTAGACATACTGATTTGAGCCTTGGAGACTGCTCTTATCTCGACACATGTCATAAAATCAAGACTTGTCGCTATTTACACTACTACACATTAAAGCCTATCATAACGAAAGAAGAAGACACAACACAAGAGGATTGCAAAAATCACGATTATACAATTGGTGACTGTATAAGTGAATACCTGAGAGAGCTACTCCCGCCTCAGTGGATCAATTGTGACGTGAGATACCTACCATTCCTGGTATTAGGAAAATTTGCAGTCATTCTTGCAGACCCTGCTTGGGATATTCATATGTCTTTACCATATGGAACATGTAAAGACCATGAACTATTATCATTACCAATGCATGAACTACAGGATGAGGGTATTATTTTGCTTTGGGTAACGGGAAGATCTATCGAAGTGGGTCGCAAAGCATTATTACAATGGGGGTATGATATTTCGGATGAGATGATATGGATAAAGCTAAACCAATTAAAAAGAACAATTGTCACTGGAAGAACCGGACACTGGCTCAATCACTCCAAAGAACATTTGTTAGTTGGAATCAAGGGGAATCCTTATTGGATCAATCGGCAATTAGATGTTGATGTAGTGGTCAGTGGCACTAGAGAAACTTCGCGTAAACCTGATGAAATCTATGATATTGTAGAAAGAATAGTAGGAAAGCATTCAAGAAAGCTTGAAATATTTGGCAGAGACCATAATATAAGGCCGGGATGGTTGACTATTGGAAATCAATTACAAGGAACATATATTTATGAGGAGGAAATAAAATTAAAATATGATTCATATATTTCAAGTACATAAATACTTCAATATTAAATAGATTTTGACTTTAGACTAGTTTTCTTGTTCAATATTAATCATGTTTCTTCTGAGCTTTTCTAAACGCTAAGAAGTTCTTGCCTGCTTTGTTTGTAATATCACGTTCAACATCCGACTTAAATCCCATCCAAAATGCAATCTCAAAAGAGACGAAAAATGGCGCCAAAACCAAAGCTTGCAACATATTATCCAACAATGCTGGTGCCCGCCTTTCATGATGTAAATGGCCGTAAAATTGTGCAAGCCAGGAGATAACATGTATTACGGCTGCATATCTGATATAATCATTTGTGAGGGAATAGTCAATCGCATGTGAATATAAATTTTCCAAACCAAATTCAACGGCAATATATGCAATTAGCGTTGGTAAACCCACAGATATATCTAATAAACTGAAATATATTCCGTAGCTCCATACTAAAATTTTCCCGAGGTTTAGGTATGGGTAGTTACTTAATGGCACCACTGGAATTAGCATAGCAGTACCCGAAAAAAAAATTAATGGTATACAAAACAAATGTATAGTAACATTTTTAGGGTGCATATGGTATGACTTATAAAACACAAGGTGTTCGTTCAAATCGAACAATCCTGCCATTGTAAAGATATTTAATGAACTGTTAAATTTAAAAAGATGGGGAAATCTATTCTATTTATCATTCTTTTTTTTTGCATTTACTATATGCAGTACATGATTTAATCTAGCATTGCTCTGACTACCTATAAATATTATCTAATTTATTCTCTCAAGTCTAAAGCTGGTTTCTTAAGCAGTCTTTTTCTGGCTCCTTGCAGATTGGTTTGCTTTTCGAATTGAGAAGCTTGGTGTAAATCTCTTCCGACATTGTCTAAGTCTTTAACCTTATATAATCTTACAATCCAATTTTGAGATGTAAAGGCTTCCTCAAGAACATTCAATTCTGGAGGATTGGAAGCAGGGATTGTTTGACCTCTTACTCTATCGGCACCGTCTCTTCCTCCAAATAATTCAGCAAATCTATAATATGACATTTTGTACATTAAGGATTCTCTCATAGCAGTAGAGGCATCTGCATCCACTTTATATTCACCAGATTCACTGAAGAAGTCTCTCTCGTGAACTTCGTCCGGCCAGATACCTTCAGAGATTCTCACCATCCATAAGAATTTGTTAATATCATCACCTGCATATCCGATTAGCCCACCAAATATAACCAACACATAATCCACATCGTGTTGTTTTAAAATGTCGTAGGCAACATCTTCAGAAGAACACATGGCTTTACCAACAGTTGCAATATGTGTGTTATTCCATGTGTTATTATCAACTAAAGTAGTACGGTCAGCCATACCACCAATTTGATAACCATAATCCCACCATGCCATGACCTTTGCATCTTCTGGGGTATTCATACGTAACCAATAGTATGCTTCTCTATAATCATCGATAATATTTTGAGATCCATCAGGGTTTCTTGATGCCAAAACAACAGATGGAGAAGAATAAGCATTGGAAGTAACCCAAGTACAATGTAAAACAAAGTAAAAGAGATAAGAACCGAAAGATAAAAGCACAATAAGTTTTGTCAAAAGTTCAAAAACTGGTAATTTTTTAGCTTCAGAACCCTTTTTAGATTTTTCAGTTGAACTAGTATCATATGATTTTAATATTTCAACAAAGTTAAGATAAACGTCAAACAATTTTGATAATGCAATTGCAGCAGCAACACAAATAATTGGTGTCAATGTCAACATTAATCTTACCATCACACCGGCAAAATAAGAACATAAGACACTGTAGATTATAACAAAAACATGTTCATCCCTTAATTCTTGGAAACACAAATAGATACCAGCAGGAAATAACCAGATTAACATATTGGTATCAAAGAAAAAGGCTGGCCATGCAGTTGGTTGATGTTCTGAAACAGATGCGATTATAGGAATATGGATCTTAGCATAGTTTGTATCCCATAAAGAGTAGAAACGACCAGTCCATGGTGCAATCCAACCTAAAGCAGTTAAACCGAATAGACCTGCGACACCTAAGAAAGTAATGAACACAACTGAGACTACTAAAAATGTCTTAAATTGTTTAGATGGAACTCTTGATCTAACATAATCCCCTAAAGCAACTAATTGAATTAAACCAAAAACACCCAATGCAGCCATATGATCATTTGATCTAATTGGTAAAAATCCGACGAATGGAATTTGCATTGATGCTAACGTACCTAATGCATACCAAGTGGTATAAGCAGTATAAAGTCTATGACTGTAGCGACCCATTAAAATTAAAACAAAAATATGTAATGGAATCAAGTTGGTAATGAAAACATATCCACCCCATGCAGAAACCATGTAAAAGTAGAACAATGCGGTTAAAGTACCATAGAAAACGGACCCAATTTTCATTGCTTTTATCCAGAAGTAGAATGTAGCCATCAACAATGTGATAGCAATAGCTTCATTATCATAAGAGCCTGCAACTGATCTAGAGATATAACCAGGCGCGATTCCCATGAAAATAGCTGCAAGTAAACCAGCATTAGAATCCTTCATTTCCTTAGTTAAAAAGTAAGTGAAAATCGCCGTTAATCCAGAAAATGCCGGTGCTAATAACACACATATGTTTCTGATATCAATTGGTAAGCCAAACCACTCTCTTAAAGTATGCCAGATGACACCTGAAGTTACCATTAAACCAGGGTATAAGGTTCCTCCTGTAACTCTTCCCAATGGATACCAGGTTCTTGTATCAAACCAATTAAGGAAATCATAAAATGAGTGAGTAACTAAATACTTTGTTGCTCTATAGTTAAACCATGGGTCGAATTCATGAATAATACTTTCAAATCTGATGACGGAAAATAATCTTGAAGAAACCGCAGCTCCTGCAATTGATATGAAAATAATTATCCGTAATAATAAACGGATAGTTTCAATACTAATTCCAAAAACCTTTAGTTGGGTTTTACTAGTAGCCATACTTGAAAGGTGGATTCAAATAAGATAAGGTGTAAACCAGTATGTTGAACATTAAATATTCTACGTGTTTAGTTGAGAGTGTTTTATGTGCAGTATCATTTGCATACAATAGGCAATAGTGAAGGTTCAATATGTCATTAATTGAATTGCATAAAAATATATATAACATACAATAATATAGAACTAAAAGGAACTCCAACTCCAATTAGCTGGAACACTTCCAACCAATTGGTCACCTCTAGCGTCATTGGAATTTCCAACCTCTTTCTTGGTAATATTCTTCGTTGCCATATACGGTCTGTTCTTAGTTGGACTAGTTGGATTGGTATCAGTATCAAATTTAGAGCTATCTTTTAGCACGTTCTTATTCTTCAGCTCGTCCTTATCCTTTGTTGCGCTTTGATGAATACCAAACTCGTTTGCCACGAATTCATTGTATTCTTTGATACAGTAGTCACAAACTTTTGACAAAGTTCCTCTTCCTCCAGTTGTAAACTGAGCTAAATGATTAATGTAAAGAAAATGTGAAGTATGTTCTTTGCAATATATACCTCCACACTTCCTGCAGTGATGTCTTCTTTCAAAAAAGTTAAAGACCTTAGAACAGGTGGGTATACCACACTTAAGAACTGACTCATCTTTGAGCCAATGCTTTCTTGTTGGCTCTCCCCTTAAACCATCATTTGCATTTTTAGAGCCCAAATATGATGGTGATTGGGATCTGGAAACTGCAGTAGACGAATTAGATTCCACAGATAAGTTAGAATTATAGGACTTCATTGAATCTGTAGATGCCATTCTTGATAACGTAGCATTCATAGGTTGAAATTGTCTTCTGTACATTCCATCACTATGTGAAACAGAAGGGTGGCCATTCTCATAGCCGGGTTGAATATTAAGAGCCTTGTTAGGAGAAACACTTTTAGTGAACCTCAACACTGCAGGGACATACATTGGACTCCTGAATCCTTTGATCTGCTGCAATTGCTTCGTTGGTTGAGGTTGTAATACTTGGCTTCCGTTAGAAATATGAGATTGAACCTGAATTGAAGAGATATTTTGATTGGAATTTGACCTAATGTTCATATTTTGAGGAGGGACCACCGCTGCTGGTATTTTGTTTCTATCACCAATACTGGTGAAGTTTTGAGTAGATTGATCGAGGTAGGTATTTTCTTTATTAGAATTCCTCCCTGGAACAGCCTGTCTATTGCTAGCTTGAGTATTGTTATCTTGGTCATTCATAACGTGAATATGACTTGATATTCCGTTATTATAGAGTTTGTTAATATTGTTCTTATTATCCTGAAAGTTAGTAGTTCTTTTCACATATGTATTCTCATGTAGATCATTTTGATTAGTATTGGTAGCGTTCAGAGATGGCCCGTTTGTCTTATGAGATTCAGTCTGAACATTATTATCATTATTATTACTATTATTGTTATTGTTATTATTATTATTAGTGGAAATATTATCAGTATTATTAGGAACGTCACTAATATTGTTCTCTTTCATACTATCATTATTGATTTGAATGCGATGCCCTATTTTATTATGCGGAACTCCAGCCTTAGAGTCTTCTCTATTCATTTGCAGGTAGGTTTTAGGTTGTCTAGTTAAACTTGCAAAAGAGGATAAATCAACCTCAGCTGGTTGATATGGTTCTGTATTCCTATTTTTTGAATTTACTTTCTCCATTTTTGTTATAGAAGATTTTCTGGATACTGTCTTTTTAATGACATCTTCGTCTGACTTAGAAATAGGCATAGGTGATAAGCTTAACTTTTTAAGGGCATTAAGTGTTAATTTTTGTTGTTGAATGATAAGCTCTTCATCATAATTATCATTATTGTTCGGACTCTCTACCAATTCATTCACTGAGTTATCGGACATATTCTTATTCTGGAATGGTAACTGCTTTCCAATATCTTTCTCAGTCTCCATTGACTTTAAATTACTTATACTAGACAAAACAGGAGCTTGAATAAAAGACTGAAAGTTCTTAGAATTGTAAGTGTTAGCCGTGCTACTCATACTATTATTTCTTGGGTGATTGTTATATGGCTGCTTAAATTGGTGGTTCAACGACTTGAGGGAAGCTGCTGAAAGCACGGAATGGAAAGACTGGGTTCTGGAGTTTACCTCCTTCTTCTTAAACATCAAATCGGAAGAAGTGTCAAGAGTATTGCCATCGTCTTCAACCACGTCATCCAGCTTATTCTTTTCGTCGCTGCCGGCTGCAATATATTCATCATCATTACTACTTCCCTCTTCGTATATTGCCTCTTCTCGCTCTTTCTCCCGTTTGTTATGCTGAAGCCCATTCCTGCCCAATTCTGCGGTATTGCTTGCCTGAGGTTCCTGCGGTGCATTCGAATTGAACAGACTATTATTGGACTCCCCAGCAAAATCCGAAGTTCCTACCATAAAGGTCGCTGTAGCGCTTGGTTTTTGTTCAAGCTGTGTCATCATGGATGTGTGGATTACTTTAATTATGCGTAAAGTCAAAAACCAAAAATAAAAACACTAGAAGAAATTTAGTTTTTCAGCTAGTCCAGATGTAATCAATAGAGATATCCACACTCTCTCAATATAATCCCGTGTGTTCTAGTTTAAAACTATAAATGTTATATATATTGTGACTCTAATCAACTTAGTCGTGAAGATTGAGATCGAGAAAGGGCTACAAACTGTAATGTCGCACGACAATTATCGTCTGCGACATTTGTAAATTCTCCTCTCAACATACTGTTGATAGCCCCGGAGAAACACTAGCAACACTATTCCCATATCTACAGTGAGAAAAACTTGTACATTCTTATTAGTATATATAATACGCTGGTGGGGAAGCCAACTTTGCTTGACTTCATTGAAATTTTCAAAAGCCTGGCAAAATATTTAGCAGCTATTGGTGAGATTATGTAATCACATTATAATTTCATAAACTTTTATTGGCGGGATTCTTATGAAGTAAAAGCACCGGGATTACACAAAATTTTCTTAGTTGACCCCAAGTTTATAAAACATTTATCAACTCTAAAACAGATAGAATCAAGTATAAATTATACCATAACAATGATAGGACGTATCGGTTTAGGATTAGTGAGACGTATGTATTTGAGATGGGAATTATTGAGGCTAATTCGTATTAGTTTTCGATTTAAGGAATAGTTTGATACTAACAAGTCACTAGCAACCTCAAGACAATTAGTTAACTCCAGCAGAGTAGCCAGAAACTTTGCCAGATCTATTGCTACTGTTGAAGCTTCTCATGAAAAGGAACAAGAAATTTTGATTGCCCAAAGAAAAAACAGACCAACCTCCCCACATTTAACTATTTATGAACCTCAAATAACCATGATTTTATCATCTTTCCACAGAATCACCGGTGTTGCAATGGCTGGTTCCTTTTACGCTTTATCTGTTGCATATGCAGTCACTTCCATCTTAAGCATTCCATTTGACTCTGCTACTATTGTAGGTGCCTTTGCTTCATTACCAGTTGTCGCCAAGTTAGGCGTTAAAGCTGCTATGGCTTACCCATTTGCTTTCCACTTTGGAAACGGTATAAGACACTTGATTTGGGATTTAGGTAAGGAATTATCTATTAAGGGTGTTTACAGAACAGGTTATGCAGTTTTGGCTGGTACTGCCATCTTTGGTAGTTACTTAGCTTTCTTCTAGGTCTACTCCATAATGCTGCATTTGAAATCTCCGATTTCAGATTTATTTATAGTATAATTCAATCGAAGAGGAAAGATTTGCAAATCTCCTAATTCACATTCTTTAGAATAAATATTTATGAACTTTTACATGTGACAGCGTAGAATTTTTTTTTTCATAATATATATACGTTAACTATTCATTAATTTATTGATTTCTAAATCAGCATCCAAGCAAAGACATGGTGTATTGTTAGAACAAAATCCACAATTAGCCTTCATCTTCATTTTAGATCGATTTATGGAATTATTCATATTTGGAGCCTGAAAAGACTGCTCCTTGCTCACTTCGTTAGTTACTTCATTACTTAATAAATCCATTTCACGAACTGAATTTTCCTCCTGTAAAATTAATTTATCAAAAGCATTAGTCTCAGAAATTACAAATTCATCATTTTGATCTAGTTCATGATTCAAAATGTCGATTAAGTCATCATCAGATTCGAACAAACTTGTAGAATTGATATTCTGTAATAAACTAGGCGTGAATGACGAAGGAAGAGATGTGTTGACATTGTTAAGAGAAATTAGACCAGATTCCATTGCTATATTTTTCTTCAACGATGGGTCCTCGCCCATATTACTCCTTAGGCCAATATTGTTCTTAATATTTCCTTTAATTTCTTGACTAGTTTTATCACGCTTCTTGACTTCTTCCATTTTGGACATCTTATACTTAGACCTAATATCCAAATATCGTTTAATTTGTAAATTAATGTTATTAGAATTTTCTGTAGCGGAAAGAGTTTCGTTTCCTAAAAATTTCTTAGTGACACTATGAATAATATTAGAAGATTTTGAAAAATATGAAAGAAATTTATTCAAGTCATTTATGTTATTGATATTCTCTAATTGCTCATTTGTAGGAGGTTTCTTTAAAGTGCTTTGTTTCACTGGTTTCATATTAACATTTTCGCTATTCAAAGCATCAAATGTAATAACCCCATTTTGTACAAATTTTAATTCTTTTATTTGGTTACTTAAAACTTCAATGTAGTTTCTAATGAGTTCCTGCTCTTTTAATTGTGATAAGTAAGCAAGCTTCAAATCAATAACTTCCTTACTATCTTCTTTAATTACACTTACATTTGTATTTAGTTTATTTGTTTCCAGTTTATGGCCATTCGTAATGGTGAGTGACGAATTCTTCCTTGGTATAATGGGGCTATTATCATCTAAATTAGGACCCATCGCTATACTTTCCTGATGCTGGTTGTATTGTATTTTTATCTTACTACTATCATATTGACTACCTCTCTTCGTAGAGCCAGTCATAGAAGTAGTTTTTATCTTTTTCTTGGGACTATCCTTATTTAACGTAGTGTTTGTGGTCAGAAGCATACTTATATCTATACTCTTAAAATCATCAACTGTAATAGATGTTGGCTTCCTTCCAGGTCTGGGTCTAGGCGGAAGTACCCATTTCTTTGATGTATTTATATTTAATGGCGCCTCAGAGTCATGACCAAACAACTTAACATTAGGGTTAGAAGTTGATATTCGTGAATTCATACTAAGAGGTCTCGGCATAACGGCTATTGGTGTTGGTTTCGGCTTAATAGCTATAGCCGGTTGTATCTTGGTATAAGATTGTACGGGTTTCCTATTGATATCTATTTGGGGATTAGATTGCGGAGGAACACTGGCGTACGATTTAATACCAGTACTATCTGGATTATTCCCAAAGTTCAAGTTATTCCCTAAATTTTTTGTGGTTTCTAAATTCGTAGTATCGGTCATTGAAATGCTCTTATGGTTCATTGCCTCAACGTTTAACGTGCTTTCTACCATCTTGCATAAGTGTATCTATTTTCTAATTTGAATTTTGCGAGTCGGCTGCTAATTTCTGTGTTCCAGATCCATGTATAGCTTCCTTGAAGTAGTTGAGAGTTCAAATGCAATAAACAACTGCTGAATCAATTGTATAACTTAAAAAAAAACTACAATCCGGGGATAAATGAAATGTAGCTAAAATCAAAAATAAATCTAACGATATGATTTTTCTTCAAAAATAAAACAAACAAGATCAAATATGTTCATGTAACTTTTATATCTAGTTAAATTTTGATTTACCCAATAATATGAATTTCGTTAGTATAAGTTTTTTTTTTCAGGGTGAGTATTTTGAACTAGCGGTTATCGCGGATTTTTGTTTATTTCAATTGTATTTTTTGTTTAATAATATGCAAGTGGAGTGACTTCAAACATGAACCAACAGTCTATTTCTTCTTCGTCCGTATTATCGAGTGGGAACTCGTCAATCAAACAAAGACAGCTAAGTCATTTGAATTCTCAGCTTGCACAGCTACACGCTAATTTGTCGGATTTTAAAGATCTTATTGCAATTACAGCAGCTCAATATAATTCGATCGAAAAGATAGGGAAAACGCACGGGTCTTTGTTTATGGCCAGTCATGCTATATTTGAAAGTGATACTTTTGCCGAACCCCAGACAACTGCTGCATACGATTCAGAAGATATTGAAGAATAAATGTTTTATGCAGTTATTATGAAGTGGTCAATATTCAATGTTTCATAAGAATTATTTTATCAAGGTACTTTTTTGGGCTTTCTTGGAGAATAGAGAGAAGTTAATATTGGATTTTTAAATTCGATTTTATGAGGTCTGACGTATCGTAGATGTTACGATTTTAATCCGTGATGGATTCAAACACACATAGATACACATTCTTACAAGGTTCATTCATACTAGAGGAAATAAAGGCAAGGCCAGAAATAAACACCTAAAAAAAGGTATTGTAAGACAAGCAGTCTTGTCTATTTAATTAATGATTTAATGATTTAACAGCTATTCCTGAAATATTAGACTTGAGTAAATTCACGTTTATATTGACACTTTATACATGTTTGTTAATTGCTTTAATATGTAATTACTTCTTTTGTTCGCTCTCCATCCTTTCTTTCAACAATTTTCTCTTTTCAAGTTTCTCTTGTATGAGTAAATCTCTTTCAACATCAAGATACTCTATTTTTTGATATTTTGCCACACAGTCCATAGATTTCTTATTAGCAGCTTCACAGTGTTTCATGGCATCGAAAGGACTCTGGTAGCTATTGGAACATTCGATGTAAGCTTTAATTAAGTCATCACATCTGGCAAAGGCTCTCTTTCTCCATCTCTCAAAAATTAATTTCTCTTCCTTTGGAGATACAACCCAAGCAGGTAAGTTAGGGTTGGTGGGTAATTCGACATCTTCGAACGATTTCTTCTCTGGATAACTCATATCTACCTATGGATGATATTTTATCTAAAAAAATCATTCGAGACTCTGGTTAATTTTGTGTTCAGAAAAAATCTCATAAACAAACACACATCTTATCTGATGAATTATCGATTACCTACAAATAGCTAGCTTAGAATATGAATCAACATGGAACACCTGAGGAAATGATTGAAGGCTCTATCAATCAGTTTGAAATAGAGCCCGAATTATTAACGCTTCAAAGAATAGAGGAAACAGTTTCGGATACTCAAATATTAAGACAAAGCAAACTTGAGAAGATACAGAGCAAAATACAAACCCTATCCAGGCAATTGAACACTATCAGTAATGAGGTAGAATTGTTAAATAAAGTCAGCGATTACAATTTTGAAGTATTGAGTAAAATTGGAACAGAAAAACTAAACGAAGGAGATCAAAATATATTTAAGGTTTTAAAGAAAAAATCTACTGAGTTAGACACTTTAAAAGTATCCTTAGCAAAAAACTTGAATGACCTCGAAAGTAGTATTAATTCCTTTAATTTGAACAAAAACAATATCTTAAAACAATTAGAATTATCTACTTCTAAGTTAGATCAGTTAATAAATTCTAATTTAACCTTAAATAGTCAGGATTCAAAAGTACTTAAAATTAATCTTTTCAGAAATTTGGGAATAACGATAGAAAATTTTGATTTAGAAGAAGGTACAAGTTCAGAAAATGACCAGGTAATAATATACAATAAAAAATCTGATTTAACAAGCATCTTGAAAGTAGAACCAAAATATAGCAATTTTTTCATTAGTAATTATATCTGGGATAGACTTGAATAATCTTCATAATTTCGAATACTTTGACGTATTGGTTGGGGTTCATTTTTATGGGACTGCAAATCACCTTTCAAAGGTTATTTGTAGACTCTGGGATAGTTTTATTTGATTTATAAATTAATTTTAGCATGTATTTTCGTGATACAGGAATAAAAGTTGATTATAACTACTATAATCTTTGGAAGATTTTAGTTATATCAAATGAGAATTATCTATGTACAATAATATTATATTTAGCACTTGAAATGATGCTGATGAAAGCTCAGATATATGTAGAATAGAAAATGCAGCAAATTAAACAGCCTAATGTCTAATAATACTTTGGGTTTTCTCTTAAAGACAACTTGGTCCACTTTGGAACTCTATGAACAGACTTTCTATAATTTTTCTCTTTCTTATCAAATGTGGTATATTTATCCTTAGCAGATAACTCGTGTTCTTTGGGGAATTGGAATTTAAGATAATCTATCTTGTTATACTCGGTGGTATTGTTTTCATTCTTTAATGATTGGAATAAAACTTCAATATTCTTATCAACATTTTTCATTCTGTTTCTTAATCTATATTTCTGTTGAACAGATAATCTAGGGGCAAACTTCCATAAGTATCCTCCGCTTAAGACTAAACTCGACTTAAAAGGACCAAACATCGTTGTAGGCGGCAGTATATATGTCTATGATGATTCTCCAGTTCAAGCTCAATTCACTAATTATTTTTCATTAACTTTTTCGGGTCGTGCGAATACCTCTTTTTTGTAGAAGCTTTTTTCCTCAAAATCCACATGAACCCACAGCAGAATTCACAGCTAAGCAAAAACTATAATGTTTATGCATTGCTGTGGAGCTGCTTCTTGGTGTACATTTATGTTTGCATCTATCTTTGCTGTAGCAAGAAACATCCTGTAGGACAAAAAAAATTATCACAACCTTCTCGGATATCATCGAACGACCATTCAGTTGCACTGTCCAAGTCTCTTACAAATACCAATAGCACCTCCGGAAGTGACGTCCTTGTAATTGCATGGTGCTTTTTAATTTTTTGATGGTGGTCTATTCTAAGCGCGCACCTTATTAACCTAAGTCGCACCTTCATTATCCCATAAATTCGAAAAATCCTGGTTGGAATTTCCTAGATGGGTTATGGAAGTGAGGAAAAAATTTTGGGCTAATTATAGCGGGCTGTTCCTTTTCCACAGTAATGCGAAGAACCCCAATTTTCGGTGCTACGGCATCACCGAAACACGCAAAACTGAAACTTTATCACCTGGATACACATGGTTCAATATTAATAAATGCAATTATATTAAATTAAAATTAAAGATTTCTATTAAACCTATATGATATTATTATTATATGATATTTCTGTTAATTATCCCCCCATAAAACCGTAAACCGTAAATATATTCGTAGCCATAAGATGTGTATCACAAATACTTTGTGATCACATCGTCAGCAGACTTGTGCTGATCTTGTTCCTGCTGATTCTGTTTATTGTAGCGTTCATAAACACGCAGTCAACCACTTTCTATAATTGTGGGATGTAGATGGTAAATGGCCCGCTATATTGGATGATTGGTTTGGTAAAGATTCTATGTCGGAAACGGAGTAGTTCAAATCAAAGTTGTAGTAGTCAAAGTCCTTTTCGTCCTGACTGTTCAGCAACATCAATGGAGATGTGTGTCCATAGTTCAATGGGGTATAATTGTTGTAGTGTTGGTACATACTTGGTGTCAATAATGGCGACACTAACTCTCCTTCACTGTTTTGGTGTGTTGGTTGTTCTACTAAGTGTGCTGACTGACTCTCGTCGATGTTCTTACATTCATCGGAACAGTATATCGAATTGTGGGAGCATAACTTGTCGCAAGCGATACAGTAGTTGTTGAAAGCAAAGTCAGTCATTGTCCAATATGTGTGTGTTTTGATGAAAAAAAATCAAAAAATTTGGTTGTAAATGTATATAATTTAATGTTTCTATGAAGAACTGAGACCCTGTGCTGAAATTATCTTCTCAAATGCTTGCTATCGATGTAGTATATCAATAGCGATGATGTTATTAAAACCTGATGTATATAAATATTTTTCCGTACCCTATTGAAAGCGGCTACGGTTATATTTATATTTCTGTAAAATCAGATTGTGTAAAAATTATGAGCAATATGTTGCAATGATTCATAATTCTCTGAGGTTCTAAAATACAGTCATTTCGCGTCATTAGCCACCCACCTCTCTCTAATCCGTAGGCGGGAAACACGTGCAAATGCGAAAATTTTATTACTGTTCTATGGGCTCCACATGTTGACGGTGGTAATACCGGGTTGTCATTTCTTGTTCCGGTAGCCACAGTGTCAGTTCGACCACCACCACCACCAACCGTTGGTCGTTGGTCCCACGAAATGGGCAAATTTTTGCAACGTCGTCGTAGTGGCATCGTGACTAATTTGTGCGAAATGTGCCCATGTTGGTTGTGCCCAGGTGCAGCGCTACCCACCTGGTACACACATGTGTATTCGCAGTTTCATAGTTATTGGCGTATTACTTAATTACTTAATTAATAAATGTGTGTGTTTACAGCTATGTTTTGAAGGATATAGATTTACCCCGTCTTGTGAGTGCTTGTGGCTAAGGATCCCAGAAAGTAAGTGTGTCGTCGTTATCCGACTGGGTAAATATTGAATAGGAGAGAGGAGGAGAAGCAGTTGTCATAGTATTCCCGTTACCTCAGTAGTTCAAAATGTTGGAAATAGCATATGGCTGTAAACGCTACTCCGAAGACCGGATATATATTTTTCTGTCTCTACATGATCCGACTAGGCAAAAAATTGACCGAAAGAAACCCCCATATGTAACAAAATGGCCCCGTTTTCTAGAATTGGTTAAAGCTTGGGCATGGAAGCCTTGCGAACAGGAACGAAGCAGCTAGAAGTTTTTTTTCACTACCACAGCGACATGACGTCAATCTAGACCTCGACAGGCTATAACACTCTAATAATATATCAGGAAACTTCAACATTTTGTCTAACCCTCCTAATTTTTTGATCTGAAATGATAGACATTGTTGTAACTAGGCCAAATGTGAGTTACTGCTAAACAAAGGTTTTTGCGGGACAAGTGATTTTTTGGGAAACAAGGACAAAAAATTATATCGGTAATTGAAATTGCGAGGACCCTTTTCAGGATAGTATTTCGATTCTGGAGATCGGAAATAGGTATTTGTTTACAACTTTCGGAAATTGAACTGCGATGATACAGAATTAAAATTTTACTATTTTGGGTCTGCATATAGACAGTGAGCTAAAGATAGAATTTAAGTAGGAACTGGATGGCAGGTGGTCGCTCTTGCTACCATGTAAGGTCCAGAACTATACTTGTCTATAGGAGTATGTTCATGTGCCTAGCTGGGACCGGAAGTCTTGGGCAGTTACAGACAGTAGCCAGATACTTTCCAGATAACATCATATCAGAAACGTACGATAACGATGGTCGCACCTCTGTAAACTGCAGCTGACTCATCCAGCTTATCTCTACTTTCTACATTTTCTAATCTCTGATAACGTATATGAGTAATGTAGAGTAGAGTTATTAATCTAATACATTGGGGTTAGAGTCACTTAGGTAGAAGATATAGCTTGTGGGATTTTTCCACACTTTTTAGAGGCTCTACAGTACATATCCTGTCAAACAAACATATTGCCGTAATCTGGTATGTGGCCTTTCAACCAAAGCGCTTTTTATAGTACGATGTTTTTAGTAAAGTATCGACTATGTAAGTATCAAACGGTTATATTGGTTACTAGGCCAATGGTCTTATAATTACAGGTTGGAATTTAAGATTAAGATTAAACTGAGGTGACGCGATTAAATACTGGAAAAGTTTTCAACTTTTATCAGAAATTGAAAAAAATTGCAATTATTCAAAAATAAAACTAGTGACAGTAAGTAAAGTATAAATTAGCCGAGAAAGCAAATATCAATAAGAATATGAAGACGATTGTTTAATTAATTCTACTATTGTATTTACTTAAGATTCGACACTATAATACTTAATATTATTAAATTTACTTTACGAGTAGTACATTATATAGTAATGATTCAATCATACTAGCACCGAATTTCAGACCGACTTGTATTTATATTTAAATGTGGTTAATTGAGTAACCCCCTCATCTATGTTAACATAGCAATTCCTGCAAATATAGTAACTAAGAAGGTTGAACAATGGTAGTAGAGTGTATAGATCATTCACACTCCAACGAATAATCGTAGTACCAACTAGCACCAAACTCAAGAGCCAGTTAGAATATTGACCATATTTTACCCACTGGGCTCTCATATTGAACCTTTCGCTATTCACATCTACAAGGCTCAACGCGAGTGACAAGTTTAGTAATAGCTTGCCCTTTAAGCTTATTGGTAAGGATAATATCGCCGTTAACTCTATCAATAGTAAGTACGATATATATCTCCTGAATTTCATAAATGAAGTAAAATTTTCTATTGTTAATTGGTTAATAATATTCTGTTGATCATCCTCGTCTAATAATATGTCCGACGAAGATTGATCAAGCAATATTCTATCAACATTCCTTTGACGAACCATGATACTTAAGCGCTTTCTCTTACAGGTATATGCATTACTTATATTACTTGACTTATAATAACATAATCGTCTAGATAAACACGGTAGCCTCTTTTCGTCTTGATTTGGTAATTTGGACACGGTCCGCCCTTCGTCTAAACAATAAAAAGTTTTATGAGAAAATTGTTACACAAAACTGTAATATCATTCTCAATTTCATTTAATTCCTTAAAAACATCGAATTTACTGCCCTTAACGTAGGACTTTATTTTTGAAATTCTATTAAATATTAAGCCTTCAAGGGTTACAATTAACGTATCAAGGCATCACCTTATTTATTGAATTGACTACATTCGTTAAAATTAAGATCTGAATTAGCACATAGTTTGCTAGTGTTAGATCCCCCCAACGTCTAATAGAAGTCCTAGCTCATAATAAAAATTAACTAGATTCGTTTGTGTGAAATTTTATGAATCTGTATAAACATACTTACCAACTGTCGTCTTTCTTTTACTTATCTTAGTTTGTTTATTACTATACCGATTCTTTCAGGTGTTCAATAATGTTTCAAAACAATAAATTAGTTTTACTTGGATACCTTTGTATAATATCACAACTTGGGTTGACTTATGCCGCTGATAACTCCAAGAGTAATGATAATTCCAAAAACGCTAATGCTAATGCTAATGGTTCATCACTGAATAACCAAAATACAAGTGCTAATGACTTGGTTGAAGCAGCGAAAAGTGCAACAAGTCTGGCTTCACTGGGTGATAGTTTCAACGAAATATTGAATCGTTTAATCCTGTCTCTTCAGAATGGTGATACTACTTCTGAAACAACAACGAGCTCTTTAACTACAAGTTCAACACCCACAACTACAAGCTCTCCTATAACCACAAGTTCAACACCTACAACAACGAGCTTGGTACCAACACCAACATCAACTGATTATACTAGAGCCACCACTACCTCTTCAACAAGTTCTGATGAAGATCAAAAAACACAAACATCAACTGGATATAATGGAGCTACCTCTACTTCTTCAACAAGTTCCAATGAAGAAAAAGTCCAAGAAACAACTGGTTCATCTACTACATCGTCAACAAATACCCCTGTTTCTACTGGAACAGATACTACCACGGAGGCCGATATAAATAACGTAAACACAAAGTCTACTGAGACTACAAATACCCCGGAGACCTCAAGCACCCTGACCCTTACCTCAAGTGCTGATGAAACTTCTGATTTATCGACATCCACTGAAAATCCAACTTCAGAAGCTGATTTTGCTGCTAGTTATGTTGGTCCAACAAGTACGTCAATTGCTGCAGAAAGTACAGTAGAAAGCTCTAGTGATGTTGAACCTACCAGCACTTCAACTAATGATGAAAGCACAGTTGAAAGTAGTTATGCTGAACCTACAAGCACTTCAATTAATGATGAAAGCACAGTTAAAAGTAGTTATGCTGAACCTACAAGCACTTCAATTAATGATGAAAGCACAGTTAAAAGTAGTTATGCTGAACCTACAAGCACTTCAATTAATGATGAAAGCACAGTTGAAAGTAATTATGCTGAACCTACTAGCACTTCAATTAATGATGGAAGCACAGTTCAAAGTAGTTATGTTGGCCCCACAAGTACATCAATTGCTGCAGAACGTACAGTTGTAAGTTCTAGTTTTGTCAACCCTACAAGCACAGCATTAAGTGAAGACAACACCGCTGCAAGTTCTATTTATATTAGTGCTTCAAGTACCTCAATTGCTGCAGAAAGTACCGTTGCAACTACAAGTTCAAGTGCCTCGGTTACAAGATCTCCTACATACGAGACCTCATTTGCTAGTGATTATGAGTCTAACATCGAGTCATCTACGTTTGAAGCTTCTTCAGCTTATACATCAAGCTCGTCTCAAAGTTCATCTGTTACAAGTTTGGTTTCCGCAAGTGATTTTGTAGTTGAAAGCAGCAGTATGTCGAGCTCTTACTCGGAATTAACTTCAACATATTTTGAATCACAAAGCTCTGGAATATTAGACGATTACAGCTCCCAACAAAGTGTAACTTCTTCTCCTTTGTCTTCTTCCGATTATTATACACCAAGTTATGCTTTAACTTCACTGATGGATATTGCAAGTCAAGTTACATCATCAACATTAATTCCATCGTCGGTGGCCAAACTATCTAATGATTTTGTTCAAGTATCTTCCGCTGCTGAAACTGATTCGAGCCTTTTAGATAGCCAATCGGCAACTTCTCTTGAATCAGCTGCAGAAACTACTATTTCGTCAAACTATGCTAGTTCTGTATCTACTACTGAACAAATCCTGACATCTCAAGAGAGCACTTTTAGTATCCAAACCGGGACTCCACTGGTATTCAGTTCTGTATCTACTACTGAACAAATCCTGACATCTCAAGAGAGCACTTTTAGTATCCAAACCGGGACTCCACTGGTATTCAGTTCTGTATCTACTACTGAACAAATCCTGACATCTCAAGAGAGTACTTTTAGTATCCAAACCGGGACTCCACTGGTATTTAGTTCTACACAAGAGTTAGGTTCTGCTTCAGAATCACTGCAATTTGAATACTACTCGACAAGTTCTTCATCAACATTAACATCTTACGCAACTCCATATGTTAGTGACATATCATCACAAACCAATACTGTAGAGTCAAGTTCACAAACTTCTTCTGCTATTCAAAGTACTGAAATTGCGTCTTTACCAACGTCTGAACTGTACCTGGGAACTTCAACAATCTCAGAGGATTTGTTGCATAGTACTTCACAATCAAACACTGGATTTATCACATCAAGTACTAAAGGTATCTCTGATTATAGCAGTGTGCAATCTCAGGAAACCAATACTGCTTCCCAATCTCAAACCTCAAGTGCAGAAGAGATTTCAAATCTCCCTGTATATAGTAGTACTCAATCGAAGGAAACTATTGCTTCTTCTCGTGTTCAATCACAGACGTCATCTTCAGAAGTTATATCAGTTTTTCCAACTACTAGCATCACGCAATCACACGAAACTATTTCTTCTCAATTCCATAGTTCGACTGAGAAAACAGCTTCAACTTCAATATCGGAAGTTGAAACAACTACCATTCTCACTGCATCAGGTGAAAGTCTTGTATTTTCTACACCGACATATAGTTCAAATCCAGAAGTTATGGGTAGTGTGACTTCAATTGGCCAAAATTCAGCTCAGAGTGTTTTGATAACTAACACAGTCGGTCCCTCTGTGTCTTCTCAAATCACAAGTGCAGCTTCGGAAGCCACTAGTACAACTTCAGTTGATTGGTTGCCATCTGAATTAATTACCCAAGGCCAACCTTCTACCACAGGACTGGATTCGTTGCAGACTGCAACTGCAGACCCAAGTCAAACAGATAATTTGCCAAAAGCTATTACTCCTGCAACAACTGCAACTCCTGGACAGAATGATGAAATTATTTACATTGGATTTAAATCAGAGTTGAATTATCCGTTTGTAGTTGAACATTCATTATCTTCAGCACAAATATTTGAGTATTTACCTGGAGTATTGACATATCCTTTCAGTGATTCAGAACCTTACGAGAATGTTACAGTATCAAGCTTAATACCTTTTACTGCTACCGGAATTGATTATATTATTACAGTCGCTGAAGTATATTTCCCAGCAGATTCTGTTAATGCTTTGTCTAACTTTATACTGAATACCGAATCTACTTTATACAGTAATCCAAATTCTGTTGAGCATAGTTTAGCTCTATTGATTGACAACAGAATTCCGATAACAGGAATAGATGTGTCAACTGACTCATCTTCCAGCTCTGATACTGACTCAACTTCGAATGGATCATTGGATAATGAAAATACCAAAATATCCAATAAAGCAGGAATTGCAGGTATTACCGTTGGCTCGGCAGCAGGATTTGGAATTTATATGACTATAATGGTGGTCATATTTAAGAGATATAAGAAGAAGAAGAGTATTGAATTACCACCAACTGATTCGGAGTCAAATGTTGGTATCAATTCGAATGTATCTAGTCAAAGGGAAATGTCAGCTCTTCCAGCTATTTTTACCCGTATACATGGAGCTTCATCTAGAGAATCTTCACGAAGTGCACAGATTTCTGATCCTGTAAATACTTCGAACTCCTTAGGATGGTCCCATTAATTAAGTTCTCAAAGGTTCAAAGATGTTTTATTAGATTTGTATACATTAAGTAGTGAATTTATTATTACACATTTTACATATATTGTGACTAATTATCACAAACTAGATACAAACGACCATAAATCGTTAACTAATATAGCAGCATCATCGTCTAAAGGTTCACTTAATTCTTTAATCAAGTCTTCCTTATTATTCAAATTAAATTTCATTAAAAATTCAAGAATCATATTGATAAGGAAATCATCAGTAATACCCAAATACTCTTCAATCAAGTTAGCAATCCTTTCCTTGATGGCGTTAATCTTACTTTCTGCTAAAGTGCTAATTATTATATTGGAGATATTGCTTTCTACTACAGCCATTTCTGAAGACACTTTACTGGTACTTTCATCATTCCTGGTATCCATATTATAATCTTTTGTGGATTCGTCTGCTTCCATATCAATAGTGTCGTTTTTTTCCTCCTCAGCTCTTCTAATATTTCTTCTTTGCATATATTCTCCATGATCTGCAAAATACAACGAGTTTGATTCATTATGATTTTTTATTTCTTCAATGTATGCTAATTTGTTCGCAATTAAATCTGATTCGTAATTTTGAAGAGTGTTAAGTTTTTGAATTAAACGACCCCTTTCAGAAACCTCCTTAGAGATATGACTCTGAAGTTTCTCTGTGAATTTCTTTTCTAACTCATCATTCTCTTTCTCCCTTTTATACTTTTCATATTCTTCGTCATTCATGAAATCAAGCTCATCCACTACTGGTGCTGGTACATTTGATTTTGGTTCTTCTCTCAACAAAGAATTATTTGTAGTTTCCTTACCTTCAAAAATTTGCTTCAATCTTTGCCCCGTCTTTTTCCTTTCTAAGTCAATTTCATTCTTCCTACGTTTTTTCTCAATGACAAGAACTTTTGATCTGAACTTAATTATATCCTTTATGATTATTTCTTTCATATTAGTTGGGACATCAATTAATTCACTATCATCGATTTTATAATTTGAGTAATAATTAAGGACCTCATCTAAATCTTCAGTTCCAGTATTTTCCGAGATCCTATTACTGTTATTTTCAATACTTAAAATACGATGAATATCATTCTTAATCTTGATTCTATCTAGCTCATTTAATATATGCTCATTTTGGATGTTATCTTTATAATCTGCAAGTTTCAGATCCCAAAATAATTCTATACCAGGAAGCCCAGTAATTTCTGTAATATCCTTTGTGTAATTGTCCAAAAACCAGCATAAGAGGTTAAGATTTTTAAACCGTATGAATACTATTTTGTTGTCAATAAAATCTTGATCAATCATTGTCCAGTTGAAATTCAGATTTGTGATTAATTTTAGCAATAGTCTTTCAATGGTCATAATTTTAAGGTTTGGAAGCCCCTTGATGATGACGGTAGTAATTTGCTCTTGTAGATTTTTGGGTATAAAACTTTCTAATTTAATAAATTTCGAAGTCAGTCCAATCTCATCATTACTACTAGCCTTTTCGTCGTCCTTAGCACTTTCACTAGACATTATATTTAATATTCTATCATTTGAATGATGAATCTTTGAGTTATTTTCTTCTATTATGTTTGATATATCAATACCTTGAAAAATGGGTAATGAGAAAGAATGATATGAAGCGTCTCTGTTTCTATTCTTTTCACTATTAATCAATGGTTTTAAAAGAGATAACAACTTCTCAGAATTTGTTCTATAAGTGTAGGGTTCAACATTAGTAATATCAACATCGTGCTTATCCGATTGAAGCATTATTCGTTACAGTAAGTATAAAAATTTCCGTGACATGAAAAAATAAAAAAATGTGAGACCTCAAAACATTTGGGTTTAAGTTGTTTTTCATCTTAGGATACTATCGAATATGAATTATAAGTTTCCTTTGGATATAATACGATTAACTGGATATGAAGCAGGAGGAGACACAAATGAAAAATTGCCTGAAGATGTAGACTATTTCAAAGGGATAAATATTATGATGGATGAATTGGAAATGGATCCAAATAGAATTGAAAAATGGGATGAGTTATTCAATGCAATAGATAACAAGTACGACGAATTGGTTGAACAAAAATTGGATAATGGCATAATTGATATCCTTAAACTGTTTGCGTATAAATCATACTCTACTTTATTAGAGAGATTCCCGTTATTAACAAATTATTGGAAAAGTTGGCTGATTTTTGAATATAAGATTAATGGTGTAGAATCTTCAATAAATATCTTAGGCCTATCAGTTCAGAATTTTCCAACTTCCATTGAATTGTGGGCTGACTTCTTAAGCGCATTAACTTCTCAGTATGAGTCTACAAATGATGAAACATTAAAAAATGAACAGATAGAATCTATCAGATTCCAGTATGAGTTGGCTATTAAATATAATGTAGCACATTATAATGCACACATAATATGGGATAAAATATTTGAATTTGAAACGTTATTGAAAAAGGATTCTGAGATAATAAGGAAATTATTATTACGGGTCATTAAAATTCCATTATATGAGTATTCGAAGTATTTCAAGGAGTATTTTGAAATAAATAAGAAATTTGAACTAAATGAGGTATTGGATAAGGATACATTAGCTGATTATTTAAGCAAATTTGGAAAGTTGACAACTGGTGAATTATCGATCGTTGAAAAGAATCAAATTATAGATGATTATTCCTATGAGCTTTTCAACGATATACAACGATTGGTAAATGAAAAATGGAACTTTGAATCAGCCCTAGTATATCAAGCATTTTCTATTAAAGATATTACAGAAATTGAGCTCGAGGTTGAGAATTGGATAAGATATTTAGATCACGAAATTTCTAGCTATCAAAATGGCGTATCTGGCTTAGAAATGGTTGAGAATTTATTTGAGAGAGCATTAATTCCAAATTGCTTTAATAGCAAGTTATGGTTCAAATATCTATTGTTTTATCATAATTCTACTTTAGATGCTACAATAATTTTCGAGAAAATGAATTCGTTGTATGAAAGATGTACACAAAAGTACATTCCTTTGAATGATTCCAAACTCCGAACTAGTTATGTTGATTTTTTGATGTCCTATGAAAAGTTTGATGAAGCCAATGAATATATCATCGATCTAATCAAAATGTATTATGTAAATGGTTCTAGAACATTTTATTTCAAGGAAGAATATTTAAGAAGTATATCAAAATTAATGGAAGTATGGTTTGAGATATCAGAAAATAGAGATTACTTTACGGATATTTGTGAAGGAATTATTAAGGAATATTTCAAAAAAAGTGAACCCGAAACCAAGAAAGCCTCCACAGAATCCATACTGGATCAGAATCCAATTCCATCCAAAGATCTAAATAAGTACAAAAAAATTTTATTGACATTGTTAAATGATGATTCAATTTGCCTAATCATAAACGAGTTCCTAAATAATTCTATATTGATTTCAACAGCTGAATCTTTTAAAAAACTAAGAATTTTCTTTAATAGTTACTATAGAGAGAATGCCATCGAGCAATCAGTTAAATTTTGGAAGTTTTTCATTGAATTAGAAGGATTACACAATGTGAATTATAAAAATCTAAAAAACTTAATGGATTATATAAAAGAGAATGTTAATCTTCCAAAAGTATTTATGGATTCACTAATTGACTTGTACTGTGATATAATCAATTCTAGTATACTATTACCAATGCTTAATAATAATGATGATATCGTCAGATCTATTATTGAGCAGGACATGAATAAGTCAAAATCACTCTTCATAAATGTTTCTATGAGAAAAAGGTTAGCAATTAATAATTATCACATTCGGGACTTAGAAGATGCTAGGTCATCTAAACCTCAAAACCAACCCCTTGTTAATACAGGAGAAGAATTCCTTAAAATTTCAAGAAAGCATTTAAATCACCCTGGTATATTGGTCGAAGCATTACCTGAAATTACAAATCTGATATTAAACGAAGACAATTTATATGTTTTAGATACTCCTAGAGTGTTAATCCCTCCTTTACCAACCTTTAAAAATGTTGAAAAGGCAAGTTTACCAATAAACTACCCAAATGAATGAAATGCGTATATATACTATACATATAATTAAAGATAAGTAATTGTGATGAATTTGTACATAATATAAATATTTCATGTCATATAGTATCGCTCTGACGCCCAATGATAAGGAGATCTTTTCTTATCTTGGCTTTAGATGTACATCTGTTATTTCCAAATATTTCTAAAATGCTTAACTTTTGACATTTTGAGCTAATTAATTCGAGAACTTCATTATCAACTCCTCTTACAAAACCTAGATCCAAAGTTGTTAAGAATGGAAAATTTATTCTTTTACAATGCCCATTAGGTGTATCAGAATTCTTCAACTTTTTATCTGGGTCGGAATCATCAGTTAATATTTGCATTAAGAACTCCTTCGATATTTCATAAATAGAATTTACATTTAATTCGACTAGCGTATTGGCTGTAAATTTGAACAAGCTATAGATAGATTTATCTCCCAAACCATTACATTGAACTAAGTTAATACTAGTGAGCCCACATGTATTTATAGCCAGATATTCATCGAATGCCTTTGCAAAACCGTCATCACTGAGATTAACTAAATAATTTAAAGATAAGTGAATAAGTTTGGGACAAAATCTTAAAACCCCATCAATTAAAAATCTATCAGTTAAATTAGTACATCCGTCTAAATTCAAAGATTCTAAGGATTCTCCAGCAATTGATAGAATATTAATAATTAAGTCATCGGAAATTAAATCACCCGAAAATGGATATGATAATTCTAAAGATTTTAACTTTAAAGGCAGAAGATATTGAGGAATCAATTCGTAAACCGGACGAGAATTCAACCCATCCAATCTTGATAACTTCAAGTGCTTCAAATTAGATCCGCAATTCTCTAAGAGACTGATTAAAGAGTCATTTTCAAATCTATGGGTATTCCGTATTTCAAATTTTGTTAATTTTGACCCACTTCCTTCAAAATACTCTTGCCACATATAATCGCTGATTAAAAATGGTCCATTTAACGATAGTTCCTTTAAATTAATTAAATTGCTCTCAAAATACTTTAAGTTATCGTTATGAAATTGCCCACACATAAATAAAGTCAAACTTTCAATGTTAGAGCAATAGGCAGCTATTTTGTTGTAAGAATCAGAATCAATATTCGAACAATCCCAAAGTTCTAGATTTCTCAAATTAGGTGAAAGGAATAGTGTCATGGTGGAATCATTCAAAGACCTATTCTTTGATAAAATCTTTGAAATTTTATGCAAATTCATTTGCCCTATGTCACCTAACGCATCGACGTCATTTATGTTTTCTGTTATCTTTTTAATGCAAAGGTCTTGTAACGTATTTAACTTTACAGCCGATTTGTCAAGTAATGCTTCTGCTAACTTTTTCCTCTTTCTCCTGGCAGCTTGCTGATTTCTTCTGTTTTTCCGGTCCATCTCCTTTAAAAGCTCATTACACGATTCACATAGGTATCCCTTCTTATCTTCTTGGTATCTAGAATAAACATTCAAAATAAATTCATTACCACATTCCACACAAGTATCGTTCTCCCCAAAGTTCTTAAATCCATTATTATTCGAGCCAGAATCATCTGAATAGTCAAAGTCATCGTCGTTGTCGTCACTGTCGCTAGGTAATCCTCCATTATTTTTTCTTGAAGCTCTTCTTTTCCTTCGCCCTGCCAGTCTGATCTCTCTTTCTTCTCTCTCTAAAGAGTCTTGAGCTTCTCGAATCGATCTTGATACTTCATCGGATAATTCCACTTCCTCTGGAATCTCGTCTGTTTCTATTATCTCGCTTGCATCATCTGCAGAGTTGGTTGCTGAATCCTGTTCTCGTTGCCTTCTTCTAAAGGCATCAGTAATACCCTCAGATCGCAAAAACTCTGTTAAAGCAGAATTAGGACCTCTTACTTCTGTTCCTCTTTGTTTCCTAGGCATATTATATCCAGCTGCGGATGATAAAGATGCTATTACATCGATACTCTTTAAATCATATCTATTGCATTTCTGTGCAATCTAGTTCGCGGCAGATTTCAAAAATTGCCACTTTAATTTTTTCATCAATTTAGACGTAATAAACTTCAACCATAGACATTCAAAGATGCAAATCATATTAAAGGATTTTAAGAAACAAAAGGTTACTGTTGAAGTTGAATTGAGTGATACGGTATGTTTTTAAATTATATTCAGTCGAAACAGCGTTAGAATATTTCACTGTACCCAAGTAATTTGCATGATTCGTTACTAACTTCATTAGGTATTGGCAACTAAAGAGAAATTAGCATCCGAAAAAGCATGTGAAGTGTCACAAGTTAAGTTTGTTTATTCTGGTAAGGTTTTGCAAGATGAAAAGACCTTAGAGGAATGTAAAATCAAGGAGGGAGACTCAGTCATATTCATGATTTCCAAGGCTAAGAAAGCTACTCCAAAGCCAGAAACTAACACTGAGGCAGAAACCAACAAGGAGGAATCGAATACGGGTGGAAGCACATCAGAAACTACCAATTCAACTAATACTGCTTCAGAGGCCGCTGGAAACACAAACTCAGAACCAGGATCAACATTTACTTTAGGAGAAGAAAGGGAAGCCACCATTCAAAACATCATGGAAATGGGATATGAAAGATCACAGGTCGAGGCCGCCTTAAGAGCTGCATTCAATAATCCACATCGTGCTGTTGAATACTTGTTAACAGGGATCCCAGAATCCTTACAACGTCCAGGGGCCCCTGCCGCTACCACTACAACAGAAGATTCAGCTACAGATGCCGCTGATGAAGATAATGCAGAAGGAGGCGAAAACTTATTCGAGGCTGCCGCTGCAGCTGCTCAAGCAGAATCACGAGGTGGTGAACACGGAAGTGGCGCTGGAGAAATGGGAGACGATGATCAATTAAATTTAATCAGAGCTGCGTTACAATCCAATCCAGAGTTGATCCAACCATTATTAGAACAATTAGCTAGCTCTAATCCACAGGTTGCAGACTTAATTCAACAAGACCCAGAGGGATTCATCAGAACATTTTTAGGTGGTAACGGTGATGACCTTGGATTTGAAGTTGAAGGTGACGAAAGTATGGAAGGTGAAGCTGGTAACGAAGAAAGTACCGTTCGTATTGCATTAACTGAGCAAGATGAAAATGCTATCAATAGATTATGTGAGTTGGGATTTGATCGTAATTTAGTCATACAAGTTTACATGGCTTGTGATAAGAATGAGGAAGTTGCTGCAGACATATTATTTAGAGATATGTAAGTCTATTGTACATTAGAATTAGTTTGAAATCATTCTGTATATTTAAGAAATGAAAGATATATTAATTATACTTATAAGTGGTTAAATGACGTAATTACCTTGTGGGCTTCTTGTACTTTCTGAATGATCGGATCATTTCCTGGTCTGATGACAAGTTTACTTTGCATTCCTGCTTCCAAGGCGGCATCTACCTCTTTAACATTATCACTTAAAAAGAGCACTTCATCTGGCAGTTGTTCAGAGTTAATCAGCTTCAAAATATTTTTGTAAGAAGAAGTCTCTTGTTTATATCCGGCAGTGGTGATGTCGAAATATCCTTTTATAAGTGGATTAAGATCAATAGTTTCATCACCATTTTTTACATATCCAAAAAGTAGCTTCTGAGCCTTAATACTTCCAGAAGAATAAATATAGATTTCCTTTCCAGCAGCAGAAAATTCTTTCATGTACTCAATTGCATCACTGAAGACTGGTGCTACAAGATTACCATTTTCGTATCCCAATTTCCATACGATACCCTGTGCTTCCTTCAAAATTGGGTCCTTAATATCATTGAAAACTAACTTGCAGATATGATTTGAAAACTCACTTTTAGAGTGACGTACGTCTTTTGGGAATTTCATTAACACATCGGTTACCAAACCATTTTTATCGTATAATTCTGGGTGGTTAATTATATCTGGTATCCTGTCAAGAAAATAGGGAAAAAGAGTCATCTTAACAAAATCTATAGGGCACACAGTGCCCTCGATATCCAATACCAACTTATTAAAGCCCATTGCATGTAATATAAAGAAACAAACGAATATAAAGAGTTAAGAATAATAAGCTCTGTGATAAAAACGTTTCATATTGCCTGCACATGAGCGAATGCAAAATCTCATGTCATCCATAAAACTGATTTCATCAGCAAATACTACGACATTCACTCTTGTATACTATTCAAATAGATTAGTATGCCAGATGACAGAGTATTGTTATTTGAAGAGGATAAGGATTTGATAAATGAAGGACACATACATGCATTCGCCAAGGCCTTGGTGTGGGAAGAAAGTGAAGACATCCCAGATAACAGCAGCGATACGAAGAAGGAGGCGAGTATCATAGATTCTGTAGAAGGAAATGAAACGTCGTTTGTTCCGGTTAAAAGACCAGATTTAATAACATCAAAGAGTGATTGGTATCCAGTGAACAGTACCACTTCGCCCAGAAAAAAACGTTTGAGAAAGGATTTTGAATCCAAGACGTTAAGAAATGAATTCAGATCTAGCACTACATATGCCATGTTACGATGGCCAATTTTGATATTTATTATCATTTGGATAATATTCCTTTGCAGTTTATATATTATTATAAGGGCGTATGTTGCCCTTCTGGAATATCTTTTCACATGGGTTGGGGAAAGAAAACGATTAAGAGATAATTTAAGAAATTCGAAAACTTACGAAGCGTGGATAAAGAATGCCATATCGCTAGACAAATTCTTGAATCTAGATAAGTGGTCCGAAAACCCTAAATTTTCGTACTATGATTATAAAACGATCAAGTTGACGATCACTAGATTACAAGTGTTAAGGAACCAGAATAACGAAAAAGAATTAATGGTATTTTTACAAGGTTGTTTAAAAAAAAACTTTGCTGGCATTGAAAATAGACAACTTTACTCACATAGATACTATGGAACTAAACATATTGTTGAGAAATATATTTCAGAAGTTATTAAATGCGTGGATAAAATAACAGAATCACAAGAGATCCCTCAGGATGCAAAGAGGGAATTTTTCCGTATAGTTCTGAAAAATTACGGGAAAACTGCATTATGCCTTAGTGGAGGTGCTTTTTTTGCATATACCCATTTCGGTTTGGTAAAAGCATTACTCGATAACGATTTGCTACCATCAATAATTTCTGGTACATCAGGGGGCGGTCTTGTAGCAGCATTAGCGTGTACTAGAACTAATGAAGAACTTAAAAAATTGTTAGTACCCCAATTAGCCAGAAAAATCACCGCATGCGAAGAGCCATGGTATATTTGGTTTCCAAGATGGTGGAAAACTGGTGCAAGATTTGACTCTGTTACCTGGGCAAGGAAAGCAAACTTTTTTACTAGGGGTTCGATGACTTTTCAAGAAGCTTATAGAAGGACTGGTAGAAGGCTCAATATCTCTACTGTACCAGCGGATCCTCACTCTCCTGTAATATTGTGCAACAATATCACATCTCCTCATTGTATAATTTGGTCATCATTACTTGCTTCTGCTGCTATTCCTGGAATCTTGAATCCAGTAGTTCTAATGATGAAAAATCCTAACAGTAAGGAAGTAGTTTCTTTTTCGTTAGGTAGTAAATGGAGAGATGGGTCCTTAAGAACAGACATACCTATTGATGCATTAAACACGTATTATAATGTTAATTTCTCAATTGTGTCACAGGTAAATCCACATATTAGTCTTTTCTTTTATGCACCTAAGGGTACAGTGGGTAGACCAGTCGCTGCTAATAGTCGTAAAACTCGTAAGGAAAAGTTTGCAACATTTAGAGGAGGCTTTGTGGTCACTGCTTTAGAACAGTTACTTAAACTTGAAATAACAAAATGGTTAAAAATAATTAAGACGTTGGATTTACTTCCATTGATCCTTGAACAAGATTGGCTGAATATTTGGCTACAAAAATTTTCTGGATCGATTACAATTTGGCCAAGATTTAGATTTAAAGATTTCTTATATATACTAAGTGATCCTTCAGAAGAAAAACTTGCTCAAATGATAGAAAAAGGTGAACGATCAATGTTCCCTAAGCTTTTATTTATTAAACATAGATTATCTATTGAAAGGGCAATAGAAAGAGGCAGGTTAGAAACCAAGTCTCAGGTAAATAATAACGAATTATCAGGTTTTAAGGATAAAATCGTTACAGATATGGACATTAGTTTTACTGCAACAGACAGTGAAATAGACAGAGACACTAAAAGTGTTGAATCACTTGGAAAGAATTCTGAGAATGAGCAAGACTATATCCCTTCATCTTCGTCAGACGACGAGAACTATCTGGACTATATCGATTATGTCGAAGGAGATAATGATGAATTTAATAGTACAAGCATGATCTCATCTTTTTTTAGACATTCTTCAATATCAAAGCATAGGCGAAACACTATAAATTAAGTTAGATTATTTGATACCTTTTTTTAGATAGAAGACTTTTGTAATTTCGTATTTAATTTTTCGTAGTTTTCAATATTCCCTGAATTTTCTAATATATATGTAGCGTAATCTATGATCAATGGAATGCTCTTCTCATCTAATTCTCGTTTCTCATCTAATTTGAAATCTGAGAGAACCCAGCTACTAATTTGTTCCTTGGAACAATTTGATGGTCTTGGCCCTATTGCCACTCCAAATTGATATATATGACCGTACTTATATGCCATTAAATATTTTTGAATACTCTTGATTCCATTATGACTGCAACTTTTCTTCATTGGCAGAATTTTCACTTTCGGCAAATTTAAATGGTAATCATCATAAATAATAAAGATCTGTGCTTGTGAAAATTTAATCTTCTCTGTTTCCATAAACTGCTTAAAAGCATTATTGGATTCATTCATATAAGAGTTTGACTTGACAAAGTATACATTGTCTAATATGCTTTTGCTGTATTTTTTTCCCGCTACCTTAGCTAGTTGTTTTGCACCAAAATATTCTGTCAAGTTTTTTAGCACATAATGGCCCGTTGAGTGCCTATTTATACTTCCAGGGTTCCCTAAAGAGAAAAATACTATGGTATTATCTTCATCCATTATAAAATTATTCACAGTATTTGAATATTAGTAATCTTATTCTTTCAATTAATATTATCATTATTTGGAACCTTTGATTTTGTGCACAAAAATAAGTATTCATCTTTTGTAGTCGTATATATATATCCTTTGGAAATCACTATGACTCATGATAATCATGATGACAAAGTGCCTGTAAGCTACAATGCCGAAGAGTCGCATGACATGATAATGGAAGAACAAAGTAACCAAGTCGATGCAATAATAGATGATTACAAGATATCAGATGAACGACAACATCCAAAAAAAGATAATGATAATGACAAAAAAAACGTGACAATTGATGGTAATGAAGAAGAAGATGAAGAAGATGAAGAATATGACGATAGTGATTTTGGAACATTTGATGATGTATCCTTTGATGAGTTTGAAGAACCAGCCGAGGAGCTGAAACCCATTAATTCATCCGAAGAACACGTAAATTATTTACGATTTACAGAAGACACATTCAAGCAAGAAGATTCCTTCCATAATTCTGTTAATAATCTAATGGAATTGTTGTTTCCTGTGCATACTACCGAGAAGATTGATAAACCTGAATTACAAGGATTGTTAAATAAAAGGTCAGCTGAGGTTTTCGAAGAATTGTCAAGCATACCACATTTAAAACCACCAAACTGGATTAAACTGAAAATTCGTCATAATTTACTAATTGAGTTAGGTATTCCTATAAATTTGGATGAGATATCCGATGATCATCATGCTAAAACACACCCAATTAGACAAAAAACAAATAATATAAATACAATTGAAGAAAACATTGATTGGAAAATTTTTGATATCCGCAAAGAATCGAATTTAAGTGCTAATCAAAAAACTGAATTGATTGAAAAAACCACTGAAATACTTTCTAAAATCGAAACAGACAATTTAACTAATTCAACTAAACAATATTTGGAATCTAGTTCTGAAGAATTAATAGACGCAAAATTAGCCGAATTTAACAATAATTACAAACAGCTAATTGAACTTGGCCTGATTTGGTTTGAACATTATAATGGATTAAAAGAGAATTTTGAAGTGTATGAGAATGTTATTCAAAACTTAATTGGCTATAGCCAAAAGCTTAGAAGAGAAGAAATATTTGAAAACTTAAGTAAATTGAAACTGAAAACTAAAAAGGGGAAGAAGAGTTAGCTGCAACTTTATGAAATATACATTTATTATATATTTACAGATTTATATTGACATTTTATAGTTTATAAATCAAATAGAGATTTTAACTCTTCTGTCTTACTTAAATCAAATCCAGCTTGGTTCATATTTAAAAATTCGTTGTTCATAAAGTTACTATTAATGAATGAATCCGAATAATTCAAATTATTCCTCTGTGAACCATTTCCAGGCGTAGCCCCAGAAGGTGTTTGAGCACCACTTGGAGGAACACTAAACTCCTCAGGAAATAATTGTGTAGGCTCAAAATTATTGAAGAAATCTTTATCAGTTGGCAAAATTTCCGTAACCAAGGATATATGTGGAAAGGAATTTGTTGAAGTTGGTGTATCACTTGTTCCTCTTTCTACAGATTCAGTATATGAAATACTCTCGCTGAAATTTGCCCCTTCTTGTTGAATATTTTTTGAAGTCTGATCTTGAAGCTGATCTTGCCCAGCTATTTTTGTATTTCCCATAGTTCCCCCATATTTTCTTTCATACGGAGTAGCTCCTGGAGAGGCTTCAGTATTCTGTGTTATTGAGGAGTTTGTTGAATTTGCAAAATTATTTTGAGGACTAGAATTATTGTAAAATCTAGATAATTGATCTTGGGTTCTCAAGGCCTTTTCTGTAGCATTGTACTCGTGATATTCTTCTAAAATATTTCCATTCTCTATAATTTTAGCTCTTTTGAATTTATTATCGGCATACCTATCGAACATCTTCATTAAGATTTTAGCAATCGGGAAATGTTTACCCAACTCATTTAATACCTCTCTCGATGTATGTAATGATTCAGACGCAGTCGAAGCGATCACTTTATTTGGAGAATCAATATGATAAATTAACATCATTATTGCCATAAACACAATGTAAACGAACATAGTAGGGCAATATATAATTTGGTCTTCATTTAAAAGTATTTTGGATACAATCGCTGTCATCCTAGCTGCTTGAAATGATATTCCCCAAGAGGGATATTTATAATTGTTTGGATTAGTAGTATTTGATTTGGCCATCTTTAACAAGTTCGATCTATGGATTAAAAATAAACGGTTGTAGTATTGTGCATTTAAGAGGCATGAATAAAAGCTTTGTGTTTCTGGATCAGTTAATGAAAACACCAACTTCAGAGGTAAATTGGTAAACCAGATTCCCATTAACATATCACAATGTTGGATGATAGAGAACTTATTCTTGCTTTTTATCAGTTCTGACTTTACAGTGTACTGGTGATTAATAATAATACCCGTTATCTCAGCAAGTTTAACTAAATGAATGAAATACAATGCTTGAGTTTCATTAACGGGATAAGGCGATTGTACATTATTTTCAGGATCATTTTCATCAAAGTCATCAAGTGTTAACATTGGGACATCACAATCATTTAGATCTATCAGCGAAGGTCTACCAAAAGCAATAGCCACGTTTCTATCTTTCTCAAAAAGGCACCACCATATCCTTCTCCATACTTTCTTCTCTACCTGGGTTAACATATTGGAATTGCTTACATCTCTGTGTAATCCAAAACCTTGAGCTAAACCTATTGCAACCTTGGTCCAATAGAACGAATTTTTTGTAACATCCTGTGGTCCTTCCCAATAAGATCCTATCAAAATCAATGATTGAACTAAAGCAACTGGATCACTTTCATAATTAGCTTCATAAAGTGCTTTTGCTCTCCTAAAAAAAGTTATACTAGCCAAATGGTTAGAACCCTTTGAATCCTTAAGCAATGCATTATTTGAAACACGACACCCACATAATAATACAGCCTGTAATAACATCAAAGAAGGGCTATCATCTGGGTCGTTAAATTTCTTCATAAAACCAGTTCTATCAATAACTGGCATTAAAGGATGAATATGCTCAAAGAATGTTTCGATTAAATCCAAAGAAAGGCTCTTAGACGGTAATAAAAATGCACCTCTCAATTTTAGAATCTCTAGTTCAACTGCATCCAAACTTGTGTCATCTTCATCAAACCAGCCTGAAATCTCTATATGGTTCTGTCCTACTTTCTGAGTCCAGGAGGCAAATGACGAGGATCCCACAAATGTTAATAGCGACCTACTATTTCCATTTGCCGCTTGACTGTTATTTGATTTATATGATGAAGTCAACGATGGAGGCACATTAACCTGTGAAATGTTTATCAATGGTTCGCTATTGGAAGAATGACCTGGCTGGCTAATTTTCTCTGTCTTGATGCTGGGGTCCAGTGTTCCAGCCACAGAATTCTCGTTGTCATATCCAATGTTTTGTTTCTTCAGTTTCGAGTCTGCTCCAGAACTTCCTCTCTTCTTAGCTTCTGGGAGAACACATTCACATCCGAATGTTATACAATTTGTACACGGAATGTGTATTTCAGCGTCACATCTAACCTTTCTGGAACGACAAACAGAGCAAGCTCTACTTCCTCTTGGTCTTTTATACTTAATTGTGAACGCTTTGGGCTTATCTCCAGTTTTGGCTTGACCGCTGTCATTTACACTAGTACTACCCTCTGTATTTATATGTTCTACCTTTATTTTGGGGCCCATGTTTATGTGTCAGTTTATTGTCATATGAAGGTGAAATAAAATTTATAAACTAAAGTGAATTGCGACACCTGGGGAAGCAAGTGACCCAGTTCACGCTGGCAAAATGAGGGGCGGATATCGATGATACAATTTATTGCAAACAATGCCATACATTGGCATTCATTATTAATCAGAGTATGCTTGTATGCTACCATAAATCACTATGTTGCAATAAGGCATCGTGATGATCGTATATTCCGAAGCCTACCCCATGCAAATGTGAATGGGCTTGAAGTTGCATACTTCATCTCTTGTAAAAGTACCATTTTATAGTACATACAGGCTATTTTACAAAGTCTACTAATGCATTTAGAGTTACCGATAATGTAAATGGGCAAGGTTAAGTACTATAGATATAGAAGTGGTTATAAGGATAGTGGTTTAGCACAATAGTTACTGTTATTATCATCTCACGTAATTAACTTTAAAATTTCACCCGCAGATTCCTTTCACATGTTTTCATAATGCATCGTTCTTTACTTAACAAACTATAAAGAAGATAGAAGACTCTCTCAGAGTTGACCAGGATATAGATCGTTATAGGGCATATAGCACTTAACAAGAAATCTTATTGTATAAGTTGTATTCATTGTTTGATAGATGCATAAAACCGTGTTTAATATTAAGCGAAATTTCGTAGGAAATAAGTCAATAACACCCGACATGTTAAGCATATGATGAATGTATCCGTATATTGAGGATATTGGATATTCCACATGGCTAGGATATTCACTCGATAATTTAATGTATTTTTGCCAACTCACCTCAAACCTAGGATTTACTCATAGGTGATTATGTGAATGTATCACATAACAAAACATGTATAACAAAGAGGAACAACTTAACTAAATATAGTACAATTTTATATACAGTATGTGTTTTTGGGCACTTCTTGATGCTTTTACAGAATTTAGTCACTAGCTCTTTTGCAGCGCTTAGTATACTGACGAGGATGAAGAGAATCTTCCTCACAGAACATTTCTATAAAGCATTTACAGAAATAGTCACTCTGGATGCAAATGATGAATATTTCGGCTACCATACGTATTATTCTTCCGATTTTAAGAACTCCAACTACCTAAAATATCATATTTACTCTATTCTTAGCAACCACTAATTAATACCTGATTCACTTGGTTGGTTATACAACTGGAAAATATCTCTTATTAATACTATAGCATTCTTTACATTTACAGGATAGTTTGATCATATTTCTTTTAATTTAGCGCCAGTATCAGGGTCTATTTTATTCATCTTGTAATGCTAGGGGTCTTTTATATATGTCATAACGAAATGCTGACTCGATACTAGTGAAACTAGAATCTGTTGCACGTCTCTATTAACATAAATGGTTGTCGCGATTTCGATCCGCTTTTCAACCATTTCAGAAACTTTTAATCTTAAGTGCGAAATCAATCAAAAAAATATATTCTAGGTAAAGATTATCATGCCAAATTGGAGATATATAGTGGCTTCTTCGGCCTCTTTCATATACATCTGTTATCTTATTCGACAACTAAATCATGTTAATAAACTAAAGAAGCTTACCACATTATCGCCTAGGTCTAGAGGAGTAGATTCGCTTATAGGAAATACACCTCTAGTGGAAATCAAGTCTTTATCCAAGCTTACTGGATGCAAAATATATGCTAAGTTGGAATTGGCTAATCCAGGAGGCAGTTCAAAGGATAGAGTTGCATTATCTATAATCAGGGAGAACGAGAGGTTGGGAAATCTCAAACCACATAATGGAGATATAATATTTGAAGGTACTTCAGGCTCTACTGGTATCTCTATTGCATTGTTAGCAAATGCCTTGGGGTATACAGCCCACATTTGCTTGCCAGATGACACTTCATCGGAGAAAATGCAATTATTGAAATCACTTGGAGCAGTGTTGGAACCTGTGAAACCGGCATCTATAGTTGACCCTAATCAATATACCAATGCTGCTAGAAAAGGTGTTGAAGATATCAACTCTAACGAAAATGAAAAGAGACATGCTATCTTTGCAGATCAATTTGAAAATGATTTCAACTGGAGAATCCACTATAAAACGACTGGCCCTGAAATTTGGGAGCAGATGGAACATGACATTGATATGTTTATTGCGGGCTCTGGAACAGGTGGCACTATTGCTGGTGTGTCAAAATATTTGAAGGAGCAATCTGTGGACACTCGTGTAATCTTAGCGGATCCTCAAGGATCTGGTTTAGCTAATAGAGTAAATTTTGGAGTAATGTATGATTCGGTTGAAAAAGAAGGTACGAGAAGGAGACATCAAGTAGATACATTGGTTGAGGGTATTGGTTTGAATAGGCTTACTTGGAATTTCAAACAAGGAGAATCCTATATAGATGAAGCAATCAGGGTCACTGACAAACAAGCTCTAATGATGGCTAAATATCTTTGTATTAATGACGGATATTTTTGGGGATCATCTTCTGCTATAAACTGCGTGGCGGCCGTTAAGGCTGCATTAAAATATGGACCTGGTCATAAAATAGTTATTATTGCATGTGATTCTGGGACTAGACATCTTTCAAAATTTTGGAAATACGCTGAAGAAATACCTAATGATGTTACTATTGATGATATCTTTCAAAATTGATGACTGGGTGTTTATTATCAAAGGATATCGTATATCTGTATATAGTGTGTGATTAATTAATCTGATTTCCTTTTAACATTTTCAATTAACCTTTTCTTTGTCTCTCGGTATATTTTGATTGTACTTAATGTAGCGGCACTAATACCCATCCATATTTGAAGAGTTTCAAAAGGCAAAGCCATATCGAACACAGTATAAGAATTAAAAATAATATCTGAAAGCCATTTATAAATATCAAGGTAGGAATTATTTTTCTTAAATTGTATATCTTTTAACAACTTCAAGTCCTCACTTTCATTTTCATGATTTTCAAAAGTATGAAAAGCAGTTCCTCCAAGAATTTGTCTAGATAAATGCCTGGCTTTGCTTTTAACTTGAACTTGTATCTTCAAATCAATTTCTTGTTGTTTTAATTGTTGAAGCTTGTCAAGGGAGTTATATAACCCGAAAAATGAATCATAATACCATGCTAAGGATTCATGACGACCTACAACCTTTCGTATACCAGGATTTCTGAACAACTTTAATTTAAATAACAATGAAGCCTCGTCATTAATTCCATAGTAGAGAGATAAAATATCACCAAGCAAAGATTTATCATAAAAGTTCTTAAAGTCAACAGATTTGTTATTGTCTATTTCCTTTTTAATTTTTTTGAATAGATTTCTTATTCTAAAGGGGGATTTACCGAATCTTAGGAATTGTCTATATGTTGATAGCCCTTGTACTAAACCCGATAATCTCAACAGAATAGTAGAACTAACTAAAATTAGAATTATCTTAATAAAATCTTGAGGATGCTTTAAAAAGTTAAGAAATAAATTTAACTTTTTATCAGTCCTATTGTATACCTTGTTTATAATATCAATATTTATATGGTCATCACTCAAATATTTCTGAGTCTTTCTAGAATGGAAAATAAGTAATCTAAGAGAATACTGGCCAACTTTAGCTAACTTATCTTTACCAATTATCGTATTTATCATAGCGAATAGAACTTCCCAAGCAGTTACATTATGGTTTAATTCTTCAGATTTTAAGATTATGCCTCCACCATTGCTCGCTGAATTACTTGAATTTGATTGATGATTGATAGATGTACTTGTACTGGAATCATGAACCGAGGGAATAGAAGCCTTAAACTTCGTTGGGGTATCATACTTTTGACGTAAAGTAGTATCACCCGATACAAAATCTTGTGTCCTACTCAAGCCCATATTAGTATTATCTTTTGACGGTGAATTGTCTCTTGAATCTATCCACTCGGAATTATAGCTGTGTACTAAAGGTGCTGAAATTGGGGTTGTCTGATAGCGCGCTATAGGTGTATCCAAATGATATATTGTTTTTTTAGATGACGGCTGATGTAGATCTGAATTACGATTTATTATATTGGGTGTGATTTCATTCATTATCTAACATTAAAATTTTTTTATTTATTCTTCTCTTTTATATCTCCAATGAAACATGAACGGTGATATCAAAGTAAGCGCATACAGGTGATATTGTGTAATTTTTTGTGATGTTACGTTACAGCCAACTTGGTTGCATTAATACGTTATTACAAAATGTTATTTCTATGAATATATATATATAAATAAAGAATTGAATAAATAGATTGAAAATAAATGCTTTAATTTAGTATTAATAATATCTTCAATTATATTTTTTGGAACATCCATTCACAATTTCACTATTAGGTCCCATTATAAACGCACCAACACTTCCCAAATATCCTTCGTGTCTTAAAAAGTAAGATTTCATATCACCATGGGACCAGAAATTCACAGCATAGCTTAAAGTATGTATGGTTTGCTTGTGTCCGGAAATATAACTACCTCCGAAATAAATTCTCTTCAAGTTAAACCTCAATGCGTGCAAGTAGGCAATTTGGCCAATATTATTAGAAACCAGATATAATAATGATCTAGCAATATCCTCTTGTCTAAATTGAGCAATCTTTTCGCTCGGGGTCATATTTTTTACTTTATCGTTGAAGCGTAACTTCTTGAACACCTTAGCAAATGATGAAGCTATATGGCTTGACTTTAATCCGATTTTGTTGTAGCTCGCACCATATATATCTCCAACTAATAAATCTATATTTTCATTGTTTCCTCTCTGGGCCATCTCTAGCATTTCGTTATAATCTTTTGCATCGGTTAATAAGGATAATAATCCCCACAAGGTACCACCACCTAGAGAAGAACCACCAATTCTTTCGAACCCATTAGGCCCAGGTCCTGTAACCTTAACCATTGAAACACCACTGCCTATATTAACTAATAGATATGGATATATTTTAGTTTCCTTCACAATGGGTTCTGATTTTGTATTATTTTCCAATAAGTCGTACGTGAAAATCTCGTTAGGAATTTTAGTGGTAAGCCAATCGAGACCTCTTATTAAACATTCCATTTCTTCTTTAGCGACAATTTGCATAGGCAATTTATTATTTTTAAATGTTTTCTTCATCAAATCATAAAATTTATGTGCACCACCTCCAGTGGCCATAATGTACGTAATAGGAGGCTCTGAATCCTTGTAAATCGATTTTTTAATGATCTTTATCATAAACTCTAGTGCTTCATCCTGGAAACTACCAGTCTGAAAGTCTTTAAAATGCAATTTTCCTCCACCGATATGTTTTTTGCTTCTTGTAAAATATATCAATTTTGTCAACGTTCCACCAATGTCCACCGAAATATGAATTATTTCTGAGTTGTGTTTTGGCAACGTGATATTCTTCGTCAAATCGTAATCATTACTGGCGTTTAATTCTTCTGCGCCGTCTTCAAGATCGTTAATTGCAGATATATTGCAATCTTCCTCGGACTCTGACGAAGTGCCTGGGAATGGACTTCCAGACCTTTTGGGGTTTTCCTGTTGTTCTCTAAGCAAATGGTCATTAGCAATGTACGCTCCGGAGCAGTCTATCTTGATATTTCCAGGGTCAACAAACTCCAAGTTCAATTTGTCATTGGAATTACCGTTCTTCTTAAGTATATTCACCATCGGCTATATTTCTCGTTTGGTATGCGTGAGATGAAATGACTTCTTGTGACTATGTTCAGTGAATATTACCTATTGCTCTATGTAAAGAATTTAAAATTGACCATTCAATTACTCGCTGCCAATGAGTTAGATCGTATCCAACATCTATCCGTAAAGAATTTGAACAAAAAAAAAATATTGTTGGGGTTAACTACATACAGGCACCGCTTATTGGCAAAACCTTTTACGGATACGTGAAAGTTATCTCGACGCTCAAGTAGGGCATTAGAATAGGGGAAATGGTCACATGTATATCACCTCCATAAATGTAGATTATACATAGGGCCCTAGTGTGTCTCGTGAACTAGAAATGGCCAATCTTACTGCCAGCCTGGATATGGGTGGAAGGAAGAACTAAATTGGCAATACCACCTCACACGAGTGTTAAGGTACGATGTCCCAATACTGTAACGTACCACTCAATTAAATTACTTCAGATCTCTAATTATTCTGCTTCCTTCAATTCTTGGTTTTGAATATTTTGCAATCAGTTGTGCTCTGTAACTAATTTTTCATGTCCGAGGTGAGAAAAATTTTACTAAATCAGACGTTGTTTACGTTGAATACCAGTGGTAACATGTCCAGTGAATTGAAAAACGAAGCTAGTGCTTCCAAAATAAAGCCATTGGTCTTGAGTAACTATTTTGTGCCCGAAAGCTATGACTTGAATTTGAAAATTAATCACTTAAAGCCAAACTTCAATGGTGAATTGGCTATAGATTTGAAGCAAAACCCAGACTATGTTGGCGAAGTACCAAGCAAGTTTGAATTTACCTTGCATGCACAAAAGCTTGTAGTTATTAAGGCAGTTTTGGTCGCTGAAGAATCGTTAGATTTGAAGGTGTCGTACGATAGAGTTAATCAGCGTGTTACGTTAACCAACGAAGCCCCTATTCCTGAAAAGGCAAAGGTATTGTTGACTTACATGGCTCAAATCAATTCAATTAAAACCTACAAGGATCAGACTAACGGGTTGTTCAAGACTAATTATTTAGATTCGATATCGGGCAAATCTGATAATTATATTTTATCTACCCACACTCAACCCCATGCTGCGAAATTGATATTCCCATTGATAGAAGAACTTCAAGTAAAAGTTCCAATTCGCCTTCGTATTGAAACTGCATCCAAGTTTAAGGTGATTTCGAATAGTCCATTATTGAAGACTAATATTATATCGCTCTCTGAAAATTCTGTATTCGAGTTTAAGCCTACACCACCAATTGCGCCATCTGTATTTGGATTTGTTATTGGTGATTTGGAGTACTTAGAAAATAATAACATTGGAATTCCTATAAAGATTTACACTCCTATTGGCGAGTCTTCGAAAGCTAGGTACGCCTCTCAATTAGTTTCCAAATTCATTCCTATAATGGAAGATTTATTTCAATATGACTATCCTTTAGAGAAGTTTGATATAGTGTCATTACCCTTCTTAACTGATGGAGCAATGGAAAATTGGGGTCTTGTTACTATTTTGTCTAATCAATTATTAATTGAAGAACAAAAAGCTGGAACTGAAGCCAAGAAGCAATTGCAAGAATTAATCTCGCACGAATTAATACACCAATGGATTGGTAATTTGGTTACATTTGATAACTGGAATAATTTATGGTTAAATGAAGCATTCGCTACTTTGCTAGGAAATTATGTTGTCAAGGTTTCGGGTATCGGTGCCAAAAACTTCGAATTGAGCCAAATAGAGCACTTTGAGAAAGTCATGGACAAAGATTGCTTTTACTATAGCGGTGAATCATCCATTGCATCAATTCATTCTTACATGCTGAAAGTGAAAACTGATATAAATACTTCCACTTCCACGATCTTTGATGTTAATGCTTATGAGAAAGGAATGATACTTTTAAGAATGATAGGAAACATATTACAAAATGAATCTAAAGAATTATCTAATGGTGATAATTACTCTATTTTGTTTGATGGACTCAGTAAGGTTCTCAAATCGTTTGAGTACAAAACAATTAAACCTTATGATATTTGGAATATTTTAAATGAATCAACCTCCATTGATTTAGTTAGTTTCATGCATTCCTGGTTAAGATATCCTGGTTTTCCTATTGTTACAGTTTCCAAGAAGCAAGATAAACTAAAATTTGAACAACATAGATATTTGTTTAATAATACCCCTGAAGATTTTGATTTAGAAGATCAGCCATATCACATTCCCCTATGTATTAAAATTCGTGACAATGTGGGAAAACTTAAAATTCTTAATATTATGATGACTGATAGAACTTTAGAGTTAGAAATTCCTATTTGGCAATTCGTAATTGTCAATAATAACAGATCAGGATATTTTAAGACCATTTATGACTCTGAAATTATAGATGCTATATGCTCGAATATTTCTAATAACTCATTGTCCAGAGTCGATGCTTTATCTCTCATCTCTGATTATGGTAAATTGATTGGAATGAACACATCTAAAGCAAGTCATTTTGTTTCTAGTTTGAAGATAATGAAATCTTTCTCTAGCAAGTCATGGGTTCTTGACTTCGAAGTTTTGCAAGTTCTTTCAAGCTACTTAGAAAGTATAAATCATATTCTTATTAATTACAGTGAATATCACCACTTCAAAATCTGGTTGGATGAGTTTACCTTGAAATTATATACTAAAATAGGCGGTTGGAATAAGCTTACTGAATTAAGTTCAAGGTACTCGGTTGCGGAAATGAATGTTAGAAATTCAATTCTTCAATTAAGAATTGAGGACGAAGAGTGTCAGCAATTAAGTAAAAAACTTATCAAAAATCTTCTTAACTCAGGTATTACAAAATCATTTACACCTAGAGAATTGTTGCCTTCTATCTTCAACTTGAATATTTATAAATCTACCCAGAAGGATTATAAAAAGATTTTTGAATTCGTTAAGAATTCTGACAAATCATTTTTGAAGAACACTAATACCAATAACCAACAAGTACAGACCATTGCTGTTTCTTCTTTGTCATTTGTATCTAATGAAGAGTTGTTGAATAAGACATTGAATTTTGTAATGACCAACATCGACTCAAAACTAATTGAACTTGCCTTGGTTGGATTCCAATATAAGACTACTAAAGCCGATAAGTTAAAAATATTCAATTGGTATAAATTACACTATGATCAATGGGTGTTAAGATCATTGAGAAAGGGTTCAGATTGGGCAAAGCAAATTGGTATTACTGTCAGTAATATAACCAAAATAGTGTTAGGTGACATCATGCAATATGACGAAGCCCTAATTAGCCTTAAGAAGGAATTTGTAAAAGATAAATTACTGAAATTACCTGAACATGGTTTAAGTGTCCTTATGGATGAGATCAACTCTGAGAATGAAGACAAGGTTGTTGTCAGTAGCTTGTATGAAGAAGTGAAGGCAGCTTTGCCTTGAATTAAAAATGTATATAAGAATATTGACTAGAATTGTAAATAGAACTATTACAGAATAGCATATCAAGTTATATTATTTGATGTGAATTAAAATGTCATATATCCCAATGAAAGCCAGCCACGTTACTTGAGAAATATAAAATGTTGCGAACCATTATATCTACATGATCTTCTTCCGTGTTTTCGACCGTTTCTTCATTAGACTCAACATTCGTATGCGATAAAGAGAATTCTGGAGAACCTGGTAGAGGTAGTATCATTACCATTTCTTGTTCGTAATATCGCTTTAATGTCTCTCTCTGTTCATACATGTCTGTTGTAGAATCGTTATTAAGATATGCAGCTGATCTTATTATTTCATTCTCGTAATCTATGTCATTATGCTTGAAATGTCTAGGGATACTTGGTAAATGTGTATATCCCAGTCTTTGGATAATATCTCCTGAACTACGGTACCAATCGTAACTAGTTAATGTGGACTTGGTAGCAGGTCTGTCCTTTGAAAACCCAAATGAAGCAAATTTATACTTTAGTTTATGCATTGAGCCTTTATTAGTCTGTTTTTCATTCGAGATAAGAGTAAAACAAGATGAAGCAGTCATATTTCATACTGGCAGCCATACATCATATGGTGTGGCCATACTAGCTACATAAATATCAATACATGGATAGAAGAAAGCCTCTCAGATGCATAGATGAGTACTTACAGCATATGGCTCTAGTCTTTTTCGATATAAGTTATGCAGACTCAAATGCTTCTACCCCTGAAATATCATGCCACTTGAGATACGGTTATGTATATTGATACTATAATGGTTATCGCGATATACAAATCAATTTTTCAACTGACAACGAGAAGACACAGTGTTATTGTTCAACTCTCATTGGTCAGCTTATTGGAATACTACCTAAGCGGCTTTTCCGTAGCCATATTTTGGTGGAAACTCATTCGAGGGTCCATTAACTGGAACACAGGTACACCATTGTTCCTTAGGAACAGTACCCATAGCGATTGGAACATGCATGCCACATCCCATCCAAGTCACATTACCTAGAATAGTTAGATAAAATCTTCTTTAAATCAATTCATACGAATATAGCTGGGAAGGTTATTGTTGAAAAACCAACATATAATGAGAGTTATAGCTCTGTCCTTCCTCTCCTCATCTTCCATAGAATACTCGTTGTGAAAAAGGTATTAGTTGCTGGAAAAGGGTCTACTTACCACACACTGAACAATTAATCGGTTTACACATCTTTATTATTGATCTGGTTTAATTTAGTTCTAGCAAATACTATTGCTCTATATCGGGTGAAAAATGCGTGAACACAAAATTTGATGGTGTGTATATAATTTTTACTCGTACGATTATGGATTTATCGCTAAAAGAAGTTCAGCAGCTTTAACCTGTGCTGGCTATACACAGCATAGCTATTCTACAGACTGACAGCTTTAGGAAAATATGATATGACTTCAATGGCAATTTTAATTTCTGATTCTGATTATCATACGTTTGATCATCTTGGTATATTTGTCTAGCCAGAAATCAAGATAGTTTGAACCACAATTAGATGTGTTATTTCCTCTTTGATCCCTGCTAATCCAGCGTTAATAATTACCAGTTATTTATCCAAGTTTTGCACTAAAAGTTCAATGTAGTATTTTAAATTAAGATTCTACAACCATGTATCTGCCGCCTAAATTTTACTCTTTCTATTCGTCTATATACAGTTAGTACTCTTGCTATACTCGTTCACTTTCATGCTCTTCGGAATATCTTAATTCCTCTTCGATATCCAAGTTTTCTTGGATATTCCATAATTGGGAGTACAATGAGTTCTCATCTGCGAGCAATGAGTAATGTGTTCCCTCTTCTTGGACTATACCTTGATTTAAGACAATGATCTTGTTTGAGTCAGCGATTGTTCTTAAACGATGGGCAATTGATATGCTGGTGTTCGGATGTTCTCTGAAAACACTCCTTATCGTCTTCAACAAAGCTTGTTCAGTATGAGTGTCTAATGCAGATGTTGCTTCGTCAAAGAATGTTATAGGTGCTTTCTTCAATAAGAGCCTGGCAATAGCAAGCCTTTGCTTTTCTCCCCCAGATATCATCATACCACGTTCACCAACAATAGTATTCACACCGTTTGGAAGATCCTTAATCAAAGTATCAAGCTTTACCAGCCCTATCATTCGTATTACCTCATCATCTTTAGCATCTAGTCTACCATATCTTATGTTCTCCAATATTGTATCATTGAAGAGCGGAGTGTCTTGTGGAACAATACCAATTTGTCTTCTTAAGGATTCAACTTTGACTTTTGAAATATCTTGTCCATCAATAAGAATTCTTCCTTTTTGGACATCATAGAAACGGAACACCAATCTTAAAATTGTTGATTTACCACTTCCAGAAGGGCCAACTATAGCAACTTTTTCACCAGCTGGAATTGTGAAAGATGCATCCTTCAAAATAGGTCTATCTGGATGATATCCAAAAGTAACATTTTCGAACTTTATTTCACCTGGAGTTTCAATTTTGTTCAACAACAATGGTTTGGCATCTTTGGCATCTGTAATATTTATTTTGTATTCTCGTAACTGAAATAAGTTTTCCATATCTAATAACGATTGCTTTAATTCACGGTAAACAGATCCTAAGAAATTTAATGGGACAGACAATTGAAAAACAAGTTGGTTTATTAAAACCAAGTCACCAACACTTAACGTACCGTTAGCAACACCATTGCAACCCATATACATCATGGCAGTTAATGCACTGGTAAAAATTAAATTCTGACCAGAATTTAAAAATGCTAAAGAAGTAGCAATCTTGATCGATGCTTTTTGGTATTTAGTCAAAGCAGTGTCATACTTAGATGCCTGGTATAATTCATTATTGAAATACTTTACGGATTCATAGTTGATCAAAGAGTCGAGAGCCACACTTGCAGCTTGATTGTCGGCATTATTTGCTTGTCTTCTAAATTTTGTTCTCCATGCTGTAGTTTGAATAGTGAAGATTGAATAAGCCAACATTGTAGCACAAGTTACAGCTGCAAATGATGCACCATAGTTATAAGTTAATATACCACAAACTACGGATATCTCAAAGGTGATTGGAAGTATGTGGAAGACTAAAGCTGTTAAAACGTAACTTATACCCTTTGTACCACGATCAATAGCTCTAGTTAAACCACCAGTTTGAGTTGATAAATGAAAATGAAGATCCATATTCAAGAGATGTAAAAACGTATTGTAGGCCACCTTTTTAATAGCACTTTGGGCTACAGATGCAAACACAGCATTTCTTAACTCTCCAAAAAGTACCGCACAGAATCTGGCCCCTCCATAAGCTAAAATTAAAGAACCGATTACAGTAACAACCGTACCAACCTGTTCACTCCAATTGATGTTCATCTCATCAATAATAGATTTAAAATAAAACGGAACTTGAACATTCAAAATCTTTGATGAGATCAATAATGCCAATGCAATCAATACCCTTATCTTAAAACTTGGTTTGTTTTTTGGCCACATTGTAGACCATAATGACTTTATCATTTTGAAATGTGAAGAGCTGAATTGCTTACCAAATATGCTTTTAGATGAGTTGGTCTTTGCTGCATTCCTAAGGGGAATGGTACTATGAAGTGATCTTATAATCTTAGAACCACCTGCAATATTTGACCGTTTTTGAGCGTAATTCAATAATCTGTTGGAGAAATTGGTCTTTTTTGTGAAGAATGATCTTGAATGGTTAAAGGAAACCAGCTTAGTTGGTTTCAAGATATTTATCACCCCAAGTCTTAACATATTTTATTTTCAGGCTAATTCTTGTTTTAGAAAATATCAATTTAACTTTTAAGGTGCCGTACTCGCACGAATAAAAAAATACCAAGTATCAAAGATTAACAAGTCTCATGATAAATTACGTTATAAAAGGCACCACATTTACATTAAAAGAATAAAATACTTGTCGATTACTATAAAAAATCGCATAATATTAAGGGAAAAGACATTAACGTTAGATCAATATTTCATTAATTTTCTATTACTATTGGCTATTTGCTATTTATCATATTTTTCAATCACATTAGTTTTCGGCATTTGTTTTCTCTGATAATTTAGCTTGTGCTACTAAATTAGCTGGAGCATCCATTCTTGGTAAGATAACTTCAATCATACGAAGCTTGTCTGGAGTTGAGAATTTCTTATCATTAAAAATCTTGTCGATTTCACCAATTGTGGAAACTCTAATAGCTTCGTAATCCTTTGCATTAAATAATGGCAAAAGTTGTAAATTGTTCCATGGTTGAATATCGTTATAAGTAGCGTTCATACCGTGAATTAATCTCTCAATGGTGTAACCATCGTTATTCAAAACGTAAAGATAGGTGTTGTTACATTCCCATTTACATAATGTGGAAATTTCTTGGACTGTTAATTGCAATGAACCATCACCAACGAATAAGATAACTCTTCTGTTTGTGTCAATTTCTTGAGCAGCCATTGCAGCACCAACGGTAGCACCAACGGTGAAACCAATAGAGCCCCACAAGACTTGAGAAATACCAATTGTGTTATTTGGGAATCTAGATTGAACAATACCGAAAGCAGAGGTACCAGTTTCCGTGACAATGATATCGCCTTCTCTAAACCAGGAAGATACTCTGGTCCATAACCATTCTTGCGAAATTGGAGTTTCTGGTTCGGCTGGAGAATTGGAAAGTTTGACAGATGGAACAGGTTGTGGGACATAATGTGCAGCAGCTGGAGCAACAACATCTAACAACTTTTGTAATGCTTCCTTCATTTGAACACCTGGGAAAGTAGCTTGTCTAATCTTAGTGTAGTCTGAGTGGAATTCGACAACATTTCTAGTCTTGTAGGAATAAGAGAAAGAACCGGTGTTGAAATCTGATAATAAAGCACCAATGGATAAGATCAAATCGGCACTTTCAACAGCTTCGATAACTTCTGGGTGTGATAAAGTACCAACGTAGACACCTCCAAATCTTTCGTGTGATTCATTTACAGAAGATTTACCCATTGGAGTGGTGAAGACTGGGAATTGTGTGATGTCAACCAACTTTTCAACTTCTGCTTTACAAGAATGTCTGGATGCACAAGCATCCACCAAAATAATAGGATTTTTGGCAGAGGAAATCGCGTTCAAAATAAATTCAATGACTTCTTCCTGGGCTTCTGGTTCATTTGGCTTCAAGGATAAGTCGATAGGTGTTTCTAAAGAGGAGGCTGGAACTTTTAAGTCTACCAAGTTTGCTGGTAATCCAACATAAACAGGTCTTTGGTAAACGTAGGCTTCTCTGATACATCTGTCAATTTCAGCAGGAGCAGAGTTGATATCGGAAATAAATGCGGTGGTTTGGGAGATGTTGTTAGACATTCTGTGGAAAACAGTGAAATCACCATTACCAAGGGTATGGTGCAAAAGTAATTGCTTAGCTTGTGAACTGATAGATGGAACACCTACAACGTGTAAGAGACCAACATGTTCAGCGTAGGCACCACCAACACCGTTTAAAGCAGATAATTCACCAACACCGAAGGTGGTAACCAAACAGGCCAATCCCTTGATTCTGGAATAACCATCAGCAGCGTAGGCAGCGTTCAATTCGTTAGCGTTACCAGCCCATCTCATACCTTCGACCTCATAAATCTTATCTAATAAAGACAAGTTGAAATCACCTGGTAATCCAAAGATAGTTTGCACTTCCAATTGCTTTAATCTTTCAAAAAGATATCTACCTAAAGTAACCTCGGACATATTATAAAAGTTGTGCTTGTTTGTTTGTATTCTGTTATTGTAATGAATGATAAAAATCAAGATCTGCTGCTAGATTCCGTCTCCCTGTATTTATATAATTTACATCTGTACCACCCTGATACAGGATAATTAAAAGTTGCTAAATTAATTGAAGCACACAGCGAGCATAAGCGCATACGGAAATGTTAACGCATCCACCATCAGATTATCTTTTGAGCTCAGGCAATTATTATCGCATACTTACGCGACGCCATTCCGGCTTAGTGCATATTCGTTTTTTTTATCTCAAATATGCTCAAGTAATATGCGATTATAATGTCGGCCAGAACACAAAACCATTGTCTTCCACTAGAAAATGGCCAATACAAATCATCCTTAATATCCGGAAACTATCCGGTCTTAAGTCCGAAAAATTTCGTAGGGGTCTGCTGCATATTGCCATTTCAGCATCACGCCACACACCATATCTTACGGACGACAACCTGCCTTGGTTCGCTGAGGTCCGCAGCGACACATTTCAAGCGTGCAAAGGTAAGGTGTATGTGGTTAGAGGTGTGCACCTGGTCGTTCAAAAGAAATGCGTTCGGGTTGATATAGGCACTGGTAAGAAATCAATCAAGTACTTTTAGAGTACTGGAAACAGCCTTTATACTATCTGCATGTTTCTGAGTTAGTGACAAGGCGTGTAGTTATGGACAAAAAATTGATATACCCAGAAACCCAATCCCTGGCACATAGCATTATCCCTTAATTCTCTCCTTATCGTTGGTTATGAGAACGGACCCCCCCCCCCCCCCCACCCCCGCTTTGTACCTTCTTACCTACTACTTTGAAAGAGCAAATGTAATATCAATAATGCTTGTCGTATTTCCCTCCTGCAAGCTTAATTGAAGTTTCGGAGTCTTTGGCAAAAAACATATTCTCCGCATTGGTGATATTCAAGCTATTACAGCTAGTTCCCCGAATGATTCCTGCATCACTGGTTGATACAAAGTGTGTTCTACACAAAATATCGAATATTGGAGGTTGGTGAGAATTGGTATACTATGTTGCAACCAAAACTTATCTCTCTTGTGGTTGCCAGATCCGTGTCGGAATTCAATGGATAAACAAGCTGAATACTGCATCTAACCAATAAATGCCTTTTGCAGCAATATCATTTCAGAAATTATGATGCACCCTTGGTACTCACTAATAGGATTAGCACGGATTTTACAAATTAGCTTATACACCCGTCGTTAAGTAGGAAAATTCTACATGGGGATAGCATGGCAATGAAATTCTTGATTATAGTCAATAGGATCTTATTCTTTGCACGCACAGATCTACTAACATAAATAACTGAGACAATATTTGTAAATTTATGCCAGCAAGTTAGATCAATCGAACAATATTGATTTCAAGTATATACAAAAGTTGTAGAATGGCTATTATAATTTTTATTGTCAAAAACCTTTTCCAAATAGTTAAGCCAGTTTAATCCAAGAACCTTCATAATCTTGGTCTCAGATCACCCGGGGCCATGACAATAGCCAACTCTTCTCCACTAGCAAGTAGTCCTAAAAGTTTAACCACCTTCTGTGATCCCCATGGTGCATTTTTCTTGCAGTTCATTTATCCTTATTACACCATCTAAGAATAATGAAGACCTAGCATGTCATTCTGAGACATCTGATCCAAAGTCCACCAAGGCTTCTCCAAGAAGAGAAATAACATAATCAACAATTTCCAAGTAGTCGTTTATAGTTGAATCATTTCTTTTCGGCATATGAGGACCAAATTGTGAAATACCCACAAGACATCCCCTGGCACCAAGTAATTTGATTAATTGGTCTGTTTATTCCTTCTATTCCTTCAACAGTCCAACCAGCTTTTTATGCTTTTGCTTTTTCTGTTGATATTCCAACCGGTTTTATCGCCTTTGGTGTACTTCGTGCTAAGTCGAATAAATGCTTGGAAAATATTTATGATAATATTAGGTGGTTTGGCATTACTTGTTTATTTTTCACTTTCCCAAATAATCCTGCTGACGCCAAGTTCTGAAGTAGGAACAAAAAGGAATGGACTATTAGAAGAGTACAAAGATCTACGGGCAGTTCTATTGAACAGAAGGTATTCAAGCGCTATTAAATGATAGAAGTGCTCAAAGATCCTGTTATCCTGTTATTTGGGGTATTTATGTTTCTTCTTATGTTGAGTAACAATTTGGCATATCAGAAAAACTTACTATATACTGGCATTGGTGCAGTGATCCGAATCAAGTCCAGATACATTTCTGCTATTCAAGCTTGTTTCTCTGTGGTATGTTGTGTTGTGACAACTTTATCTATGAAAAGAATTAAACGCTAGGGTGCATAAATTGCACTTTCCCGGTGTATGCCTTCAGTTGTTGGTGGTATTGCGGTAGCTATACTTTACCGTGGGATAACAAGATAGGATTATTAGCCAATCTCATGCTTGCTGGTGCAACACATAGCATTACTGGATTATAGGGTATTCGTGGACTACATCCTCCTGTTCAGGTTACAAGAAGAGATTGACTAGAAGTGTTATAACCATGGTGTTGCAAATATAATTGCCCCTTAAATATGGGCAGTTAGAGATGCTCTAAGATATATTCCAGCATGGATCGTGCAAGTCGTTTTAGCCTGGACTATTGCTCCATTATTCTTGGTCATAATTGACATTATATTAAGAAAGAGAAACAAGGAAAGATTGCAATCCATACCAGATAATGCACTTGTTGGATATTTTGAATTTGGTGGAGAAAAATCCACAGAGGCTTTCGATATTGCATCATTGGAATTAATAATTTAGAAAACAGGTTTTCCATATATCCATTGTAAGAGGAATGATCGGACAATATTATTTTTATCTTCGAGAAATATTTTAGTTTACAATATTTAATGCATAAATTTTAAAGAACTTTCCATTTTAATTTAAAATTATAAGAAATTTAAATTGGATTTCTATAATGATACACATATCGATTACGAAAAGGACCAAACCCCAAACCAGGAAAAATGTAAAATGTATATTTAATTATTCAGTCTTGAACAGGTTCATCTACGGATTACAGTAAAAGCTGATCTGTAACTTCTATAATGAATTCAATCTCTTCCTTTCTGAAATCTTCAACTTCGTTATAAATGGACCTCCAGTCATAAACGTAAGTCTTTGGATTCTCTAATCATAACAAGACCATTCTGGTTATGTTTTTTAAATGTGCTGCATATTTGCATTTAATGTAGATATCCACTGTTTGTTAATTATGCCTGCCATATCTGCAAGTGTTCCATCATAATTTCTGTAAGTTCCATCAGGATTAAATAAAGATAAATTCTCATTATGTTGTTGAGCTTGGTAATAAGAGAAACTGTCCTCATAATTATTGAAAGTATAAACATATTAATTTAGACTCCAACTGAGGAATGGTATTATTATCACATATATTCCAGCGGTAAGAATAAGATGATATATTATTCCTTGCCCATATCCGTCTTGAAAGCCGTCTTGAAGCTGCCATCATAAAATCACCAACAATTGAGGCCAGTCTACGATAGACCAGACCAAAAAGTATTGTTATCAAGTGTTAATGGAAATGCTGGTTGATATGGTACTTTATATTTAGGATTGTTTTCAGAATAGATCGATAATATTTTATCCATTAAGGTATCGTTTAAGGAACTATAGATAGTGGTAATATAATCTTTTAAGTCATCTGTCTCTAACAACAAGCCAGTAAAAGAGGACCCTTAATCCGAATTTGGACCGCTAATTACTGGAATTTTAGTGAATTGGCCAGTTTCATATAGGTTTCCAGCAAATTATGAGATGTAGTCATAATCAATAAAAGTAATCCTTTTTATAATAAAAATCATTCAATAGAAAGTAAAATAAGTCATAATCAATAACAATATGTAAAAATGATTCGTTCTTAGTAATTTCATTACTTTAGCACTTGATTTGCATCTTCCATAGATTTCAAGCACTTAAATGAAAATGAACATCCAAGATATTCTGTGGTGTTCTTATAAGCCTCATTGTTAAAGACACCATCAACATAACTTGATTGTAAAGAAACAGTTGGAAAACCTGACTCCATAATAGCACCCTTGACATAATCTCCTAATATATTTGAGCATAATTGAAAACTGAAAGACAGAGACCATTCACTTTGGCCCTAAAGTACCAAATGATCAGGATCACTGCCAAATGATTCTATATTTTCGTGGATACATTCAACTGACAATAGCTGATCTCGCAAACCAGCATTGGTATTTCCATTTTTTGCAGCTTCGGATCCTGCTAACCAACCAAGCCCAATAACTCTATAATTTATAGAAACACCGATCATAGGTTTCCCCATTTTGACACTCTCTTCAACAATAGATGATAGGTTGAATATATCTCCGGAGCTGGATTCTCCCATAAATGCCTCTCGATATATCCAAATAGCAACCAGTAATGGTCCCTCAATCACTTCTGGTCTGACAATATTTAATGTAGGACAATCCTCTGACTCTGAACTGCCAAAATTTGGCAACCCAACCCTAGTATTCAAATTAACATAGCTGGGTCCATAATCAGTGGCATTTCTTAGGTCGTAGAAGGTTTCATTTAACAGCTGAGGATTTACAAACCTAAGCAATTTCAACGGAGGTTTTACAGAATAGGCGAGCTTGACAAGGAACAATTATATACCGATATCGTATTGAACTTCAATTCGTACAAATGTAGCATTTCTCCTCTAATCATGAACTGAATAAATCTGTCGCATAATTACTTTTCCACCTTTGGGTAATTGAATGGAAGATTTTCTTCTATTGAAAAACCTCACTAAGCTTCTTGATAATCTAGATGATCAAGCAAATGTGCATTATGTATCAAACTTTAAATATTTTTACTTCGCATAGTCGGAACTTTAATCTCTGTCAAATTTATTACTGTAGTACAAGGCGGCTCATTACCATATTATTGATTATTACTTTACAAGCCATTTTTTCATGCAGAACAATCAAAAGGAATCAAAAACATTGTAGTGCTGTCGACATAATTTTTGTTGAAAATGAAAACTTATATTATTAATTGATACAGTCATGTATCAGTCAATGTAGAATAATACCTTATCATTATTAATTCTTATTTAGACTAAAATTACGTTGTAATATTCGCTGACTTGTAGTATGTAATTATTCATCTAGATTTGAATGTACTAGAGAGTATTCGATATTTTAGTAGTAAATTTAGGATAAATTTTTCTACTTACAGCATTAGATACTTCTCTCACTACAGAGATTGTGGAAATCATATGAGAAAGCAAACAATAATCCCTAATAACCTAGGGTAAATTCAAATGATTTCTTTATTTGCCCTCTACTGTTTGAGTATTCATAGCTTCACAATATAATCCTGTTATATCAATCAAATAAGCAGCAGTTTTGTATCTTTTTGCAGACGTTAATTTAGCATATCGATCTTCCCCGACTCATATGCAATTATTTCTCCTTCAAGCAAGAAGTAACTTTTTGTGGACCAATTTTTAATACTACTTTGACGTTGCCGAACAAGATAGCTTCTGAATCCGATTTACCAGATCTAGCAAAGAGAAATAGTGTGATCGTAAAAAGTAATGATTATGAATGTAGATATGTCCAATCTAGTGTAATATCACAGTGTCTTAGGTTAGAAACGATAACCTTTATATAGTTTCTTTATTGTAGATTTCAGTTAATCTTACGATTGTATGTATAATTAAAAACTGTACTTTGTCATCATCACGTTATTAGAAGTTTTACATTAGATAAGAGATTTATGCCGCTCACTAACTTTTCACTTAAGATGTCAGCTACAATATATAAGGAGCTACACCATCCTACAGATGTAGAAAAAATAATGAGTGACACTAGATAACATGTTTACTATTTATTTTTTCACCATTATTGTAACGATTATTAATGTAATAATTGCTACGACAGTAGCAGATATGACAGCACTATTTGACTGTGTTAACAGGCTAAATGAAACCTATTTATTTACTAGAGACAACAGTGGTATATTATTATTCATACCACAAGCAACGCGCGATTCATCAAGGAAAGGAACAGATAAGGGCTTGTTAGATTGCTTCTCATCTTGGAATAACAACATCACTTTTGCAGCGGAAGGGAACCCAGCCTTTGAGCTAGAGAACTGGGAGTTTTGGCCCACTGGTGACTATGGACTTGAGAGATTGAGTCAGTTAGTATTAACCCCGACGAGACCCTTGCGTAATAAAGGCGGTTAAGAAGGACTTAGCAAGCGAGTAGTGGACATGATAGCTATAGCAAATCCACTGGAGTACAGCGGGTGTGACAGTGCCGACCATATATATATAGCGACTGTTAATTGTGACCTGTACGCCAGTAGTTTTACCCTGATATATTTCGAAAACGTGTGCAGCGACTGTGACTTCAACATGTGCATATACCCACACCATGATTGTACTTCTAACGAAAGAGTAGTATATTGCCCGGCGTACCTGAGCCTGGTGTGTAATACAAGGACGACTTATTCAAGGGTTCAATGCGATAATTAATCCAAGAGTGACTGTGCTACATGTAGGGTGTAATCCAGTCGTTACTATGTCTCTAGCGCACTTGTCAATACAAGCTGAAACAGGTGAATAAGGTGAGGCTGCATGTAGGAGAAGCAAGTATAATATGATTTAATTAGAACTACGTACGTAACAATAAAGTAGGGATTGAAAGCAACCATGAACAATAAGTGAGAAAATGGCGTGAAAAGAACAATATATAATAAAAATAAAACTAAAAGTAAAATTTTAATATAAAAAAATCAGGCGACGACAATTGAGAATACCATTAACAGAAGGCAGTACACCACCTGAATCATCACTATGCAGGTTAGGACCAAAACATAAAGAAGAATTAGATATATAGATGTCAGAATTATTAAGAAAACATTTCGTACGTCCAAGCACCAGCCCATATAGTGCACCAGTATGTTTTACGAAAAAGACGGATAATACTTTAAGAATGTGTGTAGACTTTCGTGAACTGAATGAACAAACATGAACGACAAATATCCACTACCACATATTGAGAACTAACTAAACGAACTAGGCAATAACTAAACGAACTAGGCAATCTGAGCTACTTTACACAGCTAGACTTAGCTCAAGGATACCATCAAATTCCAGTAGAAGAACCAGATAAAAACAAGACTGCATTCACTACGCATATTGGACTAAGTGATTGGAATGTCATGCCATTCGGATTGTGTAATGCACCTGCAGTATTCCAAAGATTCATGAACACAATTTTGCAGCCAGTAATAAGAAAAAGTGTTATAGTATACATTGATGATGTCCTAGTATACAGCAATGATTTACAACTGCACAAGAACGATGTGAAACAGATTCCAAATTACCTGAAAGTAGTTGCACCATGCAATTTTTGCTAACGATAAAATAGAATGGAAAGAAAATCAAAACGAAACTTTCAAGAAAATAAAAGAGATATTCACAAGAAAGAATTCTTCGATGAAGAGAGAAGGTTATAGATCAGAATCTACAAATGTTATAGAATCAATTGAACACTGGAGCCGTGAATTACCCAGACAAAGTATTTAAATCAATTCGCAATAGAGAACGATTTGCTCTATTTCTGAATTGCCTATGAAATAGAGAAAGGGATAGGCGACTTTGCATTTCATCAAATGTAAAAAATAAAGTTATAACTACATGTCACTCAGAGAACACAGCAGAGCAATTTGGGGAATTTAAGACGACGACAGCGAGAAGCTTACTCTACTATTGGCCGAAGATCAGAAAAGATGTTAGACTGTTTATTAGAAAATACCACACTTGTCAGACTACAAAACATTCTACACAACAGGAAGCAGGATTATTACTATCACTAGAGATACCAAGTAGATGATGGGAATCAATTCTGATGGATTTTATAACAGGACTTCCAGAAGCCCTAACCGGTGCGAATTCGATTAGTTGTGGTAGATAGACTAAATGCCCATCCTGTACCATGCTGGATAAAGATGGGAGAACCAGCAAACTTAGTTATAAAAGATGTCATTAGACATCATGGGAGAACAAGTGCTTGTGCACCATAAAGCTTATCTCGAAGCAGCGAGATATTCGAAACTAGTTCCAGTGTGTTTCGGACCATTTTCAGTAGTGAAGAAGATATCAGAGAATGCTTATGAAATGGATCTACCCAGTATGGCAAAGAAATATCGAAGGAGATGAACGGTGTCCTAAAAAACCTCCAGTTACTGAAGCTGAATTCAGAGTTAGAAGAAATGAAGTAATTGCAATTGCCGGAGAACTAAATAATTCTAATGAAATTGCACTATTATTCGAAGATTGCCCGCCGGGAACAGCAGCAATCTACCCAATAAAATAATTGAAATACATTTCATCACAGAGACGGAAGTTTCTTCAAGAAAGATTTGAAACTGAATAAAACCTAATGGATGGGAACTACAATAAAGAGGAGAGTGTGTTAGGAGTGTTAGAGAACATAAGCACATCCTAGATGAGGGTTGGTAATCCAACTGAGACAGCGAACTGAAACAATATTAGTATATAAGGATGAAGACTAAATAGGATAGTAGTATATATAGAAGAAAGGAACTAAGTATCAATAGAATAGTTTATATTAACTAGTATCCAGCTTAGTTTCACTTCAACCTGAACACAACTCTAACATGAATTTGTTAGGGTTAGGATACGTTCCCTTGCTATGTTTCGTATATATCGCATATGTTGTAAATTCATTATGCTATATTTATGGATTAAGTTCTTCCTTGTTATTTTATAAATATAAATCAATATAACATCGTGATGATGCAATATTCTATATGAGGAATATTGCTATCAGGAAACAATATTTAAGGAGCCATATAAAGGAGACCATTTTGATATGAGGAAGGGAAGGATGATAAGTTATCCTATATAACTCAATATTAATTATAATTATTACTCGCATTAAGAGTTGAACTCTTACAAAGATCTCTTCATAGAGGTTGATCATAGTAAATTTTTTCTTCTCACCTCTGATAATGATTATTGAGATCTTTCGGAGTAGGAGTAAGAGTAGTTGATCCCCTGGATCAAGATGAAGAGAGGAAGGAAATTAGGAACTCGTTATAGGTAGTTATAAGTAGTGAAGTAGTTAAGTGATTTAATTAAGTCAATTAAGTGAGTATATCAGCGACGTAAGGTTCTATAAGGGAGATAGAACAAGTATATAACATAATTACCTAACTAGAACCCAGTTTCCTTACAAATTGTTAGGGATTAAGATTATTACATGTGACATGGCATGTGATATATCTATAATAAGCTATAATAAGAGAACTCTAAAATAATACGAGAGTCAATAACTATAAGGTTATGACACAGCATATGCATTTTGTACTCATACCACCGGTTCGGAATTGTTCATACCATCGGTTTATAAATTCTCAAACCTTTAGCCAGAAATCGTTTATACCAAAATGCTTAACTATTCATACCATCAGTAACAATACCTCAAACTAATATCAAAAATATTCTCAGTCACATGGTGAATACTTACCACTAACTTTAAACCAATTTTACTGTAAATTTGACATAGCTATTTAAAAATATATCCTTTCTTCATTCTCTAGATTGCTTTTCTTTCTAAACATAGTTGGAAATTCTCAGAAGACATGCTTACAAAATCCTCTAAAGCTTTCAATAGATATTTGACTACATCCTTCTTTAACTTGAGGTGTTAACTTACTTCAAACTGTCAACTCCATGGTCTTAACCTTAGACTTACAGACAGACCAAAGCTCTTCAATTGCGTTCAAAGCTGGTGAATATGGGGGCAAGTAAACTAGTTGAAGTTCATTATTTGAAGCCAAGGCAGATAGAACTTCATGTTTGTGAATCTTGCATTATCGACAATAAGATATTTCATTTCCTTGAGCTCTTCATTACTCTTAATCTCTTCGATAACCGAGTGAATAAAGTTGAAAATGTGTTTTGTTGTCGTACCTGTTTTAATCTTAATCGATCCAGGAGCTTTTCTTTTCTTGTTTGAATTAGTTGCAACACCCTTTACTTTTAAACTAATAGATCCTTTTGCGCATATTGCTCCTAAGGAGGAAATGTTTATTCCCCTTGTAACAGGAACAACTTTGATTGCTCTTTGCCCTTCAATTGACCACCCACCTTCTCTCCTCATACCGATATTAAAACCAGCTTCATCAATAAAGACACGATTTTTCAGAAATCATGGATCGGTTTCCAAGTTTTAGCCTATTCAAATCGTTCATTTATTGTCTTTTCCAGAACTCTTGCAGATGGAACTAACGAAATTCTTTCAAAGCTCAATTTACAAACTTTTCTTACAAATTTATAAACAGTAGAAGAGGACACCTTCAAATCCATAAAGTTTTCCTGAAGGCTATCTACCATCTTCTCTAAGGTGACTGTTAAATTTTCACTTCCAATGGATAGCAAATGATCTTTGTGAAGCTGATTCAAAATGAGTTTTCTACCAACCTTTTTAGAATTAATTGGAATACCGAGTAAATCACAATATTGCTGCTCGTTTGCTTTCCTTTTCAAGGTACAAGCTGTTTACTTGGGAATTCCAAGAGTATTCGCAGCCAGATATGCGGAAAACCCCTCCTTGATTGTCATTTCTTGAAACTTTTGCTTAATCTCAATAGAATATCTAAGGCATTTTCTTTTTGATTCTGTTTGTATTTGATCAATTTCCATCATAGATTGTTGGTTGTAGCCTATTACTTCTTTTTTAATTTTTTCTTTACAATCTTTGGTCATTGACTTGAAGTCTCTGAAGCTCATACAAGATTCCAAAGGCGTACCTACATTGTCTACATGCAACTTCATTAGTTTCTACCCTTTCCATCAAATAAGTGGCCTAAGGCCATCTTCAAATATAAACTCATCTTATTTTATATATATTATACGAATCACATAAGATGGTATGAGATATATTGCAGTTTAGTATGAAGGAGTTTTGTAGGTTAGTTTGATCTACTTCTTGTCGGAAGTATGACCTATTTCTGACCGATGGTAAGAAGATTTTTGAACCGGAAGTTTGAGTTAATTATTAGAACACTGTATAATAGGTATGATAAAAGCCCAAACTAAGCAAATGAACTGTTGTACTCCCAAAATAAACTAATGATAGATTCAGCAAATTTACTTGCTACCCGGATTATCAAGGAAAACGATGACACCACTTTTAAATTACCCGGCCACCTAATTCATTTTCTCTATATATCACCTGAATCCCATGTGAGTGAAATCCTCGTGACACTTCCACCTTTTTTTGTTTTTTTTCTAGTTTACAGGGTTGTTAGTAAGGTGACTTTGTTTATATTTGGAATTTTGCAATAAGATTATAAAGCGACACTCAACAAAACTAAATTAATTTTCATCATTAATAAAAGTGAGTATGATTATAGATGCGTATTCAAGTATGCTATTCCATTATTGTTGTATATACTAGTGGAGAAACCAAAGCGAAGGAGTAACACTAACACGTTCAGTATGTCTAAAAGAGAAGCGGAAGACTCTACGCATCATGTAGAAAAAAAGCTTAAAAATGATGACAAGAAGGAAGAGATTGCAATCGATTCTGAATTGTTAGCTCAACAATCTTCGTACACCGGACAAAGTGCTAACGACCACCATCATCATCAACACCACCAAGACAATAACGCGGCTGCGGCTGCTGTTGTAGCTGCTGCTGCTGCTTCTAATGAACCTGCAAATGCTGCTGCCGCTGCATTGGACTCTCAACAACACCAACATCAACAACAACAGTTACAACATTTAGCTTACCAAAATGCGTTCAGACAGCAACAAGCTCAGCAGCAAGTTCAACAGGCACATCAACAAGCTGCGTCTCAGCAAAACTCTCAAGCACATCAACAAGCACAAGTCCATCAACAGTCACAAGGTTTGTCACATATTCAGCCAACCACATTACCACAAACATCATCTAATAAGCCACAGCATGGTTCTGATGAGTGGCATAAGCAAAGAAGAGAAAATCACAAGGAAGTCGAAAGAAGAAGACGTGAGTCGATTAATCAAGGTATTAAAGAATTAGCCGCTTTGATTCCTACAAATGATACAAATAAAGCCCAAATTTTGCAGAGAGCTGTTGAATATATTAAGAGATTGAAAGAAAATGAGAATAACAATATTGAGAAATGGACTTTGGAGAAGCTATTAACCGAACAGGCTGTCTCTGAATTAAGTGCTTCTAACGAAAAGTTGAAGCAAGAGTTGGAAAGGGCTTATAGAGAAATTGAGCAATGGAAAAGACTTGCTAAAGAAAGTGAAAAGAAATAATTATTTTGATTATTTTCGTATGTTATGTATTTTATAATTTTTGTATTTTAGTCAATGTAATGAAAATAAAAGACTATTGTAGCTTATTTATTTAAATTATTTTTAGCTTGTATTATAATGTATTGTAATGTAGATTAATATTTAATTACTTACAATTCTTGAAAAACTATCATACATATTAATTAATTCCAGGAATAAGGTATTCTGACTGAAGATCTAAACATTTTGATACTTCTTCGTCGTAAGAAATGTTAGATTTGTGAATATTGTAAGCGAATGGGTCATAAAGTATTGGTCTCAGAGCAGTGAATCCGCTCATGTGATTCAAGGTGGTCTTACCCAACCAATGCTTAACCATTTCTTCTTGATGAAATTCCGTAAACTTGTAACTTCTATAAAACTTAATAAAGATTTCATCCTTCAATAAAAGATCAAGGAGATCCTTATCTGAAAAATTCATTATTGTAGTCATATCTTTATCATTAATTCCTCGTTTAACTAAGCCTCTGTTTATTAATGTTTCTCTAAGCTCCACTTTTTCTTCTTCCAGCAAATCTGGAGCTACAAATGGTTCAACAGAAATTAAATCTCTACGCTCATTTTTTTTCACTGAATACTGATCAACCCATGCTTCTCTATCCTTTAAAAATGGGAGTAGGTCGTTTTCATTAATCCATAATCTGAGCTGGGATACGAATACATGACCTGAGAATTTTTTGGACATCATTCCCTTGTCTTTATATTCTGCTGACAACATATTTGTAAATCTCTTAGGAATATATCCTATTTCACCTTCAATTGCAGACTTAACTAATGGTGAGATCTCACTTATTGACGAGAAATGATTGTTACGGCAGTTGAAGATTTCTAAGTTCAAATTAGTCTCATAATCTCCTTTTTCTTCAATATTCCAATTACTTGGTAAAGACTGAGTATATCTTTCAGGAGCTTTCGAATCAGAAACAGCCAAACCAGTAATATCAATATATAAACCACTGTCTACATCAATAAATCTGGCATCAATATTATTGTTACCATTTCCCTTTGATCTAAGTGAAATAAACGTTCCACAGTCTAAGAAAAACCTACCATACCCATCTTCAGTATCTTCAACAATCAATGTCTGGTTAAAATTAAGAGATAATTTGTGTAAGTCCATTACAGGAACTTGCACATCAATATCGTCATCCCATGGAAAAGCCATACCATTCCAATACCACGATAACAAAGAACCATGCGCAACCCAAGTAACTATACCCGTCTTCCTAGTAAAAGAAAGCCATGCTCTGATCAATCTATGCAACGTCAAGGTCTGCTTGTAAGTTGCCTTCTGTACACCATTAAAAAATCTCCAATCATAGTGGTCACCAACTGTAGTACCGACTAATTTAGCTTCACCGAAATACTTTGGTGGTCCACCATTATTCACCGCATCAACGGAATATTTCAAAGATTCTAAATAATGCAACTCCTTTTGTTCAAGGGAATCCCCACTTCTGAGGCGGTCTTCGAGTTCTTGTATAATGGCTTCGTGATTAAATTTAAAGTCTTCTAATGGTACGATATGTTCATGAGCTTCTAATACTTCATCAGCATTAAAGTTTACGGTATTTCTCAATAATCTAAACTCTTCTAAAGCATCCACAGATTTTGAGTTCGTGTTTGAAATGTATTTCTCCACCAAACCTGAATCTAATAACTTGCTTCTACTACCAGTAAAAACATTATAATATCCCAGATGAGTCAAGAATAAAACCAGTCTAGGTGGTGGCATATAGGTGTATACATAAGACTTTCCAAAGAGAATAGCCTTTTCTGGGTCAGTTTTTCCTTCTGAGTGTTTAAATACATTAAAACCAGGAAGTCTGGTATTTCCATGCTCTTGACTGGCCGATACTTCCAAATCATTTACACAGCACTCATTGGCGACCATGAGTTTATCCTTGGTATCTTCTTTCTTCTCAGGATCCAAAAAATCACATACCGGTTTTTCTTCCGGATTAGCAAGAATATACTTGTTTAATACAGATGTATCAAGCCAATCGTCCCAGTGGAAAGGAATGGCAACATTTGACTTCGATTTTAATTCCCCTTTCAAATAACTATAGTAAATACCTAAGGTAAATCTGATATCAAACGGTTGAAGGAACGGCTTCTTGCCCTCAAAATAGTAATTCGGGATATTAACCAGAGTATCCGTCATACTTGACTCTAACAACCAATATGAATCACTTACGCCGTTTTCCGTCTTCTGTACGTATAGTTCTTCTACTGTCTGATAAAACAATGATTCGGGATCCTCCACCGCCTCTATTGGATTTCCGAATAGCTTTCTTCCAAGATCATCAATATAATCTAATGCTATGTTTGTTCCTAGTATTTCTGAAGTCCTCCTATGCATAGTTGACACTGAGAACAACAATACCAATACAACACATGTTGCCATAAGGACATGTAGTTTTCTCCGTATCAGAAAGAACATCCTGACCTAATCTTCTCCTAATATATTCTACTACGCGGATAGGGCTATTAGCCAGGTTTATATTATTTATGGCAAAACCAGGTTTATAAATATAACGACAAAAAAAAAGTCAAGGAAATGAAATGAATGATAAATTTCCCAGCTCTGATTCAGCAAAAGTAAGGAAGAGCATTTTCCTAAAAGATATAAACTTCGCAAATCATGAAAACCGGTAAGTGCATAGATTTCCGGGAAAGAAAATACCACTGCATACAACTAGGAGTATGACGATCATTTGTGATTTGTACATTTTTTTCAGAATGCAGGAGTAATATGGTATTTAGTCTATTAACTCATTTGTTTTCAGCAGGTGTCTACGAAAACTTAGGAATCTTTTACAGCTAAAACGCCAAATTCTTATATTAAAATATACAAGGCAGGTGGGAATTTACTCATGCGGAATAGAGATAATTTTTGTTCTAACAAAATAATGAGTTTCCACGGAAACAAGATTGTACCTGAATGGTCGGGTTATGCATGGTGGGCTCGGGTTATGCATGGCAGGCTCGGATGTTTTAGATATGCAGCCTAGATTCTTTTATGTTGTAGTACGACTCTGGGCACAAAATAGAAAAAACTGGTGTCAATATACCAAGATGTATATACTAAAAATAACCAACGGCCTTCCCTTGGCTATGAAGATACGTAGTGTTACTTGATTCAGATCCACTATAAAGTTTTAACAAAAATATTATATACAGAGAGAAACGCGGTATCGAGAATCTATTTTTCTTGTGCTTTTTACAATAATTGCTGACACAATACTGGTTTTCATTCAAACTTGGCTAAAATCATTTATAACCTTTGATGTGTAGAGGTGTACGTTTGTTCTGTTACTTCAAACGAGGAGAACCTAACTGTCTTAGCTGGTAGAAAAAAAAATCTAGAGATTCGCATATGGGTTGAAATAGTAATTTTTTGGAATTGTTCGACTTTTGTATGATGTAGATAACTTAATATTATCTTGGAGACGAATGGGGAAATTTGTAGTATCATTTTGAAATATTTTTGTAAAAATTTCAAAATATTCTCTAAGAATATAAGAGGATATAAGAGTAATGTAAATTAGAGCATACGAGAAAGTTTCATCATTAAATTCACGAAGAAATATATGTATTTCAATTTTCACAGCTTCAGAAACAAACATTCAAAAGCAAACTATTTTAAAAAGTATAGAATATTGTTGCACGAATGTTACGAATTCTTTCATTGTTAGAAACTTACGGACTTTTAAGTTAGATTTAGTCCCTAATCACTATTAGATGAAACCTCGGAGGTTAATTATCCAGAAAACAGTAATATATTTCTATGTAAAGAAAATTGGGTTTAAAAAAGTAGATTTATATAAGTTTCACGTGCAGCGATTATTGGAAATATATTGTTAAATTCATTGTTAGGAAACTTACGGACCTTTAAGTTAGATTTAGTCCTTAATTCTTATTTAGATGAACTCTCAGAGATTATATAACTAGAAAACAGTAATATTTATATATAATGGTATATAAATTAGATATAACAGGAAAAACTGATCTCTAAAAGTAAACTTGCAGAGTTTGCAACAAATGCGAATTATATATATAGCTTGCAGGTGAAGGTACTGTAAGGAACATATCCTAACATTCATCAACAAATGACTCCGTGGCCAAGCTGGCTAAGGCGTAAGACTGTTAATCTTAAGATCGTGAGTTCGATCCTCACCGGGGTCGCTGCTTGTTTTTTTGTTGCTAAAAATCTTAGCCATATTTTTATTATGGAATTAACTGTCAGTACCTCAATGATACTAATCGAACAGATACATATTCCAAGCTTCTCAGTTTTAACAATTAAAAGAAATATTTAATTGCGTATTTCGTTAGCATATGACAGTTTTTATTTCTTTCTCATTATTATTTTCTCGCACCGTCATTCGCTGGAACGGTATACTAATGCACTAAAGTATTTGAGTTCAAATGTAATAGATTGATTAAACATAGTGGCATTGACATAGAGAATGAAGAGAATTGAATAGAATTATTGTACGTATTGAGAAGTTCGCTTTTATGGGAAAAAATCGTACGGACGATTCCTCTTGACTCAACTTTTCTGATCTGCAGCATTATCCGAAAATAGTTTACAAAACCCTCATCCGCTGAAAAAAAAAACTCAGAAAATTTACTTCACTATATAATTCTTCAAGTATAATTCAAATATTGAAGTAAAACTTTTATCAACTAAACATGGAACAAATAACCCGAGTATCGATGAATGTTTGTCCATTCATTAAATCTTCTTCTGCTCTGTCTTTACGTACCTTGAAGAGTAACTCTGGGTTGGTTAGCCAAGCTCGTCACTGTCCGTTTATGGGTGCAGCTTTAGAAGCCAAAGAATCAGTTAGAAGCTATTCTTCTGCTTCAAAGCCATTAAGTGCTTCAGCAGTGCCAGTTGGAACTTCTGCTCAATCCAGTGCCTACGCATTTAACGGTAAGGATATCAAGAATGCAGGTTTGGATCTTTCTTCAAATGAACTGGCTTTTGACTTCAAGGGTTTCATGGACGATCAGTTAAAACAAAAAAGAGTTGACAAGTCTTATCGTTTTTTCAACAATATCAACCGTTTAGCTCAAGAATTCCCTAAGGCTCATCGTTCTAATGAAGCCGATAAAGTTACCGTTTGGTGTTCCAATGATTACCTTGGAATGGGTAAAAATGAAACTACTTTGAATGAAATGAAAAGAGTTTTGGATAAGTATGGTGCAGGTGCTGGTGGTACTAGAAACATTGCCGGTCACAACGCTAATGCTATCAGATTAGAATCCGAGTTAGCAGCTTTACATAAACATGAAGCAGCATTAGTCTTCTCTTCTTGTTTCGTTGCCAATGATGCTGTTTTGTCCTTATTTGGTCAGAAGATTAAAGATTTAATTATCTTTTCTGACGAATTGAACCATGCGTCAATGATCCAAGGTATTAAAAATTCAAGAGCCAAGAAACATGTCTTTAAGCACAACAATTTAAGTCACTTAGAAGAATTATTAGCGCAATATCCAAAGTCTACACCAAAGCTTATTGCTTTTGAATCGGTTTACTCTATGTGTGGTTCTATTGCTCCAATCGAAGCTATCTGCAATTTAGCAGAAAAGTATGGTGCTTTAACTTTCTTAGATGAGGTTCATGCAGTTGGTATGTATGGTCCACACGGTGCTGGTGTAGCCGAACATTTGAATTTCGATCTTCATTTAAAGTCTGGATTAGCTTCTCCTGTTGAAGAAACAGTCATGAACAGAGTTGATATGGTTACTGGTACTTTAGGTAAAGCTTATGGTACTGTTGGTGGTTATATTACCGGTAAAGCCAGTTTAATTGATTGGTTTAGATCTTACGCTCCAGGTTTCATTTTCACTACAACTTTACCTCCAGCTGTTATGGCAGGTTCTACGGCCTCCATTAGATACCAAAGATCTACATTGATGGATCGTATTGCTCAACAGAAAAACACAAGATATGTCAAGAACAATTTGAACTCTATTGGAATTCCAGTTATTCCAAACCCATCTCATATCGTTCCTGTTTTAGTTGGAAATGCAGCTGATGCAAAGAAGGCTTCAGATTTATTATTGGAAAAGCATAACATCTACGTTCAAGCCATTAATTTCCCAACCGTTCCTATTGGCCAGGAAAGATTAAGAATCACTCCTACTCCAGGTCATGGACCTGAAATTTCCAATCAATTGATCGGAGCTGTTGATTCTGTCTTTAGCGAATTAAACTTATCAAGAATTAATGATTGGGAGAAGCAAGGTGGCTTATGCGGTGTGGGAGTACCAGAATCACCGGCTGTCCAACATATCTGGACCGAGGAACAATTGGCTTTGACTGACAGTGATTTGAATCCAAATGTTTTTGACCCAGTTATTGAATCAGTTGGTGTATCATCTGGTGTTCAAGCTTGATCCAGCTTTTATTTTTTTGAGCCTTGTTGACTTTTTTTTTCAGCTCTATTTTATGCACTTTTCCTTTGTATACTTATCCCTTTATAGCTTCTAGTGTATATGTCTAAGTATTAAATGAACATAAGTACACATGGAAATTTGATTTTTTATAGTGCGCAAAATAATCCTACGCGCTGCAGAGATAATACAAATAAAAATAATAACATCAATAGAGCCTTTCATTGTGAGATAACTTAAGATGGCTTTTGATAGGAGCCAGATAATAAAGATATATGCTAGTAGAATAGTCAATTCATTGGTTCCTGTCGAGTTTGGTGATGCATATATTCAGAGCATAACGAATGATTTAGTTAATTACATCAGTTCAAGAAAGTCTGTCAACCAATATGATTTTAACCAGATCACCGCTAGTTTTAAAACATATTGCTTGAGTAATAACCTTAGGGATAACTGGTATCAGTTTGAGAAAGTGCTAGAAATGCTCTCCAGGAAAAAGTCTCTTGAACAAATAACTAAATATTTGACATTTCTTTCTTGTTTGAAGGGCCAGTGGAAAGTTAAAGAGAAATCACCACTTCGAATATCATCGCAATTAAGTAATAGATCATATACTTCAAAGCAAAATCAATCATTATTATCGTCGCCATATCAAGATACAGTAAGAATGAACTCGGCGGTTACATTGGATCAGTTGATCAAGCCATACTATGAAACATTCCCAGAAGAAACCATACTAACGTATTTATCTTACACGTTATTAGGACTAGACTCGAAATTGTTATCCTTTCTTACTATAGAACAAATAGAATTACCTTCTAATTTAAATACTAGCTATTCTGGACTACTACACGATACGCTTGAAGTGGCCATTTTATACAAGAATCTAAAGTCATTTGTTGAGAACAACAAAGGAAGATTAGACTCATCGATAAAAACAGCAAATTTGAGTGTTTTGGAGGGCCAACTTAACCTATACGTTAACCATATTAACAGGATTTTTAATATTCAACCCTCATCTTTAATTTCAGTTTATAAGGATATCTTTGAATGGATACTCAAATTGAGGCTATTATATCATTTAGTAAAGCAATTCGACTTAAATGGATATGAATTTCTTTCTAAAGTGTATGAACTTACAAAATTTGGAGATACAAGAATTAGAAATTTATCTCAAGAGATATTTGAAGAACTTACAGTACCTTATTACGAGACGCTTGAACATTGGATTATTAGCGGTGCCCTAATAGATGAAGCAGATGAATTTTTTATTAAATTTAATACTGGGGAACAGAAATTTAACAGGATTATCGAATACTTACCATCAAGGACCCCATTTTTTATTAGTAAAGAGTTGGGCTACACCATATTTCAGATAGGTAAAATGATAATATTTTTGGAAAGATATTGTCAAGACTTAGATTGGATGAATGAATATAATTCAAAATACTCAAGGCTAATACTTCAAATAAATAATGGGTTGAAGTCGATGTCCATTAACGAAATAATAAAACTAGTGAATTCCCAATATAAAGTACTTTTAAATCGTTTTACATTAATTATACAAGGAGATAATGAATTTTATACACATTTATTGAACTTGAAGAAATTTTTGTTAATGAAATCAAATGATTTCATAGATGCAATAATTCTGAAGGGAATGTATTTATTCAACGAATCTTCTTCAAATGTTTCATCTAATTATTTATCAAAGATACTAAATGAATCAATAAACACTTCATCTGCTAGATGTTCCAGATATTCTGAAAGAATAGATGCCAGAGTATTGGATCCAACTCACGGGTTTATAGGGTGGGAAGTATTTACTTTGGAATACAGAACAGAAGATTTGCCATTAAACCATTTATTGGAATCTAATATGATTCAATATTTAAAAATGTTCAACTTTTTTTGGAGACTAAGACATTTTCAATATTTACTAGATTCAAACTTTATCGAAAGTTGTAATCTTCAACGAGGTGAATTCAAAAAAATTAAAAACAAGTATGTTAAATTGAATAAGGATAGAACAGGGTACAGGGACAAGAAAATCATATGGATAGTGAAATCCTACAATAGTATAAATCTTATAAGAAATCAAATGACTAAATTTATCGGTTCCTTAATCAGATATCTATCGTTTGATATAATTGAAGATAATTTCCAGAACTTAGTGAGAAAGAAACTATTCAAATCTAATTTAGGTAATGATGACCTCTTATTGACACTTAATAACGATTTCCTAAAATCCGTTCGAGCGAGTGTCGACGATTTAGATAACCAAATAACGCACCATAACATGAACGAACTAACTTTTGAAGAGTTGATCCAGTTGCATACAGACTACCTTAACGCAATTACAAACACAAGAATACTCAGAGATTCTGCTGTAGGAAAAGTTACGGGTGAAAACTACATAACCCAGATATATAATATTTTGGAAACAATTTTCAAGTACATTAAGAGCACCGAACAATACTTTAATTTGATAGTGCAATACATTCTAATTCTTAATATAGAGGAAAATATAATTGATTCAGAGGAAAATGATGACGATCTTGAAGAAATAGAGGAAAAATTAATGTCTATGACCAATAAAATATACAAAGAGTTATATGTGGGCGAGTTTAAATATAAGCGTGATAATTTGGTGAGAGATTTTAAAAATGACTTATTTTTGAAGGAGTTGGCCTGGGAGTTTTAGGACCGAGGAATAGCCCCACACATCGCGAAGAGGTTTTTGCCAGCTTGGACGGAGCAATAAGCAGCAAGTAAATCAAACCTCTAGCTGGAAATATTTGTATAGTAGTAATAACCAATTAGATGTCATATAGTTTCGAGTAGTTTCATATTGATAGGAATAGGAATCTTTTAAGAAGACAATGAAATCGGTGGTAGGGAATTTCACAGAGTAGCGTGACAAATACTGTATCGCTAAAATCTTCGAGCACTATATATTTAGATTGGTCCCCCAGATTTCGGAATCATTTTTTATAATATTATTCAGTCCGTTTATTTTATACAAATTTAAAGTGTCAACATGGAAGAAGTAGACAGTATGTTAGTCGATAACGTTAAATCCTTTGCCGCCGGTGGCTTTGGTGGTATATGGTATGTATTTATAGGATAATCTCTAGCAGATTTTTCAAATCTGTCAACTTTAGATTACTAACGAATCCCTAGTGCTGTGTTGACAGGACATCCATTTGACTTAGTTAAGGTACGTTTACAAACTGGAATGTATAATTCTGCATCCCAGTGTATCAAACAAACCTTGGTTAAAGATGGACCATTAGGTTTTTACCGGGGTGTTTTACCACCGCTCTTAGGTGTCACACCTATGTTTGCTGTCTCTTTTTGGGGTTATGACGTAGGTAAAAGAATCGTTGGAGCATACAATGAAACAGATGCTTCTAGCTTCACCGTTGGAGAGATTTCCACTGCAGGGTTCATCTCGGCAGTTCCAACAACTTTGGTTGCTGCACCATTCGAAAGAGTTAAGGTCATGATGCAAATTCAAAGTAAACAAAAATCCTCTATGGCCTCGGTTATTAAGGATATTTACAAAGCTGGTGGTATTAGATCCATTTTTAAGGGTTCAGTAGCCACTTTAGCTAGAGATGGACCTGGATCAGCATTATACTTTGCTACGTACGAAATTGTTAAAGAAAAGTTATCCACACCTGGAGAGGACATATCTCTTGGTGCAATTACAATTGCTGGTGGATGCGCTGGTGTTTCTATGTGGCTCGGTGTTTTCCCAATTGATACCATTAAATCTACACAACAATCCTCCAATACCAATATTTCCATTGCTAAGGTAACTTCGAACATCTACAAGAAGGGTGGAATTAAGGCGTTCTTCCCAGGTGTTGGCCCAGCCTTAGCTCGATCTTTCCCAGCCAACGCTGCTACATTTTTAGGTGTCGAGTTGGCTAGAAAGTCTTTTGATTCTCTCATTTAGATTTGATTGCGTGACAATGTCTAAGAGAATCATATTATTTATTAGAAAAATCGACGTAAAGAACCTAGATGTGAACCTTACGAATATTTATTTACTTCTCACGCTTTTTTATCAGTTTTTATTCCTCATGATTTTCATTTCGTTGATTTTTTATTCCTTCGAAAAGATTTTATTTATATTTATATACCGTTACATGTATTAGAAGATATAACAACGTTACAAACTAACTGTGTAATTGGAGGAATTCGGTGCTCACCGTTTGTAGCAAAATGGTCGCGCGCAAACCATAATCATAATTCCCTTGAACAACCTTTATCCTTGAAATTTAATGCCAGATAAGAATTGAAGATAATTTAGTCACTAAAGTAAACATTCAATTAATACTTAAAGATGTCTTTAACTGATGATCAAGTAAGTTTATTTATGAGCGATTACAGATGTTTATCATGAATTTGTACTAATCCAAGACAGGTTAACGTTGAGCTTCGTAAGATGAAAGCTTTCATCGAGAAGGAAGCACAAGAAAAGGCCAAGGAAATCAGATTGAAGTCAGATGAAGAATATGAAATTGAAAAAGCATCTATAGTCAGATCTGAAATGGCAGCAATTGATTCCTCTTATGAACAAAAATTGAAAAAGGCATCCTTAGCTCAACAAATCACCAAATCTACAATTGGAAACAAGACCAGATTGAGAATTTTATCTACCAAAGAAGAAGTTCTCAACGAGATTTTCGAAGATGCTGAAAAGGAATTGAAGAATATTTCTTCTGATAAGAGTAAGTATGAACCTATTTTACAAGGTTTAATTGAAGAAGGGTTATTGGCACTTTTAGAGAGTAAAGTAACAATTAGAATCAGAGAATCAGATTTGAAAATAGCAAAGGAAGTTGCAGTTGAAGCGGCCAAGAAGTATGAAGAATTGACTAAAACTCCAGTAGAAATTACTGTTGATGAATCTGACTATTTGGGGAAGGATATTGCAGGAGGTGTAATCGTTATCAATGAATCTGGTAAGATTGAGGTTAACAATACCTTAGAAGAAAGATTGAAGTTATTGTCAGAAGAAGCTTTGCCAGCTATAAGATTAGAATTATTTGGACCTTCTGCTACCAGAAAATTTTTTGATTAGATTTTACTTTATTTCTAACAAAATGGGCCAAGGCTGTTTCAATTTGTCTTAATTCATACTTTATTTTATATTTTTTCTTTTTGCTTTATAGTTCTATTTACAATTCATTAGAGATTATAGTCCTCTTAACCCGATATAATAAAAGACATTCTAATAGTAAAGATATAACTAAAACTTCTAATTTCTTAATCGAAGCCATTCGGGAACAGTCTTATTATGAGTTAAATTACTAGGAAGATCAACACATTCAAGCCTGAGGTAAGAATCTAATAGGCTAGATTTTGGATCATATTCCAACAGATAAGTCCCTGGTTTATGATTACTTAACCATTCAATAATGACTTTATACCAATCTAATAATACCAGACAATTCAAAGAATATAAATCATTTAGAAATAAAGGATTTTCATTAACCAAGTTAGTTATTTCATTTGGGTCATATTTTTTAATTGATGAAAGCTTGTAATCTGCACTCCTAAATCCAACAACTAACATTCTACAATCAATAAGTTTCATTTGGCACCAAGCAGAAATAAGTTTCTTCACGAAGTTATGCGGAAGGTTTGTATTGGCTTTTGATAGTACGGAATGGGTTTTTAACTCAACGTAGTCGGATGGAGATTTTGGTTTGGAATTAATGGACGCATCAATCTCAGCAGTAAATATGATTGAAGTAGAATTGACTTTATGTTTCATTAATGTGTAGAAACCGAAATCGCCATCTGCAGAATCACTATTCGTAATAACATCTTCAAATTTAAAACCAGTATACTGCAATAAATCTTGCTTACTATTCAGTTTTGATATGCTAAACTTATCAATTGATTCCAACATATCATAATATTCCCAATCATAATCTAAGAATATGAAATTTTCAGAATAAGTTACGGTGAACTTACACGCTCTCCTTGTTAATGGGATAAGCATTAACATTAATAGATTCCGCCTGAGAGTAATCATATTTTTATCTTTTCCCACATCTTCTCCGCCTGAGGTTTCAATATATTGTCTCAACGATAAGAATAAATCTTCATTCTGGTATATATATTCATTGCTAGACTTTTTAAAGTTCTCAAAGCCCTGGGCCAAATCAGAACCAATTATATTTGCCGATTTAAATAAAGGCTTCTTTTTAGTAGATTTACCTTTAGATTTCGAGGTACCCACTGGGAATTTTAGTGCATTTAAACCATCATAGTTGTTGAATTTAATTCCATTTTTACATTTTGTATACGTTGCCAATTCTGTAGGATTCTCACTAAATCCTCTATCACTCTCTACAATTGCTTTGTAAATTAATTTGTCTAGGTCATCACTCTTATCATATGGCTTTTCTTTCAACTCTCGCAAATACAGCTTCGACAAGCGTTCTAGGGCTGATAATGGTAATATATCCATGAATATCCCAGATGATTGAGCCAGGTAAAAGTTGTCTTGTATTTATAAATGTGTTGGTGTTATCTGTATCGAATCATCAAAAGCTTAAATTTCTATTCCAGTCGTTGATCATTAAAAATGGACGTGAAAAGAATGATTTCGAAAAAAGTATAATCTCCAAACTCTAAAAAATATATATTATCCTAGTCACAATTGAACAAGTTTTCATTAATTACTATAAATGGCTGCTATCACAGCTAACGTTTTAGGTGTAGGAAATTGTGATATAGATTATCCAACATATTTAGATATGGTTTTCCTCGTGACTTCTGAAAATTATAACCAAAGTTATATTAACCTACTATCAACTAGAATATCATATTACAAAAGAGCCTGATTTTCCAATAAAGCTTATACAATTATCGAACAAGTATATTATTTTCATTATATGTCAATTTTCTCATTTAATTTAAAGCATATTTAAAAGATTCAAGATGATACCAAGGAGAATCAAGATGTGCAATATAGGCGTGGTCCCTTTAATAAAACCCCAACCAATATTCAAACCTTTACAAAAGTATAAATCGACAAAGGCAAGAAATCAGAATATTCTTAATACTATTGGAAATTCAAAATTATCCCAAGAGGAAGAAGAAGATATATATAACATATACAATAAATTAAAACCTATTAAACCAAATGATTCATTCGTGTCATGCACCACATTTGACATGAATGGTAATATTAAAACAGTATCAAAGAACTACCCGAAGATGAAATTCTTGAAAGATAATCATCTTTTCCCTCGAGATTTTCGAAAAATAGATACATCATCTATTGATGTTGTACCGCTGATCATGGTTCGTTCTCCGCATGCTATATTGGTAAACTTGTTACACATAAAAGCAATAGTCAAGAAAGATAATGTGATGATTTTTGATACCTCAACCCCATCGATAGCGATGAAACTTGGGTTGTTTATGTACGATTTAGAAATGAAATTGAAACTCCCTTCTGGGAATATGTGTTACGAATTTAGAGCATTAGAAAGTATTTTAATAAGTGTAATGAGTTATTTGGAAGCAGAAATGAATGTTCATAGAACTAGTTGTGGGTTGATTTTATCAGAATTGGAAGATGAGATTGATCGTAATAAATTACAACAATTATTGATAGATTCTAAGAAACTTTCAAGCTTTTATCAAAAGGCGGTATTGATTAAAGATGTGCTTGAAGAGCTTCTTGAAAATGATGAAGATTTAGCGGGGATGTACTTAACGTCACCAAAAAAATTTGATCCAAGTATAGAGAACTATGAAGACCTAGAAATGATAATTGAATCCTACTATAATCAGTGCGATGAGTTTGTTCAACAGGCTGGATCTTTAATTAATGACATCAAAGCAACTGAAGAGATTGTAAATATCATATTAGATGCTAATAGAAATTCCTTGATGTTGTTTGAATTGAAAGTAACCGTCTATACTTTAGGGTTTACTGTTGCTACATTGATTCCAGCATTTTATGGAATGAATCTTAGAAATTATATTGAAGAATCTAACTATGGGTTTGGGGCTGTTGTAATATTATCCGTAGTCCAAGGGGCCCTTATAACAATCATGAATTTCCGTAAGTTAAACAGTGTTCAAAAGTTAACCATGATGGGAAGTCAACAAGCGAAGAATAAATTGCATCACAGTTCAAGTCCTGTTGGTCTTTACGATAAAAATAAATGGTATTATAGATTATTACATGGTAGACGTACAACGAAATATGACCATCCCACATCAAAGGAGAAAGATGTCATATGGAGGATGGTCAATGATGATAAACCTTTGAAATAATAGACGTATATATTTATGCAGAAATACATGTATATAATTTTTTTTAATATACTAATGAAAATTCGAAGGAAGAACCTAGCTAGAATTAGCTAATGCAATAATTATTAATCTATATTACGGTTAGTCCGATTCATCATCGTCGGAAGAATCAGAATTATTTACAATGGCCTCATCATCATTATCACTTTCACTTTCTTTCTGATATGCTGGTATTTCTTCCTTTTCAGAAGGTTCAGGAATTTCTGTTACTGTTGGAATATCGTCATCAAATTTTTTATGCTTATTAGTGTTGGAAGTAGCAGAAGAACGGCGTTCTCTTAAAATTGGTTGAGATTCCTTTTCAGAACCAGGTTCAATTAAGGTTCCCTCGACGGAAACAACCTTACCTGCAGTGTGGATTGCTTTTATAGTGAATTTTAATTTACCTTCAATTTTCATTTCATTTTCATCAACCCAATATCCAAAAGACTTAAAATTGTTTGAGTTTTCTTCAGAATATTCATCTTTTTGACTTGGTATAAAGCTCCAGTCATTTGGAATATTCATTTTCTTAATAGAGGCATTAAAAGTATCATGTACTAAAATACCAACATGGGATGGAGTTTGCATGTAAACATGACCTTCCAAAATATCACCAAGCTGAGGTCTCCATATCAATAAATCAACTGTCACCCATAAGAATGTGAAAGGTGTGGAACCCTCGACTTTGGCAATAGTAACTGCATTTCCTTCGGAATCGGCAGATTGGTTATCTTGAGAAAGTTGAATATTGGTGTATGCTAATACAACTCCTTTAGCTTTAGAGAAGTATGTCATTATTAAAGGATCCAAATGCTGTTCTTTGATACCACTGATAGGATTATTATTATGACATGGAGCTAATGATACATATAAAGAGGTTGTAAACTTTTGGAAACACTCAGAAAGACCATCACTATTAACAGTATTAGAACTCTTAGGAATTACAAATTGTCTTCTTTTCTTGATTGAATTCTCGCCAAAATTACCAGATCTCTTGTTACTAAGCACAGACATCTTTAAATATTGTTATATATAACTACTATGACCAAATGTTATCGAGTGGAATTGTATATGTATATTTAAGATGAGACTAGAAAAAAATGAAAATTTTTGAGCCGCACATGAAATAACACAAAACCACAAACATCTCTATAACTAGACTAACCTAGTTTTAAGTTTAGAGATTCTATTACTTGTCGATGATTTTGTCAATGGAGGTGGTATATACGACTCTTCTCCATCTTGAATCAACTGCGACTTGAATAACATACTTTCTTCCTTTTTAAACATTTGGTCTTTCTTCTTGAACGATGTATTCACCGGCAGTGGTTTGAATACTGCAAAATTCTTCAAAATACGGTTAGCATATTTTGTAGGCGCATCTTCAGATTCTGTATACTCAGGAACGCCAGAAAATCTAACTTTCTTTATTGCAGCACTTGAAATTTCAGTAGACATTGAATCTGTGGAGGAAGATTCTTTCTCATATTTCTTAGATTCTGCATCTGAAATATTGACTGTAATACTATTTTTTCTAGTATTCATCCTTGTAATAAATGTTCTCGTTATTTTAGGAGAAGAAGCTGGCTTCTCAGAGGGAAGCTGGGAAGGACCTTCCTCACTGCTTGGTGATGAGGTCAGAGATGAATCTGTCTTTTTTCGTAAATTCACTGAGGATGGGGAATTAGGATCAAATTCCACAGTCGTAAATATTTCTTTATTTTGTGTGAACAATGTTCCAGACTTCGAAGCTTGTCGCAAATGCTGTTGAAGTCTCTGGTTTGCAGTCAATGCTGTCTTTTTAGTATCAATATCTTCTTCAATGATAATCGTTCTAGGATTAACAGGTGTAGGTGATGGAATTGCCTTCTTCCCATCCAGACTTTTTGTAGAAGGTGACTTTGTAACTGAAGGAGACCTCAGCACTGATGGCGATCTTGTAGGAGAGCTGTTTTTTGTTAGTGCAGCAGCAGCAGCAGCAGCACCAGGTGCAGTAACATTCGTTTTCTCCGGTACAGTCAAATATGATGTACTTCTAATTGGTTGTGAATTCGATCTCCTACGCCCTGCTGTAGAAGTAGATACCCTTTTTTCAGTAGATTGTAGCAGAACACTCGAATAAGAGCCACTTGAAGTAAGAAAAATGGAATTTGGTCTTTGATTCGGTGGAGCTACTTGTCTTTGCAAAAAAATTCCCAGATTTCTATTTCCAGGGGAATTAAGAGCATTATTTTTAGATGGAGGACTAATGGGAGAAACAAGTTTAAAATTTCCACTTCCATTGCTATTCAAACTAGAAACTGACGAAGAACGTGAAGTTCTTGTTCTCTTCTTCAAGTCATTGAGTTCAACATTCTTCAAATTGTCCTGAATATTTTGAACAGTAGGAAAGGCAGTTTGATCAGAGAGTTCCAATTTAGGAATAATGGTTGTCTTCTTAATACTTGAGGAAATATTGTTAGATGAAATAGAATTTTTAGGACTTTCATCTTGGATACGTTGAAAGAGAATTATCAAATTACTTTTAGGGAGTGAATAAGTTTTTCTAAATCTTAATTCGCATGTAACCCAGTAATTTCCAAATTCTTCAAACTTTGTTATTGAATTGTCAACCACTGAGTATCCTTGATTTGCAAAATTCATAAAATCGATGATATTTTTTGTGCTCACTTCATGCTTGGAATTTTGCCTTATAAACCTAGTCAAAGTAGCTATCATTGTCCCATTCTTTTTTGTGTTATTAAACAAATCTTTAATATCACTTAATAAATGTAACTTAAAATAGTTTGAGTTTCTAGATTGAAATTGTAACTTTTGGTCATGCAAATGCTGGTCATTTGAAAGGTAAACGTTTCTTCCAAATTTCCTGAATATATGATACAAATCATTTAATCTCACAGTAATAGCAAATATTTTGTGTAAAGACAATTTCCAGTTTTTTGATTTCTTTAACTGTTCTTCTACTTGTGATTTTGGCATAGAACGAAATTGTTTAAATTTGCTCAACGTTGACTTGTACTTGTCTATAGAATGGCGTAAATGCTTGCAAATCAGTAATGTAGCGCTTATGTCTATATCTATAAGAGATGCCTCCACATAGTTTGCATCATTTAAAAGGTCCTCGTTATTTGGAAGCTTAAATAACAAGTCATCACCTAAGGTCAAATCGAAATCATCGTCATTGAATATATCGTTCTTCAACATATTTTCTATGTCTTCATAGTTGGTCTCGACATTATCTATTTTCTTTTTCTCATTTACTGCTATCTTAATCCTCTTTTGATAACCCTGAAGACAATTCACACATAGTAACTCATATGCCTTAAGACACTCAAAAGCTGTATTAAATTCAGGCAAATCAGATAATGGAGAAACCTCCTGGTCTTGAATATCATAAGGAATATGGTTTAGAGTGGAGGCAAGCACGATACTAGTCTGTTTAAATAATGTAAAGCTCGCCAATTTGCTTAGTTTTTCATGGAAGACATTTTCGTTAATAGCGAATAGATAACCTCCTAACATAAGTATATAATGTATCAATGGCAATGATTTAGTTTCAGTAGCCTTCTCCTGTAGAGATTTTATAGCCTTAATGGTATTCTGTATTTTATAGGCGGCATACTGGTACTGGATTAATCTAGCATCTAACGAGTCGATATATTCTACCCCGACACCATCAGGTTTACTAACAATAGAATTTGACATGTCTAAGGCAATTACTTTTCGCTTTAGTTTTCTATAGGCTATTATGTTATTTAAATTAACCTGTAATGCTTTAGAACACGTTCAATGCTGAGTTTTCCAAATTGAAGTATAAGAATATAACTCATAATCTTTCTCCTGAGTTCTAACTTAGATCTAATTTTTGGCGCGCCTCGAGATATTTCGCTTTTTGGATTATCACTGGTTTTCGGATAAATACCTCTGAAGTGAAAACCATAAGGCATTGGTGTCTTATGTGTATGATATAAAAACGATCTTGGATCTTCCCCCAATGAATACCGTCTGACTAAGGACATGAACTTCTTAAAAAGAGATATTCGTGAAACTGATCATGCATAATCTCTTAGTTTTAAGCTCCAGGCCAATTAAATATGATACTCGTAAGAAAGCAAATAATCCGACACATATACATATAAGCCGAACCTTCTGGAGGATTCATTAGGATAAATAGTGGTATCTTACAGATGATTCTTCTTTAGAGTTAAAATCAGATATCACGTGTGCATATTTTAGGCGATCATACAAAAAACAAACACTACTTAGCAGTAACAAGTAGATTTATTATGAACGGGACAGGGTATAGAGTGACGGCGCTATTGACAGAGCATTTTGGATTTGCTCCCTTGAATTTAATTGATGATGTCATTAATGCAGTTAATCACATTATGTACAAATGTACACAGGCGATTGAAACTTATCTCAAAGAGAGACAACAAAAAACATTTGAGGAAATAGAGAATGATGAAAATAAGTTCAAACGTTTCAAAGAGAATGAAAAGATAATAGATGATGAAATAAAAGTAGGTACAGCGAAGTTGGAGACGCTATTAGAATCCCAGGTGGATAAGAATTTTGACAAATTTGAATTGTACTCACTTAGAAATATTTTCACCTTACCACATGACTTAGTGGAAGAAGGATGGATCAGATTACAGCACCATGATGGCGTAGAGTTCTCTCCAGCCAGTGCTGAAAGAAAGGCAGAACTAGATACTCATATTGCAAAAGTATTGAAAGATATAAAACACGAATTACACTTACAAAAGATATTGAAGCTTCAGATATTGAAAGCAGAGAAGTTAATAAAGGCATTAAAGATATTCAGAGATAGTATTGTGTTCTTGAACAAGAAAGACGAATATTCGAGTTTATCAGAGGAGGCAAAGGCTTCACTTAAATCCTTGTCGCCTATAGATGAATCCTTATATTTCTTATTGAACCAGGTAGATGACCTAATCACTCAGACGCAGAAAGTAACCAGTAAAATAATGACTGATTCTACTAAGAATGGTATTAGCGATATTGTATTTCGTCCAAATTTACGTGACAAATACACCGACGGAAAGTCCTTGAAAATATTAGAAGAAATTGGAATTCTTGAAGATAGCAATGTCACGGCCTCAGAGAGCATAAATGGTTTTGATGATAATACCTCTTCGTATCATGTAGATATAGTAAAGAGCATCAATCAGGAGTTAAATAACCCTCCCACCGCTGCTTTGAGTGTCGCTTCGCTCGAATCAAATGACGTGCAAGACTCTATAGAAGAGAAAGAAGATTAAGATAATCAAAATACACACCAAGGTGTTAAATTCTGTCGGAGAGCTTTCATCCTTGATTAATTATGTATATTAGAATGTATTACTATAATCCATAACAATTTGAATACTGCATATAATCATTTTTGTAACCAATAGAAAATTCTCAAAACTATTATGAATTTTAAAAACCAAAATCTGATAATATAGTACGTTATTTTAACATATATATCTAAAAACAATGGCACATACTTTAAAACCAGACCCAGCATTCCAAAAATTTAATACTGCAAAGGAAAGATTGGGTGATAACTTCCGTTTCAAGCCAAGATCTGCTCTTTTCAATGTTATAGCTATGGGAATTATTCCAGCTAGCTTAGTTTATTATGCTTACGCTACTGACGGTCAAATAAACTTCCACAGATTATACAGAAAGGAAAAGATTTTAAGTGGAGAAGAATACGTTCCAAGAGATAAAGATTTATAAATAAAAACACAGTTTAACTACAGTCTAAATTAGCACTGGTGAGGTTCAGTAAATAACACATCATTCGATTCATATCAAGCCTTACAATCGAAGGATACTTTATTAGCATTAATGCTTGATTATCAAATAACTTGGTAAATACCATTCATATAAATTAAAATTAATTCAAAATAATATATATAATGATTTATCTTATTATATATATCAAAAGTAGTAGACAAAGTTATAAAAATATAATTAGATGTAATGTGAAGAAATTTTAAGCGTTCGATAATATTGTACTTGGATTTTAATTTACAGAACTAGTGCCATTAAATTCAAGTTGAAACATGCCCATCCCTGATTTCATGTTCTTCAAGACTTTTGGTGAATTTTTATTTGTAATTGAGGCATCAAAATGGCTAAATGTACTGGAGTGTTTTAAGACTGGTCGTTCACTTTTGGAATTAGATCTTTTCTTCATTTTATTACAAACATTATCATTTTCTATAATGAATGAGTAACTATTCAGGACATTTAGTGCAAATGTATTTGAACAGTCATTAAATGAGAAAGCTTGATCATTTTTTATTTGTGGACTCATTTGGATCATCTGATTAGCCAATGCTAAATTTGTATTTGAAGAAACTGAGGAATTACCATTAAATGAGGTTGATTTCTTCAAAATTTTTTTAGGTCCAACTTTCGTTGTACTTACTAATGACTTTTTCCTGTTTTTCTTTGAAATATTCTTTCCAGATTCGACTAAGCTTGCACTAAAAAGATTATCACCAGAAATCTCTTTGTGCTCAGGAATTTTTGAATCTGCCTCTAGTGGATCACTACCAAATTTTACATATTTTGCCATTAGGTGATCATTTTCAGAACTACTATCATTTTTCTCATTGTTGGACAACTCAAAAGGATCTTCAAATAAAAACTCCTCAATATTAACTTTATCTTGTATGAAAGAAGTCTCAAAATTGAAAGAATTCTCATAGTTATCAGTCGTGGAAGTATGATCTAAATTCGAATCTAACTGTTTTTTAGAATTATCAACGTTGGAAGAAGTATTTGTAGGGTTCATATTAGCTGCTTCCAGATCTTTTGTAGCTTTCCTCGTAGCTTGCTCATAATGTGGGAATGGATCACCTTCTAATTGCATTATTTGTGAATTATGTTGTGTGTTATTTGAAGAAATCATTTGCGGAATTTGAGCTTCCTCCGATGAAAAGTTTATATCAGATAATCCCAATCCAGCTGGGTTTACCTGAGAAATGTCCACATGTGAAGTAGTGAAGTTTTTTGATGGAGATGGAGAATCGAAATTCGAAATGTAAAGGTTATGGGATATATTATTACCTGAATTTGCATTAAAAGTAGGTGAACTGTTGATTGTTGGTGTAATTGGAAGAATATTTGAAGTAAGCTGCCGCCCTGGGCTAGTTTGAACAATATTTGAGAACGAATGAAAGCTAGGGCTCGACGCAGACTTAGGCGTCTGTAAATAGATTCCATTCATTTGACTGTTAAGTTCGTCTTGAAGAAGTTCATTACTGAGATTAGCACTATTATATGCCATATTAGAAGGTGGATAGTAGACAACTTGTGATTGATTATGACTGTTATGCTGTAGTTCTTCTCTTTTATATTGGTTAAAAACAGATTCGTTCTCTTTCAGCGGAAATATAGAATTGCTTGCCATTTTTTTCTTCACTAATAACAAATGTATACCTGCAATAATACTCTTGAAAAAGTCTTAATTGCTTGAGGATTTCAAAATCTCGACGCTTCCAACTTTTATAGATTGAGGACCTAAAATCTTGGAAATTGAAATATACTAATTATTAACGACTTTGAACGAGTGGACTGAAGTTTACCTGATAATAGCGAAAGTGTAAAGCTCCCTAAATAATCGGATATAAGACTTTTCTTAATAGCTTTCAGAATAGTGAACAACTTTAATTTTCATTAACTATATCTAAATTATAAAAGTGCTGGCTCTGATTATCCTCAAGCAATGAAAAGTTGATAAATTAAATATCTAGACAATTTTATGCAATTATGTGCAGTACGGCAAGCGAAATTAATTTAAAACATTAAGTTCTTTAATCTTTACAGAACAGACAGCTAAAAACTACAGTTAATTTAATATAACATTCTTTAATTATATATATATTACAAACACATATTATTATATCCATATAATAACTGATACCAAAATTAAAAAAAAATATAATAAACCCAACACAACACTGTCCCATAATAACCTCCCCGTGAGTAAGAAAAATAAACAAAAATTATAAGCAGAATGTGCCCAATGTAATAACCTAACCGAACTGAAGAATGATCCTATTTATAGATTCGAAGATTCGAAGGTAACCATTTTATCTAAAAACTCTCCTGATACTTTGAAGCTCTATAAGTTCTTTGTGAAATGGTGATCCTTTAACCAACCAGCCTTTTCGTAAGCGGCAAATAAACGACTAGCTTTATTCACATCGATACGACAGGCTTTTTGTGCATCGGTTCTTCTGAATTGCAAACCATTCTTTAATCTGTTGACCTTTTCAAAGAATAATCTTCTCTTGGAATCCAAGTAGACATTACATGGTAATCTCAAGATTGATGCCAATAAAATTTCAGCAGGGTGTAACTTAGACAAGTTAGGATCATCTCTTAAATCCATTGGTTGTCCCTTCCACTCCACCTTTAAACATCTGTTGTTTCCTTTAGGTAAAGTTGATGAAGGAGGAGAATAATCTGGGATATTCTCATCGATAAGCGCTTGTTGCTGAACAGCAACAGGCTTTGCTGGTTTTCTCTTCTTTGGAGAAGGACTGGAATTCTTTGAACTGTCGAGCTCAGAAAAATCGTTCGTTTTCTCTTTGGCAATTCTTCTAGTTCTCATTCTTTCGAAAGCAGATTCAGAATCACTATCAGAGTTAGCAATATGCCTTCTCTTATATGCGGGCCTTCTTTCACCATTACTATGACTTTGTTCTTTATAAGTTATTATAGAATATTGTTCTAAAAAACTCATATGCTTTCTCTTGTAGTTTTTATTCAAATCATTCCAAGGGCTCAATGTTAATTCGTATGTTTGGAAATTTTCTATCTTGAATGGAGACTTACTAGCAATGTAGTTTGTCTTTTGGTCATGGTGTGGTATCAATTCTGTCAGTTCTTCGTGAGCAGAATTTCTTTGATAAGGGGACAACGGTGGTGATAAAATGTTACCGGTGTTTTTAGCCTCGCTCAAACTGTCTAAGCTCTTAGTCTGTTTCGAATTGCTTGTGTTTCCACTCCAATTGGAGTTGGACTCATTGTCAGCTTGGTTACTTGGTGTTAAACAACCTGGAATGTTTCTTTGCATGATGTTTCTTGATACTGGTTGATATAGCAATGACATCTCTATGAATTGACTTACAATTGAATTATTCTGATTGTAATAAGTTATGTAAGTTATAAATTTATAAATATATCAGACCGGATTCTATGTTATATAAATCTTTTGTTGTTTATTACTAAAACATGATGACTATTTTCTTTTTTATAAAGGGTGCAAATTTTTTTCTGTATGAAGTTTCTTTTTTATTTTCTCACTCCAATTAGTATGGAGCCAAAAAGAAACATCATGGAAATTTGGGGAACTTCTAATAATATCGTCCAACCTAGTCACATATTATAGGATACTACATATACTACAATTGTCTACATGTCTATGAACTGATTCAATTGATGTGGTAGCTTGGAAAAATGTAGGCAAAATTTCGGCTTCGGAGCACTGACCGTTAGATCTGAATGACCTCCTTTCAAGGTAAGAAAACATTCGTTAAACCTTTAGAGTCACTTCCGTTTGGAATGAAATATAACCATTATCCGAGGAAAATAAGATATATAGAGCTTATAGAGACTCCTACGTCTATGTTGTGTTGTAGAAAGCTTGTTGATGGTACTGGCTTACTTATCTCTGGCTAACATATCTTTCCTTGTAGATTGAGATTTACTCAGTGTAATGGGTAAATATGGGAATACCATATTATTTCTGTTGAGATTCGGTCATCAGAAAATGCTACAAAGTGATTTAAGGAAAAAAACGGTGCACATGACATCTTATTTCACGTGATAATATCGTGATAAGATTTTTCAAATGCAAATGACTTGCACGTGACACTGATTTACTATTAAAATTGTCTTGTCAATGTATTAGTGATGTTCTTGAGTAGCCTCTGGCTAATTTATGTCTATTCTAAAGGCGAAAAATACACTCAGACAGGCCAATATGACAATAGAGTATGCGGGCAAGATGTGCCTCGCGCCTATGGTACGTAGTGGAGAACTTCCAACCAGATTAATGGCTTTGAAGTATGGTGCAGACTTGGTGTGGACGCCGGAAATAGTTGACAAAAAGATTATTCTGTGTGAAAAAGTAGAAAATAATAAGTTGGGAACTATTGATTTTGTGGAGATCAAGAGCAAAAAACCGGTATTAAGAACCTACCCTCCCGAGGAAAAGGGGAAATTGATTTTTCAATTAGGATCAGCAGATCCAGACTTAGCAGTTGAGGCTGCTTTAAAGGTTATAGACACAGTGGATGGAATTGATCTCAACTGTGGGTGTCCCAAACCATTTTCTACTCACTCCGGTATGGGTGCTGCTTTACTTTCTACCCCTGATTTGTTAGAACTGATTCTATTGAACCTTGTCAACAAAGTAGGTAAGGTGCACGAGAAACCAATTAGTTGTAAAATTAGACTACTTGATGATACAGAGCCTGATTTATCCTTGAGTCTAATTGACAGATTATGTAAAACTGGAATTGCAAATTTAACTTTACACTGTAGAACAAGAAGCATGAGGAATAGAGAACCTCCAATTAGGGTTTTTTTACCCGAAATAATAGACCTTGTCCATTTAAATGGAGTCAGTTTTGTTATAAATGGAGCAATTCAAACCCGTAAAGAATTTGAAGAGTTACAAGAAATATATGGAAAGTCAGTTGGTGGTATGATTGCAGAAAGTGCTGAGGCAAATCCAACTGTCTTCTCAAAAACCCCATTAACATATAATAAGGTAATACCAGAATTTATTTCAATTGCCCAAAAATTTGATAACAATCCAAGTAATACGAAATATATCATATTGAATCAAATTCCTGGTAAATCGAAGTTCTACCAAAAGTTTTGTCAAGTAAAGAGCCATGATGATTTATTAAAGGTTGCAAATGAAATCTCTGATGAAGGGAATAAGATTTTAATCAAGTACTTGCAAAAAGATAAGCTTATAAGTCCTGCTGATTTATCGTCTTTATCGTTTTTAAATGACACGAAGAAGAGAAAACTACAAGATAATTCCGCCGTACCGGAGGAAAAAAAAAAGTGTTCTCAAAAGGAAAACTAATTTATGCTGAATTTATAGACTTGGGCTTGTAAAATATGGAATTTATAATTATTTACAATGGAGAACATTCATTAAAGTAATCTTAAAGATTTGTCTATGTACATCTTGAGAATTCAAATGATATAAAAAGAATGTGTCAACAAGAAAATTAAAACCGTAGAAAGAACAACAATCGGGCCTAGCGAATGCCCAAACATTCACAAGTAGAATACAGATTTTTATCAACTCATGTGGAAATTCAATAATAATTTTCTTATTATTAGGTGAATCTTTTCTCTCATATTTTTATCTTTCCTTATTTTCATAATGCAGAAGTTAGAAGGGAATTCATGATAATAACTTTTTAATACCACACCATGCACCAGCAGCACCAGCCATCAATGCAGTCGAGTATCCCATTGGTTTCAATCCAGCACTGCTTCTGAAAATGGCACCTGCTAATGCACCAGCAGCAACAGAATTCAAATCATCGTGCTTGCCTCTGAAGGCATCTAAGGATGAGTCAATTAAGTTGTAAGTTAATGCTAAGACACCTGCAGAATTACCTAAAAATGGACCTCTTTTAGTGACATGATTTAAGATAGTATTCAATTGCAATTTTGGTGGGGCATCCTTTGGCAAGTTCTTAATACCTTCTTGAAAACCAAAAGCACCACCAACACCTAAACCTAATAAGTATACAGCACCGGTACCGTAACACAAATCATCGGTCCAACTTCTGGAAGGAATCAAACCTTGTGCACCTTCGACATTGGTTAACTGTTCTTCTTCCAAATCTAAGTATTCAATACCCTTTTCTAATCCTGCTAATGGGTGTAATTTTGATGTATCAAGTACTCCAGGTGATTGTAAAATATTGGAAACATCGGAAACTTGTGCTGGATCAAATCCTAATGATCTCTTCAAATCATCGTCCTTCCTTTGTTCTTCCGATTTGCCACCAAATAACCAAGACATATCGTTACGTTAATGTTTGTATGATTGTAGCCTTCGTCTTCAATTTTTCTAATATTTTTCAATTTCGCCCGTTGTTTTTTCAATGCATGTTACCCGCAAAAGTAGTGTCGTTCACTACACATAGTGCGATCTCAAGCACAATGTGAATTAGAGAAGTGCCTAGCAAGGTTAATGCTAACATACTGTACTTTTTGACACGTAATTTGTGACATACGATTTATCATACCATAAGTAAATCGAGTCAAATTCTGTCCCGATTCTTTTTGCCAATTTTACCATTATCAGCAAACCACTTCTTGCAAGTGTTATTTTTACCTGATGCGTCCAGGAAGGTATACATGTAGCGATACGCTTCATACTACTATTGTACTACTATTGTTTCTAAGAGTGACCTAAGCAATCTTCGTAGAAACCACATATGTACATATGTGTCTGTCATACAGAAGCCGTTCAATTGCAATGTGGGGTAAATCTTGGAGAATAAAGTAAAGATCCGAATCTATATGTGGAATGTTTTGATGTTACATTTGGCCAAGGAGGGAGGCTTTTCAGAAAGTCTTGTAAACTTTCCAGATTTATGTATGTAGCGCTTAATTTCTTCAGTATATATTAAGCCTTACAAATGTAGTAACTATTGGCGCGAATGTGATACTCCCAATAGTTGCTGTTAAGCCACGAGTATTGTCTCTCCTCTTACAGTCATATACATATTTGCTCTCTTTTGTTGTAGTTTCCAGTAGAGATTGCACCAACTAAGTCGTATATTGGTAGGAATCGTTGTAGACGTCGAAATCGTAAATGTAGTGCTAGATACTGAACCTTCTCTCATATTCATTCACAAATTCCATAAAGGAATTGTAAAATGCTTCACGGGGATAGGCATTATTTTCTAACTATTGTCTAAAATGGAGACTATTTTTTGTGGTTATAACTATGATGTTATTGTGCATTTGATATGTTTGACTGTATATTGTAATAATGTGAAATAGTGGGGGACGTATCTGGGGTAAAAACATCTATATATATACACGATGATGGACTCCTTGAACTAATAGAATATCAATTATTCAGAAACATAACTAGAGCTAACAGAATGTCACTACTGCAAAAATCGTCCGTGGAATTGGAATCGGAAAATAAAGAAATTTTCGAATCTTCTGAAGTTCACAGCTTTCTTGGTATGAGCGGAAGAAAGCTTGAAATCTCGGTGTCATTGATGTGTGGTGTTGGTTTTCTTCTATTTGGGTATGACCAGGGTGTGATGTCTTCTTTATTAACTTTAGAGTCATTTCGTGATACTTTTAAAGATATTAGATCAGAGGTGAATGCAACCTTGCAAGGTGCTGTTATTGCGTTATACGAGATTGGCTGTATGTTTGGTGCTTTATCAACCATCTATTTTGGAGATAAATTAGGTAGATTGAAAATCATCTTCACTGGTGCTATTATTATGCTTGTAGGTGGTGTCCTTCAACTGTGCGCCTACACTGTTGCACATTTAACAGTCGCAAGAATTGTCAGTGGTGTTGGAAACGGATTAATTACTTCAACTGTACCAGTTTGGCAAGCTGAAACAGCCCCCGCCAATATGAGAGGTAAACTAATTACAATCCAAGGCGCCCTTATCACATTAGGTATCATGATTTCATACTGGATTGACTTTGCTTTCTATTTCTTATCAGGTGATGTTACTTGGAGATTCCCAGTCGCTTTCCAATGTATTTTCCCATTAATAATACTTCCATTTATTCTCAAGCTTCCTGAATCACCTAGATGGTTGATGAAGATGCAGAGGGAAGATGAGGCAAAAATAGTATTTTCTGCTCTTTATGGTTTACCTGAAAATGATAGTATCATAAAGGAACAAATATATGAAATTCGGGAAGCCTTAGAAGTGGAAACCAATATTACAGGTGGTTCACTTAATTTCAAAGTTTTAGTCACTCAGGGTCCAAAGAGAAATTTCCACAGAGTTTGTTTAGCGTCTTGTTGCCAATGGATGCAACAAATATCTGGTATCAATTTGATTACGTACTATGCAGGAACTATTTTTGAATCCTATCTTCACATGGATCCTACCAAGTCTAGAATTTTAGCAGCCTGTAATGGTACCGAATACTTTTTAGCTTCCTTAATCCCTATATTTTTAATTGAGAGGGTAGGAAGAAGAAAGTTGTTCTTATTTGGTACCACTGGCCAATTTTTGACTATGCTCTTTTTGACTGTTACTGGATATTTGTCAGAAAAACAAGGAAATACTGGTGCATCCATTGGTGCTGCAGTCCTTTTATATATGTTTAATACTTTTTTTGCTATTGGTATGTTATCGTTATGTTGGTTATATTCTCCAGAGATTGCATCCATTGAAATCAGAGCACCTACACTGGCTTTGTCTACAGCTTCTAATTGGATCAGTAACTTCTTGATTGTTATGATCACTCCTGTTGCATTTGAAAACATTGGATTTTATACCTTTTCAATTTTCACAGTGATCAATTTTTTAATGGTTCCGGTGATCTATTTCCTTTTCCCAGAGACCGCTGGAAGAACTTTGGAAGAAGTGGATAAAATTTTTGAACAGACACCAATTTCTGAACCATGGAAGGTTGTTCAAATAGCTAGAGATATGCCTTTTATGCACCAAGGCGATTATAAAATTTCTAGTGTAGATAAAGAAAAGCTCGAACCTAGTACATCGCATATCGAATTCTTGAAGGACTAACTAGAATTTTTCAAAGATTAAGTAGAATTTAAGCTATAAACATTTGGAGATGAAATAATTGTTTTTCTTTTTATCGGAGATTGTAGAATAATTTAGGAATAATGTATAGTGAAATATAACATAACGACGAGTAAAATGAGTAAATTAGATAATTGATACGTACTGCACAAAAACTCTCGTATCGAAGACTATAACTTTTTAATTATATATGTACTTATATATTCTATCAGAATATAATATATGAATGATACCATGGCAGAACATAATATTCCATATGTTAGCCAGGGGAACAATGAAGAAAATAACTTTGATGCAAACGAGGGAAATAATAAATCAAACTTAAATAACAGCGGGAAATCTCAAGGTAAATTATCTAACTTGAAAGAACAGTATGTTCCTCCGTTAAATTTTTCATTAGTTGAAGACAGCATATATAGATCAGGGTTCCCTATGCCCATTAACTATCCATTTTTGGGGCAACTTAAATTGAAAACAATAATATACTTGGGAGATTTATGTGATATTTTGCCGAATGGATTTGACGTCGTGATACCTGCAAGTAAGAGTAAAAAAGCAGGAGGAAAAGAAAAGAAGAAAGATAAATATGGTACATCGGAGATTATGCAAAATTACAAGAAGTGGATAGCAACGACAGATATCCAGTTTCATCATTTATATTTGGAATCGACACAAGAACCTTTTAATTCTACTCAGCTGTATCAACAAACAGAAATTGCATTAAAAACGGCTTTAGAACTCATATTAAACAAGAGAAACTATCCAATGTTGATACACTCTAATAAAGGTAAGCATAGAATAGGACTTTTGGTGGGCCTAATCCGAAAATTGTTGCAAGGTTGGTGCTTAAGTGGCATTTTTGAAGAATATGAGAAATTCGCTATGGGTAAATCAGAGATCGATTTGGAATGTATTGAATTAATGCATCCTGATATTTGGTATGATGAAAGCTGGAAGCCAGATTTCATACGAATTTAATATAGATGTTTACTTTAGGATTAATATACAGCAAGTAACTAATAAAATAAATATTGTTGAATATATTTTCTAATAATAATTTAGATTGAAGGTTAAAAGCCACACGATACCATTCAACTTACATACGATTCTTCATCTCCCTTAATGCTTTCATAACTTCTGATCTCTCTGTTTGTCCAGTAGCATTACGAACAACAGGATCGTCAAGCCTCATAAAAGGATTAAACTCTAATTCATCTCCAATAGTGAATTTACCAGTAGTGTGTTCATTTGAATCAACGAAATCTGCTAACTTCTGAATAGCATTATTCTTCAAAATAGTCTTAGAGAACTTTAAATTCGATTTTGTATATTCATGGCCAGAATAAACCTTTGTATCCTTAGGAAGTTTTGCTAATACTGAGTTCAATGCTCTATCCATTTCATTAGCTGAACCTTCGAAGAATCTACCACATCCACTAGTAAATAAAGTATCACCGGTAAAGACAGCCTTTTCACCAGTACTTGAGTCTTTAACGTAATAACATATAGAATCTTGAGTATGACAAGGAGTATGCAATGCAATGATCGATATGTTGTCACCTAAATCAATAACTTCTTTGTGAGACGGAGTATAAGTGACCAATGGCGAATCCTTTCCAGCAACAACCGGTAAATCAGGGTATTTCAAGTGAAACTGTTTATTACCGCCAGCATGATCGTAATGATGGTGTGTATTGACTATGGCTTTCAATTCAAAATGGACCATACTTCTCTTAAGATAATTGAAGACTTCATCTGGCTCCGCAGGGTCTATCAACCAAGCATGTTTTGATGGTGTGTCAACTAGAAGATAAGCATAGTTATCCCCACTACCCCATCTCATAGGTATTGATTCAATTTGCATGTTCCTCTTAAAATTTTTGAAAGTTTTATTTACTAGAAGTCTACTTTGTCTTATCAATAAATGCATCTGTGGTTAAAAGTCGTATGAGATAATCACATTATATTCGAAAAGTATGAATCAATCTATATAGTATACAGGATCAACATTATTATCTTCCATCCCAGCTTTTCGACACCATACCTTCAGGAGGAGAAGTTTCAAAGGTCTTATCTTTAGCTTCATTCCAATTAGTAGTTAAAACAGTTCCATTGGATTCGACGTAAGACTTCATCATAGCTCTTTTAGTATCATCATCGACATCTTCATATAATTTTGAAAAGAAATTGTTTTCATCTTCTTTTTGATCTTCATCTTCATTTAGGTTAAAATTAGACCAATTCACAGCCTTCTTTGAAGATGTAGGGTATGCAGAAACAGTATTCTTGTCGCTATTACTTAAGGAATCGGTCATGTTGTTAGTTTTTAAGGCTTCCAATGTTACCCATTTAGATTTTTCTTTTTTTAACAACAGTATTTCTAGTTTAGTGCCGTAAACCCTGACTGTAGATTTTTTATCATCAATAGTAGAATATAAAGGATCCAAAGTATAATTGTATTCGGAGCTGCTAGCACTAGGGAAGGATACGGTTACAGATCTAGGTTGAAATTGAACATTAAGCTTTTCTCTATCGACATTCTTTGCATATATAGTAATCACAACGTTTTCATTAGTTTGATACCAATCATCTCTAATTTTGATATTCATAGGTGAATGACTATTGATAACATCAATATTTGTAGAAGATTTATCATTTAAAGTAGCTTTCTCTATTTTAGAAGTAGCATCATCAATAGAATTATTCTTCTCTTCATCATTTGAAATGGACTTTTTATTATCATATTCAGCCTTTGTAATCCACATTGCAAGTGTTGGCTCTGAACAATTAAACTCTTCTGCCTTTTTAAAGTTATCAAGAGCAATTTTCAAATCCTTTTCAACGTAATAAATTAGACCCAATTTAAAATAGCACAATCCAATATCAGCTCTTTTCCCTCTCTCTTGAGCTATAGTAAACGCTTTCGAAATATCACTCTTTGCACTGTCATAATTATGTAGCTTTTGAAATGCAACTGATCGCTTAATATAGGCTTGGAATGCTTTAGGGTTTTCTGAAATCGCATCAGTAAAAGAACCAATAGCCCCTAGGAAATCTTTAGATTCTAAACAGACGTCTCCTTTTTTTATAAGTTGTTCTAAGGCCATTACAACACTGCTATTAGGATATATTAATGCAAATTACAATTGGATTTCTAGAAAAATCTAAATTTATACTGCATATAAAGTGACAAACAATAATCTTATATATTTTGTATTTTTACGGAAGTATAGATATAATATGCATAAAGAACTAATCAGGAGAAGATCAGAAACGATAGTAAATGATTAAGGTATTTAAATTAAAAATCACCTGCGGCTTGTACTAAGTCTAAGAACTTTTCTTTGGAGATCTCGTTCATCAACTCTTCTTTCTTCGTTTGCCCAACTTTTTCCTTACTTATTTCCATATTGGTCTTGATCTGTGTTGATAAAACAGCGTTAAATAACCTCACCACACCCTTTTGTGCAATCTTCTTTAATTTTCTTTCATTTTCGATCATTTCCTTTACTTTTTCAGGTTCATCAGCTGTTGGTAGTAAAGTTTTAATTCTGTGTTTATCTTGTACTTGCTTCTTTTCACTTAATAATAATCTCTTGGCCTTTGCTTCTAACTTATCGGATTCCAATTTCTTTAACGTTTTCTTATTTCTTGCCAATATTGGGTCTTTTCTATCATATGCCTTCAACTTAGAACCAATAATTGCACTAAAGGCACTAGCGAACGAATCTGCACCATCGTCAGTGTTCTTCTTTTTCTTTAACTTAGGAATATCACTTTCAGACTCAGAGTCGCTTTCTTCTTCTTCCAGAGATGAAGATTCGTCTGACCCCAAATCTTCAACTTCGACCTCATCCATGTCATTACCAGAGGCATCTGAAGCATCAGAGTTGTCATCGCTAGAACTCTCTCCTGCCAATTCTTGCGTAACAGTAGCCTTAATTTCTACCTTTTCTGTATTCTTGCCCTTTGCTTTGGCTATCTTTTGTTTCTTCAATGCTAGACCCATACTATGCTGACTGTTTAGCTATTATTTGAATCTCATCCCATAAAAATAATATGTAAAAAATTCGCATTCAACGCCCTGCACATAAACTATCGTTTGAGACTAGGGAATCTTTTGAAATAAGCGATGGTGCTTTATACAGTTCCCTACCCACACCATCTCATCAATTCCTACCAAGTAGGTCGTGGTTATTTTTTGACCCATATATCTCAAACCTTGTAAGCATATCCTTATTGTACTGTACAACGCTATCCATTGCAGCAGAAGCCGGTAGAAAACAACGTCATGCTAAGAGCAGAGTAATATTTGTTAGTAAATTCGCAATAGGTTACTCAATGAATAAAAGTAACTTTCAATATATAAGGGCTCGCGAAAATTGGCCTAGCTACAAACAGTATAAAGTTTTTATTCCTGTCGTAAGTTCTTAACCCGCAGCTTCTGCTCTCGCTTGAGCGTATTCTCTATTCTGGATTATAAAAATTGAAGTGTACGGCTATTATCACTCACATGACTCTAAAGGAGATCACCCTTAGTAGGCTGCATGCATGAAAGGCGGTATCGTTTTTAACGAGTCAGCATCCCTTGCTCTTAATGTGTATGGTTGCATATTCTTCCTGACCTTCGGTCGAAAGCTAATATTACTCGGCAGTATATACAGTACAGTCAGGCTCAACAGGTCTACGGGTATGACCGAACTACCTATCAAATGCCGTCTTGCGGCCAAATCCACTACTTAGCGTCTCCCCGATCGATATCGCTAACCAATGAGCTTGGCCCCAGTGCTCTCCAACAATCCTCCATATCCTGCCTATGATTTTCCCAATACTCACATCTCACATCTGGGTTTCACCCACAAAGAATCAATAGTTAATAATTGTCCACAGATGCCCTCTCTCTAAACAGTGTTATCTGGAGATAAAAATTTAGACAATCGCACTTAAGGGAACTTCCGATATCTGTATTACGCATGCAGTTATAAAATATTGTGCTGCTGATAAGTTTCTCTTCTCTTAGTCAGATTAGAATTCTTCGCGGTGATTCCCTTCGCTAAGATGCAGATCACTGATAACGACCTTACAGATTTTTTAAGCATTTTTCTTAATTGCATATCAGATAATATATATAAGGAGAGAGGGTATCTTTCAGGGTTTGCAATAATTTCAACCACAAACAATAATGGTAGAGATTGGAAATATAAAAGCAACTTCAAAGAGAGTATTTCGTAAATGGACCACTAAGGAAGGTCTCTTTGGTGACTACGACTATGCATACTTGCTCGTTCCCCAAATCCCCTTCACCAAGAAGGAGGCCAAGACGCAGCCATTCTTTGGATTGAATTCTGATATGCCTATCTTCTTGGGTTTTATTTTAGGGTTCCAACACGCTTTGGCGATGTTAGCCGGTGTGGTTACACCTCCATTAATTATCTCCAGTGCCGCCTATCTTGATACAGAAGTCCAACAATACTTAGTCAGTTGTTCGTTGATTGTGTCGGGTATTTTGTCGCTTATTCAAATTACAAGATTCCATATTTACGGTACCCCATACTATATTGGTACCGGCTTGTTGTCTGTTGTGGGTACCTCTTTTGCTACAATTTCAATTGTCAATAATGCCTTACCTATGATGTACGGTAATGGAATTTGTAAAATTGTCGATGGAGTTAACCAACCATGTCCTGATGGTTACGGTATGATCTTGGCTACTGGTGCCGTTTGCGCTTTGCTTGAAATTGCCCTTTCCTTCTTACCTCCAGCTGCTTTACAGAAAGTATTCCCACCTATTGTTACTGGTCCTGTGGTCTTGGTCATTGGTGTTAGTTTAGTTCAATCTGGTATTGAAAATTGGATTGGAGGATCCGGTTGTGTCGATGGAATTTGTGGCACAGCACATCCTTTACCTTATGGATCTGCAGAATTTCTTGGTTTGGGTTTCCTTGTCTACGTAACAATTATTCTTGCTGAAAGATTTGGATCTCCAATAATGAAATCTTGTGCTGTTATCGTAGGATTATTGATTGGTTGTATTGTTGCAGCTGCTTGTGGTTACTTTTCACACGACAGCATCGACATTGCTCCAACAGCTACTTTCATGTGGGTCCATACATTCAAATTAAAGGTTTATGGTCCAATTGTGTTACCATTTTTGGCTGTGTATATTGTTTTGATGATGGAAGCAATTGGTGATATCACTGCAACTTCTGATGTTTCAAGATTGGAAGTCGAAGGTGAATTATACGAATCAAGAATCCAAGGTGGTATTTTAGCTGATGGTTTAAATGGTGTACTTTCTTGTTTAATGACTGTCACTCCTATGTCCACTTTTGCTCAAAATAATGGTGTTATTTCTATTACAAAATGTGCTAACAGAAGAGCTGGTTACTGGTGTGTTTTTTTCTTAATTGTTATGGGTATCTTCTCTAAATTTGCTGCTGCCATCGTCTCCATTCCTAGTTCTGTTTTGGGTGGTATGACTTCATTCTTATTTACTTCTGTTGCCGTTTCAGGTATGAAGATTATTGCTGGAACTGAATTTACCAGAAGAGATAGATTTGTCTTGACAGCTTCATTACTCCCAGGTTTTGCAGCAATTTTAGTTCCAGATTGGTTCTCCAACGTTTTCACTTATTCAGGATCAAATACCGCCTTACAGGGTTTCTTTGATGCTATTGTTTTAATTATGGAGACCGGCTATGCCGTTAGTGGACTTGTTGGATTAATCCTAAACTTATTCTTACCACAAGTTGAAGATGACTTTGAAGAAATTAACGAAGTTATCTTAGACACTGTTGGTTCTGCTGATCAACAGGGATTGGAAGAGTATGCCAGAAAAGAGGGAATGAAGTTAGAGGAGTTACAATCAATTAGGTCCAATGCTGAATTACCTGTCGGCTCATCTCCAAGATAGATTATTATTTTACACAAAAACTTGTTGTTTTTCATTTCTTTTAATTGTATATTTATAGTTTCCAATTTACGTTTTAATTTTAAGTTTTGAAGAAAGTAGGATATAAGGAATAGGATCTAAGGAAGTAGATCTAATTGTATGTCGCATATTATTTCCCGATTAAGTCACAGATAACTCGAATCTATATATACTCGGTTAATTACCTTTTAGTTTATTCAGCACTTTCATTTCTTATATTAGCCAAGCTTCTTTTATAAACTAATGAATAGTATGTATTCCCAAAAGAAAGGAATATCATTAGGACATATCCCGTTGGGGGTCTTGTTGAAATTAAATTCTTCATTAAAGAAGACTCTTTTGAGTAAACACTTTTATCAAGAGATAAATGAAAAGATTTTGTCTAAAGCATCAACCATTGACAAGAACCTATACTTCATCTGCTATTTCACGTTGTTATTATCTAGTATATTAAAGAATAAACCTAAAATAATCAAATTCTTAGACCAGCAGAAATATAACTTTCTTAAAATCATCAATTCAATTTCAATTAATTGTATGGAGAGGGATTTAAAGAATTCCAATATCAAATATGTTGCTAAGTTATTTCTGAATCCGGATCCTTCTTTATTGAAGGAAGTCTATGAAAATATCAAGCCATCTAAATTAGCTGGAAACCTCGGTCATATATCTAGTTATATTTCTGATATCAGAATATTTAATAGACTTACTTCTACAGTAGAAATTATTCCATGGATGATTGATGAATTTCTGGAAATGCTTAATACAAAAAGTGTAAACCCTCCCTCAGACAGATTTATGAACTTTATTCAAGCCTTCAATTGCTTTATCTTGGAAGTGTTGGAAAATGCAGGTTGGGTAACTGACCATAATTGGATAAGCACTTCAGATAATAGTTGGTGGAGTTTAGCTACGTATGTATGGTGTTCACGAGTTTGGGGTGTATACTTGTTATTCGAAATTGTTGAACTTTTCAGAAGAACTCCAAAAAGCAAATGGGATAAAAAATGGAAAATTAGCTTATTCCAACAAGCTATTCAAGTACCATTAGTAGTACACTGGTCTTTATATGAAGGCTGCTTAAGTCCTTTCTGGGTTGGAGTTTGCGGTAGTGGAGCTTCTTGGTTTCAATTTAAAGATTTATGGAAATCAATTGATTTAAAATAATATAAATAAATTATTAATTAACTCTGATACGGTCTATTTATTACACATACACTATACATATTTCAGTTTGATATACATTCTTGTTAGTATTAAGAGCTTTTTGCATCAACTCTATCCAACTGCCTAGAACGATCAAAGTAAAGATTAGGATGATTAATATGTAAAACATCATTTTGAGGCTTATTTGAAGACGTCTTCTCTAGTTTATGAGAGTGTGTGAGCTCAAAAACCCTAGTACATGCAATGGTGTAATCATTCTTATTGACATCATCAACAATATCATTGATTTGTTGCTGATTAGTTATTCCCATATCATTTAAATTATTTACCAATGAATCCAACGGAAGTTCTTTATAAGGACATCCATGAGACTCACCCTTACTAGGCCTAGGTTTCGATAAGATGGTTGCACAATTCCATGGCTTGTAATTTATCCTGGCACCTTCCAACCCATATGTGTGACGAATATTATACTTATATTCTTTATTGAATTTTTCTAAGCTCATTGATCCAGATCCCTTTGTGAATTGGTAGGACCAAAACTTTAAAGCCTCGTCAACAGAGAGTCCAATTCCTTTCAAAAATAGACCCAATTGTTGACGTCCCTGGTATTTCAAATGTGAGTTTGCAATTAAATTCTTTTGCAAATGAGAAGCGCATAATGGGAAATGTTTAGTGATTGAATTTTGAGTAATGGATGTGGCATTGATATCTGATATTAATGAAGGATCTGTTCCAAACGATGATTCAAATTGTATATTAGAAAAATTATGAGAAAGATTATTCAATAATGGTAATAATCTATCATCTTCTTCCAATCTAGGCAAAGATTGGAATGTTCGCAATAAATTTCTGTTAAGAATCTCTTGAAACTCTATCGATAATAAACTCAATTGTAAAGTAGATGGAATGTAAGCAAATCCCAGTTTCAAATAAATCAGTCGTGAACTAAGCAAATTGGGTACTTTTTCAAACGGTAATTTAATGAAATTTTCCTTTATTCTGATATGTTGTTTAAGTTGTTCGTTCGTTATAGCGAAATTTGGATCTCCACTGTCAACTAACATTGTGCTTTTGATTGTCGGAGCTGTTGCCGCATATAACTCATCAGCTAATTCTAATTTTTCTACGTTAGAAATATACTGCCATGGAAGCTTATCGTTGTAATTAGAGACAAACATCAGTTGCTCTTTTGGTTGCAATAAGTTATATCTTATTTTGAAAAGGATAAGTTCGTTTTTAGCAAACTTCTTTCTAAGCTCCTCTGTACGACAGAATACTAATCTTAATATGAAGTGTGAATAGTGATCTTTCTTACGTTCTTGATATGTGATAAGACTATTATTTTCTGTTGTGGAACTCATAGGTAAATATTTTAATAATAGCGGCTTAATTATTGTTTCAATATCTTTTAATGATTTTGATCTAGCAACACATGACTCTATTTCTATCAATATCTTTAATCTATCGATAGCCCAAGTTTCAAATTCTTCCAAGGTTATCTCTTCTAAAGGAGGAATATCATAAAATGATAATCTTAAGTCATACAAATTTTGAAGTACTTCAGCTTGGAATACAGACGAAGATTTTGAATCTTGAAAATTCTTACGTCCGTATGTCCTTCTTTTCGACTGTCTAAACATGATACTTCCCAATCCAATAACTTATGAATAGTAGAAGAAAGATCTAACTCTATGATAAAGTCAACAACGCGTCTAGAGATGCTTCGCGTTGGACCATTTTTGTGTAACTAATGAATTCACCTTAAAATTTTACAAGAGAACTACAAACTAGACACCGTTTATTAGGTTGATCAATCATTTATCTTGTCTAATCTTATATAAACGGAAACAAGATATATAATGACAGAAAATACTATTGATTCGAACGCTTTTCACAGAAGATTATCTATTATTCAAAGAAATCTTGCTGAAGAAAACCAATCTAGTCTCTTGTTTGTCGTCGGTAAGGAGAATGATGAAAATACATACAAGAAATCTACAGTTTTACAAAATTGGTTATTAGGATATGAGTTCAATCACACAGTTATATATATCACCCAAGATAAGTTGACTTTCATAACCTCAGAAGGAAAAGCAAAGTATTTGAAACAATTGCCGAATAAACCAACTGCTAATTCTAGTGACGTGGAAATTTGGACTAGAACTAAAGACCCAGTGAAAAATAAGGAGCTTTTTAGTAAATTAGTCGAGTTAATTAAAGTAAACAGTTCGGAGGAGAAGCGAGTTGGGACTATTATAAAAGATAAATATGAAGGCAAATTAGTCGACGAATGGAATGAAGTCAGTGAACCGGCTTCAATTAGTTACATTGATGCATCCCTTCTTCTTTCTAAGTCTATGGAGTTAAAGGACCTGGATGAAATTTTGAACATTAAGACTGCATCAAAAGCTTCGGTAGTAATGATGAGTGATTTTGAGGAAGAAATGATGGTTATTGCGGACCAAGAGAAAAATATTACAAATTCAGCTTTGTCTGATAAAATTGAAGATAAAATTGAAAATAATAAGTGGTTGACTAAAACAGCTATGGGTAAAAAATTATTACAACCGATTCAGGATTTTGATCCAGAATCAATAGAATGGTGCTATTCGCCTATTATTCAAAGTGGAGGAGATTATGATTTGAAACCTAGTGCTTTATCTACGTCTTCTAAATTAATTGGAGACGGGGTGATTTTAGCCTCTCTCGGATTACGTTATAAATCTTACTGTTCTAACATTGCTCGTACATTTTTAATTAACCCTACATCTCAAATGGAACTGAATTATGACTTCTTGCTTAAGCTTCAAAATCATATTACTTCAACATTATTAAAAGATGGTGCATTAGCTCTGTCCGTTTATCAGGGTTCTTTAGATTTTATAAAAGCTGAAAAACCAGAATTTTTATCTAATTTTACTAAAAATTGCGGTTGGTTACTAGGAATTGAATTTAGAGATTCAACTTTTATTTTAAATGGTAAGTCAGAAAGAAAATTACAAAATGGCGAGGTGATTTCTTTAACTATAGGATTTAATAATTTGAAGAATGAAAATGCCAAAAATTCTAAATTTAACAACTATAGTCTTCTATTATCAGATACTTTTCATATTACTGACTCTGAACCAATTTTATTGACAACTTACACTAAGAGTAGATCGGAAGTATCTTTTTATTTCAAAGATGATGAAAGTGCTAAAACCAAATTGAAAACGGAAAAAGATATTAAAACAGAGAAGAAAATAGCGGCAAATGATGCACGTACCAAAAAATTAAGAAATGAGCCAGCTGCTGCAGATGATTCTAATGCAGAAAAAGTCCGCCGAGAAATACAATCTAATTTGCACGAGAAGAGACAACAAGAAGGTTTAGCAAGATTTTCTAAAGCAGATGCTACTGATTCATCTGAACTTCAACCTGTATTTAAGAAATATGAATCATATGTGAGAGAATCGCAAATTCCTAATAGTGTCAGAGATCTCAGAATTCATATTGATTATAAGAACCAAACTATAATTATTCCAATTTCTGGTAGACCGGTTCCATTTCATATCAATTCCTTTAAAAATGGATCTCAAAATGAAGAAGGAGATTTCACATATTTAAGATTAAATTTTAATTCACCTGGTGCTGGTGGTAATGTTTCAAGAAGAACTGAATTGCCTTATGAAGATTCTCCAGATAGCACATTCTTGAGATCTATTACATTGAGATCGCGTGATCGTCAAAGAATGATAGATGTGTATAAGGCTATTCAGGACTTAAAGAAAGATTCGGTCAAAAGAGAGCAAGAGAAGAAACAAATGGCTGATGTCGTCACCCAGGCTAATTTGATTGAATTGAAAGGTTCTAGAGTTAAAAAATTAGATCAGGTTTTTATTAGACCTCAGCCTGATACCAAGAAAGTGGGAGGTGTTTTACAAATACACGAAAATGGTATTAGATACCAATCAGCTTTTAAGATGGACCAAAAGGTGGATGTCTTGTTCTCAAATATCAAACATTTATTCTTCCAGCCTTGTAAAGACGAGTTAATTGTTATAATTCACTGCCACTTGAAGAACCCTATCATGATTGGTAAGAGAAAGACTTTTGATGTCCAATTCTATCGTGAAGCTAGCGATATGGCCTTCGATGAAACTGGGGGCCGTAAAAGAAGATACAGATATGGAGATGAAGATGAATTACAACAAGAACAAGAAGAAAGAAGAAGAAAAGCTTTATTAGATAAAGAATTCAGAGCTTTTGCAGATCTTATTAGAGATTCTTCCGATGGTGTGGTTGATTTAGACACCCCTTTTAGAGAATTAGGTTTCCAAGGTGTTCCTTTCAGATCATCTGTCTTATGTTTGCCAACTCGTGATTGTTTAATTCAATTAATAGACCCACCATATCTCGTTGTTACTCTTGAAGAAATTGAAATTGCTCATTTAGAAAGAGTTCAATTTGGTTTGAAGAATTTCGATCTAGTTTTTGTATTTAAGGACTTTACCAAGCCTGTAGTACATATCAACACAATCCCTATGGAACTCTTGGAAGACGTGAAATCCTGGCTTACCGATGTGGATATTCCATTAAGTGAGGGTCAAATGAATTTGAATTGGGGTACTATTATGAAGACAGTTCAACAAGATCCATATCAATTCTTTGCTGATGGTGGTTGGAGTTTCTTGACCGGTGAAGGTGATTCTGATTTGGATGATGAAGAAGACGCAGAATCTGAATTTGAAGCCAGTGACGATGATCCAAGTGACGAAGAAGTTGAGAGTGAAGCTCAAAGTGAAGGCGATTACTCTTCAGACGCTTCTGGAAGCGAAGGTAGTTTTGACGAAGAGAGTGAAGGAGAAGATTGGGATGAAATGGAAAGAAAAGCTGCTAGAGAGGATAAACACTTCGGTAGAGAATAAACTTTCCATAGTCATAGTTATATATAGTAAGTAGTGTAATTATCAAATTTCATATTTTTGTGACAACTTATTTCGATATCTCAAGGTTGATTGATTTATTCCGTTTACTTTTTATACGTGTGCCACAAACTGATTGTAACATAAAGTCTTGGTTTCTATCAATTTCAGCATTTAAGGTATTAAATTTAAGAATAAATTATATAAAGATTATAATAATATCTAAGAAATTAATTAACAATCACATAATACTATTTTAAGGAATTATATATAATACAAGAGTAATGGCCGAAAATACAGATGATTATTCATATGACTATGAATACTTATATAAGATTGTGTTAATTGGTGATTCAGGTGTGGGTAAGTCCAACTTGTTGTCCCGTTTTACCACCGATGAGTTTAACTTAGAATCTCGTTCAACTATTGGTGTTGAGTTTGCAACTAGAACATTGGAAATTGATGGTAAGAGAGTCAAAGCACAAATCTGGGATACTGCAGGTCAAGAGAGATATCGCGCCATCACAAGTGCCTATTATAGAGGTGCTGTTGGTGCATTAATTGTGTATGATATTTCCAAGACTGAATCATATGAATCAGTTTCCAGATGGTTAAAGGAATTAAAAGAACACGCAGATGCTAATATTGTTATTGAATTAGTGGGGAATAAATCTGATTTAGACCATTTGAGAGCTGTTCCAACTGACGAGGCAAAGAACTTTGCAAGTGAAAATAATTTGTTATTTATTGAAGCCTCTGCATTATCTGCTGATAATGTCGATTTATCGTTCCATCAATTATTGAAGAATATCTACGAAATGATTTCTAAGCACCAACTAGATACTAATGAAGGAACCAGTTCCAATAAGCCATCTGGTGGTCCAACTATTTCTTTGACTCCAGCTCCTCAAGAAAGAAAGAGTAAAAACAACTCTAACTGTTGTTAGTTGTGTAGCAAGACTTCTATATTATTTGGATTATTATATTAAATATCTATATATATAAATATCATTTGATAAATTTAGAATAAAGGAAGTCGAGAGAGGTATATATATTAATAACCAGTATGTAATAATTCGTACTATCTAATGTACACGTATTTATTTATCTATGTATCTGAGTTTATTCTCTTTTGAATCCTGGCCCATTTTTACTTGATTTTACTGGTCCTTGTAATTTATTAATTCTTGCTTCAACGCCTACTGGGGTCTTTAATGGCCTAGAGATACCTTTACCCTTTTCCAACATAATTCTCTTTTTAATATCGGTAGTAGGTGGACTTTCAATACTTAAACTGACAATTTGTTCGCCCCTTAATATAATCAAACCTAAGGCTCTTCTATCTTCGATTATATTAACAGTTGTGCCTTTTGATGCTTTTTTCAACTCTTGATATGATTTATTTACAATTCTAGATTCTTCTGTATCAGATAAGACCAAGTTTAAATGCTTATCAAAGGCTAAAAGAGTACCTACAAAGTTTCTTTTGTCTATTGTAGAAACCTTCAATCTGTATTTTATTAAGTCAGACATTTTAGTCTTTTTGGAAAGTGAAATATTCTGAGTAGACTATAATAGTTAGAATATATCATATAATATATTAATTCAAAATAAAGTACTTACCATTATTTCCCTTTTAAATGTTATTTTAAAATCTAGAGTACATCGACTACATGCTATTAAAAATTGTATTCCTCTTATTATAATTACACAAAAATATGTTGTGTGTAAAACTTTGAGTTTCACTTAGTATAAGTAACTATCTTTCAGATGGAACCTTAGGAAACATGTCTGACACATCAAGCACTAAGAAAGAAGAATCAATTTCAATTGAGAAGAGTACTCCCAAAGAAAATGTTGAAGATGTCACCAAAAAGGTTGAATTAGACACCAAAACAGAAAAAAGAACAGTTGAGGAGGAAGAAGCAAGTAAGAAGAAGAAGCTGAAACGTAGAAGACGTCAATATGATGACTTACCAAAGGAAACTAAATCTGAAGATGAAGAAGATGCCAAAGATGATGATGATAATGTTGATGAAGATGATTTAGGCGATGATGTTGATGATGACGATTTAGCCGAAATTGATGAAGCGAATATCATCAGTACAGGAAGAAGAACTAGAGGTAAGGTAATTGATTTTACTAAAGCTGCTGAAAAATTGAAAGAAGAATTCGGTTCTGATGAAGATGATGAAGATGAAGAAGTTGATGATGATTTCAAAGAAGAAGAATAATAATAGCACTTTGTTTCTATGCATATAACTATTTTAGAGAATGTATGAGCTGGTTTTGGCTATGGCAATGCCTGAATTATGATAAAACTTATCGCTAAAGGCTAAATTGTAACTACAGTTTGATAAGCAACAAACTAACATGAGATATGTATATAATCTATATCGAAAATTGTTAAATTCTAAAAAAAAAAAAAAAAAAAGTTAAACTATCACAAATAACTTTGCAATTCAACCGAAATCTTTTCTTTAACCTTCCCGAAATAATAATTAGAAGTTGTGCTTTTTTTGGATTTTTTTTGTATAATCTATAAATACTTTTTTAAACAGTTATCATATTGAATTTTTATCTTCTTATTTGATAAGTTGATAATCAATACTTAAAATTAAAATCAAGCTTTGTAATCAAGCCATATTAAAGCAATAATAAGGATTTGTGTATCCTACAAAATTATTGGCTGCAGTATATTGATGGAGCAGCTCTCTAGGAATACTGCCATTAGCATTCAGAACATATTGATATGAAGGCGTATAAGACCATATACTGGAATTTACTGGTGTATCAGACCAAATCGACTCGTGTGTATATCTCACAGGAGAAGACAAAATTGGAGACGACTGATAACCGCTGTATATTGGAGATGAGGGGATGCTGGGGTACGATTGTGAATTTTGATAAGAATGGGTAGGGGTAAGAGGCTGAGTGACTTGCTGAACAGTATATTTGTCCAACCAAGTCCTCCAACATTCCTCTAAGGTTTGAATATTTGACTCAAAATTAACAACATTTAATTTCCAATTGACTTCACGGAGCCATGCTGATTCTTCTTTATTCAAATTTTTCAAAGACAAACCAGTCGCACCAGACCAAGATTTGTTCGTAAAAGTATTGTCATCATTAAATTTGTTACCTAAAATCAAAGATATAATCAAATTCATGAAGATTTCATTCTCTAGCATGTTTCCTAAAAATTTGGAAGAAAATCTTTGGTTCATATACTCCAAGGCAATGATGATAGTAGATTTTGGTAGTCTTGTAGCAAATAAAACTGAAACAACTAAGTTCTCGAACTCCTTTGAAGGATTTCTATTTTGCTTAAGCATACCAAAGGCACACCAACTCAAAAAAGTAGACATATGATTAAGATCGTATTCTAAAACTGAATTGATACCACCATTCACTTGTTGTTGTTGAGGTAAGGAAGCAGGAGGTGGGGCGTGAGCAATGAAAGGATGGCCTTGCTCTCCGAACTGTTGGTTCATACCAAAGGATGATTGTTTCATATGTTGTTGGTATGTTTGATACATGGACCTCATTGAACTTTGGTTGTAGTAATTATTTGGAGTGTATTGAGGTAAGTAACTATAGGAAGACGTTGCTCTGTGACCGGCAGTCCCTAAGTTCTGGTTGTAATAGTTGCGTGTTTGATACATAATAATAATAGATTAACTTATAACAATAATTTATAACTGCTTGTTTAACAAACAATTTTCCTTTTCAAATGTAGTAATTTGTGTTTCAACGATGCCTATTGCTAGGGACTAGAATACACTTAATGTTGTAAACGATAACTTAACCAAAAGCTCGTTTGTAGTTTTTCTTTAGAAAGTCTTACGACGGCTAATTTAACCTGTTGCTAACTCTTTCTGTAATCCGTATAAATTATTGATGATAATTTAATATCTCAATATCAGATTATAAGCTAATTAAATTAATTAACACTTTCTAGCTTAAACCTCTGTGTTTTTTCTTTGCTAATGAAACGGTGTTATAACGAAGACTTCTCTGTATAACTTACCTTAAACTTAACAAATATTAATTTAAATAGAATGAATTATAATGAAATAATATGGTGCCAGTTATAACCTAATATAACCAGATATGTGTACCTTTTATTCCAAAATAAATCAATAAAATGTGGGCACACAGAAGAGAAGCAAATATTTACAACGAAGTCCTACACTTTTATTCAGATATGCCAGAAGGGAAAAAAAAAAAATTTTGTCACAAAAATTTTCTGGGTGGTTTTGTGTAATTCTCATAACTCATAACTGTGCCTAATTAATCATAATTACACATATGATTTATAGTCAAAAAGTAATTAAACCTACGTACGACTAGCTTAATATGTGTCTTTGCTGTAAGTTGACGAGTAGGTGACCAGAAAAGTCACCTATACTCATTTGGGATTTGCTGTAGTGTGTGTAGGTGGTGGCGATAATAGCAATTGAATCAAATACTCCCCAAGTAGTGACATAGTCATCACCCCAATGTCTCGGATATTGCCAGTGTGTTCATTACTAGTCAGCTTGCCATCTGTTTTCATTTTGTACCGATCATCCGTATAGTGACCCCTAACTCATGTCCGCACTACACACAGCCTGACTTTGCAAACTAGTCATCGCGGAGTTTGTGTAATTTTACAACAATAAGAGTCGCCTGTATACAGTGAATGATCTGGCTGGGCGTGCCGGACAAAAACCTCGTGTAGTAACATAGTGAAAAGAAAAGTGCATATGTGCAGAGAAACTAGAATGGGTAGTCAAAGTGAGAAATAATAGTGTTTTCCTCTTGTCCTCAAGAAGTGGGCATTGTACATCGACATTGCTCTTGAAAATATATTTTATTACTCTTTCCAGTATGCACAATATCCCCCCCAGCGACATTTCATGTCTGCTTTTCTACGTCTAATTTTTTTTTACCAAAGCTGAGGCTTACACACAACACCATTAGTCTAACCATGGTAAGAGCAGAGTGCAAACTGCTCGTACTTGCATATAAAAAGCGAGGCTGTTGAAAAATAATAAAATTTACGTATAGTGAAATGAAATGCATATGTGTAGATCCTGTATACGTGCGCATATATGCACGTAAGAACAAAGTCATCACTTGGTGCATTTTTATTTCTTTTGATTTTGTATGCAGCTCCAGACGTTACTTTATACGCAATTCGATAGAGATTAAATTAACAAAGCGGTAGGTTACAGTTGGCACTATTGTCTTATTGCAATCGTGAAGAATGGTTAATACAAGAATAAAGAATTTGTTTAATGTTATGGTTTTTTTATTTACCAAGTGAAAGAATAGTGCTGGTGTGACATTGTATCAACTTCAACAATAATATCAAGTGGTGCGGATTCTAGTCCCACTAAACTCTAAAATCGTTTTACAGAACAGTCTAGCTTTTACCGATACCTGTAGAAAATAAAGTAGGCGATTGTTTCAAGTAGAATAATGCTACAATCGAAGCTTAAACTGGATGTACACGCCATGAATTACGTTAATTGTCGTGTGTTCATCTAGTATTATCTATGTATCCATGAATTGAAGGTTTTGCGAGCGCCGTATTATAACACATGAAATTTGGGGGGGATTCTCGTTCATGTGAAATACCCTTGATTGTCAAACATTTCAAATTAAGTAAATATAGCTACAAGACCTCTTACGTGCGTCTTTTAAAACTGACTTGGAAGTAGTTTCCGACAACAGAAACTATGCCTTCCTTGGAGAGTGATGCAGCGTAGGCATGCGAATGGGTCATTTGTATATATAATCTAGGCTGTAAATTATGATAGTACAAAAATTGGAATTGCCTCTCCCAATCCACACGAATAGCGGGATCTATTATTAGCACCGCGCTAAACAGTTTCGAGTATTATTTATTTCCTGATATCCAAGCTGAGTGTACTCCTATTTTAACGCTTAATGGATTACGAAAATTATTGTGAAAAGAAATGTATGGCTCTATTAATCTAAATAAGTTTGTGTAAAGTTGACTCTAATAAAGTCAGTCTAGAATTTATGGGTATCATCATTCATTAGTTCATTGATTTGTTGTGGTGTGTCATATCCCTTCGATTTTATCAACGTTTGGTAAGTGAGTTGATGATCCTGATTTACCAATCTCAGGAAGGGATCCCAAAACCGTACTGAATACGGATCTTATTGGAGGCAACTGGGTACCAGTTGTGGCAATAGATTCCTCTTCTTTCTTTACGTGTTGTTGTAAGTTTGTAGCTGCTGCATTCAACAAGTTAGTGGAGCTCATTGCTTTGCCCTGGTCATAATTTTGAGCGTTCAAGCGAGGCGATTGAATTGGAGTTTGTAGTGGTGTTTCGTTAGGAGATATTATAAAACCTGGTCCCTTGCTATATCCATGTAAAGCATTCTGCGAGGTATTATAGGGTGGAGAATCTGGATGAGAAATATGTTGGTTCACTGAGGTTAAAAGGGTATTGAGGTGTGTATGTGATGACGATGGAGAATTTGGTCTAGACTTTTTGTTTGGTTGGTAGAACTCTAAGTTTAATGAAGACGAAGATCCTTGCTTTGGTATAGCAAAATATCCATTTGTAGCAATCTGGCCCAGAGCATGTGGGGTCGTTGGGTGTGAGCTTCTTCCACTATTTGCTGTATTACCCACTAGCTTAAGTGGCGTCATTCTTTGTAACGATGATAATGAACTTAATGATGCCAAGTTTGTACCAGATGAAGATTTAACCTTACTAGCCAATGAATTTAATGAAGTGGTTGAGTTGTTAAGTGCTCTACTCTTTTGCTGGTGTTGATGGAAATATTCATTCAAGTTTGAGAACGAAGTGCTTGGGAACTTACCGTTTACTGGTGAGGTACTCAAGGAATGTATTGAGGAATTTGCTGTTGAGTTACCAGCATGGCTGAATAAATGTCCTGTAGATCCTATTGATCCAGAAGATTCTGATTTTGATATAGGCTTTGTAGTTGAATTAGTCATAGGCGCTAACGTAGGCAATTTAACTGAGTCAGATTGGGATGGATTTCCTACGTTTATAGACTTATTACTATTTCCAGCATTAGTAGAACCAGCTAATTGCTGGGAATTTGTCGGAGATGATGGAATAGAAAAGACAGCATTTCCTTGTTGCATAGGTATTGGTTGTGGAACTGCTTGTACATTACCTAATTGTTGATAACTTCCAGGAACTTGTAGCACTTGTTGTTGAACTTGTTGTTGAACTTGTGGCTGAACTTGGGGTTGAACTTGTTGGCCATTTGAAATTCCCATAGCTTGTTGGGGTATAAAATAAACTGGGTAAGGCTGGTGATAGACATGGTTTCCATTTCTATCTACTGTAACAACAGTAGTTGCTGCTGGAATAGGGGCAAATACTTGTGGTTGGTTAATAAGCACCTGTGATTGGATAGTACTGTCTCCGTTATTTTCTGATATTCTGAACTCCTGGTTCTTATTTTTTCTCTTTCTAGAGTTAGGGTTATTATGGATTCTTAAGTGTCTTGTCAACTCATCAGATCTACTAAACCGCTTGTTACATCCTGGGAATGTACAAGGATGTGGTTTTTCACCTGTATGAGTTCTGATATGTCTGGTTTGATGTTCTAATCTATGAAACGCTTTATCACACATGGTACACTTGTAGGGTCTATCATCCTTATTCTTATTCTCCTTTGGTGGCATTTTAATTTCAATAATTTTTTATATAACTTTGCCTTCTTTAAAGTTAATTCTTCTAGTCACCTTTGAAAAGAACAAATTTAATTCGTAAAAAAAAAGGGACTGAGATATTAAAGTATGTGGAGGATGAGGTTGGATCCTTCGGGAGCTTTGTTTAATAAAATGAAATTCTTGGAAAAGTTTTTCCGTCGATAATATACAGGATGAATGATCCAAAAAAAGGTAATTCCCCGGTTATGTACAATAAATTTTTCCGAAGGGCTGGGGAAAAGCTCGTTTCCTTGTTCATGTAGTAGCAAACACAAACGAAGGGGTCATGAATAGCGGTAAAATGTATATGCCTTTTTCATTCCTACAGTCGCTTTTTAAGAGAAATTCTCACAATTGATAGACCTTAAGATTCAAGTACATTATGTCTTACATAGAAGATCCAATTTAGAAATGGAACAAAATATTTCCAAAATAGTGAAGAAACGTTGTGAGTTTTTAGGTGAACATCTATCACCATGTTAACGTATATATTATTGTTCGACTCTAATTTGTGGAGAAAGTAAGCCCACGGTACATACATATAGGAGTTTTATTAAGCGGCGGGATACTCTGCAACTACTAATGAACACAGAATGCCCCTCACCGAAAACGTGATTGCTACGTGGTTGCAATCGGATAGTGGGGACAGTTAATAATTATTTAATTTCGGCACAATAATAGTGGGCATTACATCAAAACAACAACAGGCTACTCCGGGAAGTTGAATAACGTTAGTGAGGAATTTTAATTAAAACGGTTATTTTTCCCAGAAGGGAAACTCCCCCCACTTCCACCCTTTTAATCACCCAGCTGGAAGTTGCCAAATGAAGTTAGCATTCCTGGCACGGATTAATTTTCAATTCTACGGTTCTAATCTCCTTGAACTTATAAGAAATAATACAACTGCTTATATTAATATACATTTCAATAATTGTAGTCAAAATCGAGCCATTGGTCAAACCATTGTAAATTTCCAATCAAATTTTGATCTGCAAGAATATCATCTTCATTAATGACATTTGATGTATCAGTTGGTGTGTCTGATTTCTGGCTATTTTGATTATTTTGATTAGCTTCTGATCTGTGTAACTGTTTCTCTAATAGCTCGTTAAATTCGTCTTTTTCAGATTCCTTTGAACCCAGTGTATCTTTGTTGAATCCTAATTCGGTAAATGTTTGTTTATTGACATCAGATGACCCATGGTCAATTCCAATATTTGTAAGAGCTTTCGTATCTTCCTCTAATCTTAATGTTAAAATATGATTACCCATTTTCAATGCCCATAAGCATTCTTTAACCATATTAAATCTTTCTTGGATGACAACTTTACCTTTAGCATTTTTTACAGGCGAATTCTTTAGATAGGTAAACAACTCAATTGCATTTCTTAAAATTTCTCTCGCTTCAGCCGTAAAAGCACCACCATGGATCATCGTCAAGGCACTGACACCGGAATTGAATATTAGAATAAGTACGAGGTACCATGGCGTAAAAAGTTTACCTGCTTCTCTCGTTTTATTATAAATTTCCATGATCCCTGTTAAGGCTTCAACGAGTAATCCAATTTTCAACCCTTCATTACTAAGCTTTCTTCCTACGTAATTAAATAAAAGTTTACCATGAATGCCTACCATCAAATCATAAAAATGTAATTTCACTTGAGATCTCACTAAAGGACTGATGTAACTTCCAGGATTGTTATCAGTATCACTTGAAGAAAACATAGTTTCATTTGAAAATCCATTTGTATTAAGCCAATCAAATACAACTTTTAGTTCCTTGTTCATTTGCTGGTATTTTATAAGATCAGGGTTGTCATTACTGGTGGTATGAACGTAATTTGAAATTTTTGCAACATGAATCAATGCTAAAGCTGGGAGAGTCAACCAATCGTCTTTCTTTGATTCTTCCTTAAAATCAAAAGAAGGAAATGGCCTCTTACATTCGTGTGGGCCAAGAGCACCATACCTACCTGTTTGAAGTCCAAGCATTTTATCAAATGTATACACCGACCAAAATACTCTCTTCGCTTTAAGCTTTTCATAAGGAGTTGCCACGACGAGCTTAGGATGATCATGACCCAATCCCATGGACCTAGTAATAGTGATTGCATTTCCAAATGCATGATATGAAGATGGTTGTCTATGAGTAGTTCTTAAATATAAGGATATTAAAAGCCAACACTGTACTAATTCAAATGACTCCCACTGGAAACTTAAGTTTGATACAACATTATATCCATACTTAAATAATTTTTCTTCTACCTTTAGAAGTTCAAGTGATACTTTCTCTTGTCTCAGCATTTCTATGAATCTGATTGAAAGTGCATAAATTAAGTACAAGATTGCACTAAATAATTTTGTCTGGTTAGCTTTGGAATCCTTTTCATTCTCATTATTTCCATGATCTTTGTTCAATTTCTCGTATGCGTCTATTTGTTCTCTGAAAACATTTTCATGTATAATTGCATACAAAGGATTAATCTCTTGAAAGAAATAATCAACATACGCTTTGGTATCCAATTGAATGTCAATTTCAGGAAGGGAAGGAAGTTTCTCAGAAGACAAGTAATGACATCCAGACATGTTCCATCCAAAATATTGTGTCCTTGGAATTTGCACTTTTTGCCTTGATTCGTCGGATAAAGACGAATACATAGCTTGGCATAATTCTACGATTAAGAGATTTTGGTGTCTTCTCAGGTATCTCCATTTTGAGCTTGGACTTACTAATAATTTGTCAATATCCTGATCGAGTTCTTTTATATCTAAATTTCTGAAAATTGATGAAGAGTTATCAGATAATAAACTCTCTAAGTATTGAACTCTATTTTCAAGATGATTTATATAATCTTTACTACCCTTATTCACAACTGGAATACCAAAGGATTCAAAAGGTGGGTATTCCATCTTACGTCTCTTCAAGTTATTACTTTGATTTTGTATCTGGCCATGAGATTGCAGATAAAAGTTTGATGTATAAGCACATTCTTTCTTTTGTTTTATACAAGTATTACATGGTCTAGTACCCAGACATTTTATCTTTTGGCTTCTACATTTATCGCATGCCTTGCTAACCCTAACTCTCTCCTTTGGCTGCTGCTTAACTTCTTGCTGTTGAAAAGTTGGAGGAATATTTGCTGGTGCGACCGAGGAATGCATTTGAAGTGGATGTGCAACATACATTCCCATTTGTGAAGGTAAATATCCATTTCCTGCCTGTGCTAGATTGGCCATCTGTTGATTCTGGCTATTCATATCCATTCCAACTACCTCATTTGAATTATGGCCCATGTTTGGCACCACACTAGTCAGATTTGCCTCATATTCTCTCCTCTTCGGTGACCTAACATTAGACTCATTTGCAATATATTGAGGTAGCATATTAGTATTTCCTACAATATGATTAGGTCGACTTCTTTGCAGCATAGGATATTGCGATTCATCATTATTCATATTCTTCTCCATGTTTGATATTCTTGATTTAGAGTATTCTAAAATAATTGCATATCCGCTTTACGGACCGGGTTTTTGGAAAATACACAATTCATACTTTATGACACAAAATCACTATTGTATACTTTTGTTTTGCAATCAATACATTAAAACATATATAGCCATGCTCTTAACAAACTTCTTATCTTATAAGAGTATTATTTCTTATGGTTTAAGTGATTGGATTAAAGGAGACTCATGTCAAAAAAATTGACAAATCCTGAACGGAATAGAACTTGGTACAGTTTTCATTTTTCACATTATTTCACAAAAATTATGAATTACAATACTGAAATGAAAATATATTCTGGCCTCATAAGTTAATATAAAACAATCTACTACTTGTAATTAATTTTATTAGATTATAAGCCAAAACTTAAATAAATCCAACACATGTAGCTACATGAATTTAATATATATGCAAGATGAAATATTTTTAAAATTTATGATATGCTTCATTTCCTTGTTCTTCACTGCTTTGGAAAGTGGGGGTACCGAAAGCTGTAAATGTTTGAGAATCTTGATCTTCAACCTTGAATGCAACCTCTTGATCGAGATACTCAGAGGGATGAGTTTTTTTATAATGCTTTACTGCACTAGGTATAAGGTCTAGTGCCCACATTACCAACAAGAAACCATACCAGAAGGAAATCAGCCATTCAAATATAGCTGATAAACTTGATTGTCCATTCTTCATGAATACACCAAATAATACTGCAAAAACGATTGCGACAACAACCCATAACACTTTTAAGAAAAAAGATATCATGTAGACATTAGCCCATCTACTCTTGCCAAAAATTACTTTTTCATGATCAGGGCTCAATCTTTGAGGGTAATGCCCAAATATGAAGGTGTTGAAAAAGTTAAAAACACAAGAGAAAAAGACAAAGACAATGAAAACCCCAACCATCGATAAATGGACATGATGGAAATTCTTTGTATTAAAAATTGAAACGAATAAAATACCCAATTGTCCAATTGCACCACAAATTATGCTAACAATTGCAAATTTTGGCTGTTTTGTGGAGACATAAGGTTGTAACTTCTTCTTTTTTCTCAATATGAACTCCATCAATAAGGTTCCTCCGAAGAATATAGCCTGAAAACCCGAACACGAAATGAATAATGGTTGTAAATTTGTAGCTCCAATATCTGAAATATAAACCGGATCCTGAGCCGAACCTCCCATAAATGCATAAATAGGACGTCCTTGGGCAGACCAACATACCAACATGGCTATAAGCATACCCCACCAGACTACCATACACACAAGAGGTATGATATAGTAATGAATTTTTTTAAATCGAAGTAATCTAGGTGTTGCCATAATCTTGTTAAACTTCAAAATCTTTAATCTTTTCTGAGATAATTTGAAATTTCTCAATTAATTCTTAGATAAAATATTCTATAATTCTAAAATGCAATGATTTAGATATAGATATATAACTACTATCAATATAATAAGAGGTCAGCAATAGACTGGAATAGCATCACTACAGAGGCTATGATGAAATGCACTTTCGGTACCGATGATCATCAACTGTCACATGACACATATCACATGATATATATATATATATATCACACGCCCAAAGCACGTGATTCAAACATAAAATTTTAGTGTTTGTTGCCCCAACAGTATTGTTTACCAAGAGCATTTCGATTTTGGATCCTGCATTTGGAGCTCAAAATGCCAGCTTTTCGCTACAGATTGTTGTACAATGTAATAGCAAACCATTATACCAAACAAGAAGCCAAACGGACTGATGATTATTTTGCTTCGGTAGGATACCATCACACCCGAATGCAAGTGTAAGTATTTGTATGAAAAAGCTTAATTGTTAGAGTGAAATTTTGCATGATGCCAGCAATGTAAACATGGAGATATTTTTGGTGACATGTTCTCTCCAATTAGGAGTTATCGGGACACTTGATTCAATTCATTGCTTAAAACGGGTTGCGTGTAATGAGACTTATTCCCACTGTGTTATAGGTACGATTTTCACTGGCAATCATATGGAGAGAGGGTAAGAGTGTAGCTGGAACAAGTGCCCTTGCAGCAGAATTACTGACACAAAAAAAAGTGTAGCAGGATGTTTAATCTGTTATTGCATGCATCTGCATTGAGCTGTCCAATCCTGGAGTTCGTAGCTGTATTGCAGAACACAAGCACTAATCCCCATTTGGAATTTTGAAACTTCCAGCCAATGTGTAGGCAGTAAATATAATTCTTGTGCAGTTGAACTTGCAGAAGTCTTAATCAATGACGCTTCGTCTTTTCATATGCACATATGCAGGACTTAATTTCTCTTTTCAACAATCACTGCCTCAAAACTGTTGGGAATTTTGGCAGGAGTGTGCATACACTTTCGAGACAAAAAATCAATAATTCACCCATTCGAAGAAAAGAGTGTATAGGGACCAAGGCGCTTGCAGACATCAGGCAATCTTTGAAATGGCAGTGCATAAGTTCGGATTTTGGCTCAAGGTTAGAAGAATAAACTTCCTCTATTAGGTATTGAATGAATTTCTCTGTGACAACGGCTCTGTTTTGGCTCATATTCTTCGACAACAACCAAAATTCTCCTAAATTAATGTACGGTGGCGTAAGAGTACGAACTCACTTTTCTTTTTCCGCACTGCGTCTCAGTGAAATCATGAAGAAAATACTGGACGCAACCAATTGCTCTCCTATTGCCCATCCGAATGTGCCTTGGTATGGTTTCAGTTGTCCTTCTCCTTAGAACAGTTCCAAACTGCAGACCATGGCAATCATTATCCATTGTAAAGAAATAATAGCCTGGGGACTAAATACACAATTGTGACCATCATTGCTACCAGCTTATTTTTCCCTAATCATTCCGTGCTCTAGATCCAGGTTATGGAGTTCCAAGTGTGAGGACTAGGTTTTATTCGTGTACGTGGAACGTGAGGTTGCTCTGCAGTGTGGATCTCGCGGAACAATAGATGAATGATGGTGAGTGCAGGATTCCTAAACATACTAAAATATTCGAGTGATACTTTAAAAGAAAACGCTGTTTAATAGATGCGGCATGATTACTGTATGCACATGTTTGCTGAACAACGGAATTCTTGTTTTTATCATACATCATATTGTGATTTTATTTTTTTACATCATCTTAAAATTTTGCAGACATACGGAAGCAGCTTAGGAAAAGGAGGTTGCAGTGCAAAGAAATCTATATATAAGATGAAAGTAGCTCTAGAGATGCAGGGACGTGTTATAGAGATAGTGACATATAACAGAACATAAAGTCTTATAGGGTGATATATGCCAGCATTATAGGACCATTAACTGCTGGCTCAGACATTATTAGCAAGTATATTGTGCTTGGATTTAGGACCAGTACTTCAACGCATCAACCGCAATCATAGTCTAAATTATGGATAGCTGTTACATTAAGACTTATATCAAGTGTGCATGGCTCTTGCTACACGATTTCGAAGAGACAGGAAGACAATATGAGCAATTCAACAGGAGATATGGTCGTTTCTTGGTGGGGATGATAGATCATTCGCAACTTTCGCTTACAAACTTGGTTATTAGTTTGTACTATATTTACAAATACAAGAATAACTCGGTTAACAATTTAGACAAAAACGAGGTGAGCATTGTCAATTATTTAATATTGAGCTCATTAGTATTGTCCAACAAATGTTACGACGATCAATCATACACATTAAAAACTTGGGTGAACATATGCAACCAACAGGCCAAGAGACCGATTAATTTAGATTTGATATTAATGAATTCACTTGAAAGTCATCTTATGCATACACTAAATTTCAATCTTTCATTTTCTAATGTCGGCACTGACGCAAATTTTTGGGACACGATGTATTTAAAATTAAATACAATGCAGATTCCTAGGGTAATTATGAACAAATTCAGAATGCAAGTGACGTGTTCAACACTGATTAATCCATTTGAATTTGACTGCCCTTCGTCTACGAATTCTTTTGCAAGTTCTCCTGTGGTTTCACCACTGATTTCGACTAATTCAATTATTTATCCTTTGACCCCAAGGACACCAGCATCTTCAAGGTTAGAAGTCGTGTCCCATAAGAAGAGAAAGACGAACTCATATACTCATGACAGTGTATCTTTTCTTCCATATTCTCTAGTGAAGTTCAATTTGCCAAAGTTTGAAGCTTTCAACCAACAAAATATTGGAAGTTCTTCATATCACTATGCAAATAGCTTCATGTAGCTTTCATCATGAAATAATGAATTCAATTCAATTTACATAGTAATATTAGCATATTTATAGCATTTGCAGAAAAAAAGGACAGGTTTATAGTAAAAGAATAGGATAGGAACAGTATAAATTTAATAGCATACACTTAAGTGATCATAAAATCCTTTGATTAGTATTCTCAAATTTTATTTTATCTCATCTTAAGTCGCACCACATATAAAAGTATACAAGAAGCAATAGTAGTAAACGATGAAAAACCTTGGACCCTGTGACGTATGTAAAGTAAATGAAGCAAAGTATAAATGTCCGAAATGCTTGATTGTTTACTGTTCTTTAGTTTGCTATAAAAATGAGGAGTTGCATAGTCATCAAAACCTTGAAATGAAAAGTACCTCATCTTCGGAGGCTCCTATACTAGATAAGCATGAGAATTCCATACCTAGCAAGTTTGATAGGATACTAAGCGATCCACAGATCCTGTCTATGCTTAAAATGAAACCATTAAAATTTCACTTTCTAACCCTAATCAAAATCATGTCCGATCCAAGCATCACTGATGAGCCAAATACGGAAAATAGAAGGGATGTAGCTAAATTGAAATTGGCAAACCTTCGTAAAGGAGGCGAGGAAGAGAATCAATTAGTAGAAGAGTTTATTCAAAGATTTCTTCTGCTAGTAGAATAAATATCGGAGTCATTACAATGAGTTTCATTACTGTAGATAACATCTTCAACAAAATATTGCATATAAAGAATACATTACAAAAAGTAAATATGAATAAGTACATTATCCTAAATTATATAATCTATATCCACGACATACTTATTTAATCGACTCAGTAGCTTTTATGTATACGTTTAAGCAATTATATCTTACCTCCCCATGTGTTTTTTGGTTGACCGTTTAATGGCTTGTCAAATTTCAAACGGAACAAGAAACCACCCAAGTCTCCGGACTTGTCTTCTGCTTGAACCTGGTGGCTGAAATCATTCAATTTTAAGTGTGCTGTAGTAATGAACAATTCATTATTTGCTTTTCCACCATTTGTGACACATGTGATTCTTTCAGCTGGCAATTTAATTTGTTCAATCAAGTTTGCATTCTTGTCGAAATGGGCAACGCTTGATGAACTGAAAACAGCAGTATATATCTCTTCATCCTTAGTCATTGTAAGTCCGTCAGGTTCAGGACTATTTATTTTGAAATCGTCTTTGGTATTGATATGCTTTCTTTTATTTGATAACTTGTTGGAAATGAAGTCGTAGTCAAACTTCCAAATAGTGAAGGTCAAAGAATCAGTCCAGTAGAATGTCTTACCGTCTCCTGAAAAAGACAAACCATTAGCAATGTAACTTCCTTCTACCATGGTTTCAACAGTTAAATCATGACAATTTATTCTGTACAATCTACCTTCAGGTGATACAGTTCCCTCTTCTTGGGTAATTGGGAAATCAGTCATAACACCAATCCAAAGATGCCCCCAAGGATCAATAATACCATCGTTAGATCTCAATCTCTTCTGTTGGGTCTCATTATGGTTATATTTCAAAATGTACTCAATAGTACTATCGTCAAAGTTACCCTTACACACACCATACTTGCTACAAACTATAACGACATTATCGTTTGAAGTCAAGCCAATTGCACCTATAGATTCACCAGAATCGTCAAATTTCAATACCTCGTGAGTAGACTGGAAGTCACCACACAACTTTGCTCTATGCACCTCCCCAGCAATAATGTCAACCCATAAAATGGTGTCATTTGAGGAATTATAGGTGATACCTTCAGTCAATCTTCCTCTGTATTCTGGAAATAATATCTAGAAAGATTAGTATGAAACTCCGCAAAAATCACGGTCAGCAAGCTTCAAATGAATAATGCACTATTAAAGGATCAACTTTACTGAAAATCCGTCTTCTGTACTCACATCTTCGTTGGTTAAATTATAAGTACGAATCATTCTTGAAGAAAGAAATATAAATGGAAATCTTAGATTCTGTCGGAATAAAAATACGTAGTGGAATGAGGGGCACTATGCGGGTCGCATTTGGGGAGTAAACTATTTAAAAAATACGAATTGGGCATTGACAAATAATATGAAAGGTAGTATATTATATATAGGACTCCACAAACAAATAATATTCGTACATAATCTGACGGGGGGAAGCATAGATTTTGGGTAATTTTTTTCTATTAAATGATTTTATATACAATATGCGATCAATTATCTGATCCTTTGTTTTGTAGTTCCTGCCATTCTTTGGCAAGCTCAATCATGGATTCAGCATTCATAGTGGCATCGATAACGTCCAATGGTACCTGACTTTCACTGTACTCTTTTTTGGAGAATTGTCTGACATTGTTTTCTGATATCAATCTAAACACATGTTCGTTGGAGTTGTTTAGTAATAACTCATTCCAGGTAAATAGAAGCGAGTCTGATTTTCTGGAAAATGGGTTGATGTCGATAATGAAGATTCTATCAAATGGTCGAGGAATGTAGATATCTAAAATATAGCTTGATGTAGGAAATTCAGACGTGAGGAGAACATCTTCGAAAAAGTCGATAATTTTTTCATGCAATTCTGGCTTTAATTTTTCCAAGTAGTCATAGTAGTTCAAGTCTCTCTGACTTATTCCAATTATCTTTTTATCCCTAATAAAAACACGGAATTCCAAGGCTGGCACTATATCTACCCATTTTTTTATGACTAGTTCATATTGAACTTCATCCACATCAATTACGTTTTCGCAGTCGTCAAAGCGATATTCCAAATCATGTACTATATGATCCGACGCGTTAAGCAACATATATATGTCATTAACACTGGTACATTTTAAACTATTGTTCATAAGAATCCATTTGGCGTCCTTTGGAGAAGACCAATTCATTTTTGGTGTCACGGCTCCACCCAAATCTTTTATTGTTGAGATCAACTGGTTATGCAAGCCTTTGAATCCAGCGGTAGGATCATGCTCCGTATACTCGTTCTTATTTTCATCATCCGATTCCCAGTCACTATATTCATTGTCGCTGTTGACTACGATATTCCCGTCTCTAGGGTCTTTGGGGAGACGTAAGCCATCTGAAGTCAAATAGTCTAAGAAGCCTTTGGTGAGTGGACGGAAAATGACGGATTTGTAGGTATATTTTTTGAAGTAACTGTGCCACGAAGAGTAGGAACAGTTCAACACATCTTCAGGAAGCAACTTTATTTCTTCAAACACAGAAAAATCGGTCATTATAGAGTGTTTTATTCCATTAATTGTAACTTAGTAATCATCTTTAAACTCATCTTATGGCAATATACTATCACGTGACTTTAATTTTGTGTAATATTTGTCAACAAACTTTGCGTTCAAACTTTTAAAAAAAAATGTAGATTTGGCGTTTGGTAGAGTTTAGAACCAGAAGTTTGTCAGATTAATTTAAGCTAATACTAGAAGATATAAATTCAAATGGCACAATCTCAAGTCCCTAAGGTTTTACCTTCAAATGCTACCTTTAATGATAAGGAAAAGCCTCAAGAAGTTCGTAAAAGTAACATTTTAGCTGCCCGAGCCGTCTCTGATGCGATCAGAACTTCATTAGGACCAAAAGGTATGGATAAGATGATTAAAACAAAGTCAGGACAAATAATTGTTTCCAATGATGGTGCTACCATTTTGAAACACATGGCTGTATTGCACCCAGCTGCTAGAATGTTAGTTGATGTGAGTGCAGCCCAAGATGTAGAGGCCGGAGACGGTACCACATCCGTTGCCATTTTAACAGGATCTTTCTTGGGTGCTGCTGAAAGACTTTTGAGTAAGGGAATTCACCCTATGTTAATTGCCGAAACTTTCCAAAAAGCTGCGCAAAGATCAACAGAAATTTTATTGGATATGTCATACAAGATCAATTTGGACGATAGAGATGCCTTGATCAGAGCAGCATCTACCTCCTTATCATCCAAGATTGTCTCTCAACACGTTTCCTTGTTATCTCCTTTATCAGTAGACTCTGTTTTAAAAGTAACAAATGAACAAAAGAACAATGTCGATTTAAGTGATATCAGACTCATTAAGAAGGTTGGTGGAACAATCGATGATACCGAATTAGTCAACGGTGTTGTATTGACTCAAAATGTTATAAAGAATGCAGGTGGACCAACCAGAATTGAAAAGGCCAAGATAGGGTTGATCCAATTCCAATTATCCCCACCAAAACCAGATATGGAAAACAATGTTGTAGTGAACGATTACAGACAAATGGACAAGATTTTAAAAGAAGAAAGAGCGTATTTATTAAACATTTGTAAAAAGATAAAAAAATCAAAGTGTAACGTTGTCTTAATTCAAAAGTCTATTTTAAGGGATGCAGTCAATGATTTAGCTCTTCACTTTTTAGCTAAATTAAATATAATGGTCATAAAGGATATCGAAAGAGACGAAGTTGAATTTTTAACAAAGGCTACTGGATGTAAGCCAATTGCTGATGTTGATAATTTCACTGAGGATAGATTAGGGACGGCTGATTTAGTTGAAGAAGTCGAAAGTTCTGGTTCAAAGATTGTCAAGATTACTGACGTTACATCCAAGAATATAAAGCCAACGGTTTCAGTTGTTATCAGAGGAGCCAACCAATTGGTTTTGGATGAAACAGAGAGATCCATACATGATGCATTATGTGTTATAAGATGTTTAGTTAAGGAAAGGGCATTAATTGCTGGTGGTGGTGCACCAGAAATAGAAGTATCTAAGGTATTAATGAAGGAATCTAATAAATACTCAGGTGTTGAGCAATTCGTATATCAAGAATTCGCCCAAGCTCTTGAAATAATTCCTACTACTTTAGCAGAGAATGCTGGTTTGAATCCAATTAACGTTGTAACTGATTTGAGAAACAGACACGAAAACGGTGAAAAGAATGCAGGTATATCAGTAAGAAGATCAGGTGCTTCAAATACATTCGATGAACATGTTTTACAACCAGTATTAGTTAGTACCAGTGCAATCAACTTAGCAGCTGAATGTGTTAAGTCTATTTTACGTATTGACGATATTACTTTTAGTCGTTAAACTTGCATTATTTATATAAATAAGTATGCTATACAGTGGTTAATGAATACCCGTATATTAGATGGACATTAAGTAGAAAGCTTGTTTAATTCCTTTTTTAATAGTCTATTTGGGTTTAATGTGAAAAAGCATTTTTTATCTATTTTTGTACTTTCTTCTCTTGAAGTTTCAGGAAGATGCTTTGCTATCTTAATACATTTTCTTATGGTTCTCACTAACGTTTCATATTGCGCTCTCTTATCCAGACTTCCATTTTCCTTTCCGGATTCTTCAGATTTACCAGTATCATCATCAATTTCGTTATGTTCTGTCAAAAATTTTCTCTTGAGGTATCTATCTGTGATTCTTTTATCAACATCGTACATTGCAGCAAGAGCGATTTGGGGTGGAGTAAAAAAGAATAAGACATCACTTAGCAAGAAAAATTCGTTTAACCAGGACTTTGCTTTATCATATAAAGAGCCTATAGTATCAACGGATACATCATACATCAATGGTGATGGGTATAAAAGTACTGCTTGAAAATCCAAGAAAAACCCATACAATGGTCTGAAAGGGTGATGCACTAATAATGTAAATTTTAAACTTTGTAAAATTATGAACTCTAAATCCAAAATATCTTTTGGTTCAGTCTTCGGTAATACTTTGCAAAAGGATTCAATGGATATGAAATAATTCTCCGATTTAGCTGCCAAAAAGACACACGTATAGAGTATATTTTTCGGATGAAAGTTCATTACAGAATTTATAAGATAAAATTTTTTGAAAAATGATACTGCTGTAGCTTTCACTTGAGTAGGCATTTTGAAGAAATCGGCAGTTTGTATAATATTTTTCGTGTAGAATGTAAGGTATTTCATTTCTTCCTCGAGTGTGATAAGTTCTAAAAGCTTGTCAGTAGATAATTGGTCCTCAAATTTCTTAAAAAGTTCAGGCTTTTCTGAAGCTATAGTATTTCTAGATTCTTCAAATTTTTCTAATGCAGCTTTCCTACCTTTTTCATTGACATCTCTCTTCGTTTGTTCGAAGGTTTCTGATGTATAAGACCACAATAAGTACTGCGATGATCTTCGATATAAGTCATCAATAGAAACATTATGCTTCTTATTTTCAGATTCTTGTCCGTTATGTTCTTCTTGTTCTTTTTCAACCATGGTATGAGAGAAAATAATGTTTATTCACTAGCTTTCAATAATATATAATATAAGAAATATGTTGGTTTCGTGACACAAAATCATGCTCAGGATGCAAATTGGTTTAAGTCAACTGAATAAATGCCTGTGAATAGAAAGATAAGAGTAAGCCAAGGATTGACAAGAGTGAAAATTACGTATGACTTTCTATGTAACCTCACATATCCCCAATATTAAAAACCGTCAATTATCATTAATGTATGTAAAAATTCAAATTTGATATGAAGAAATATTATCGATTGCCCTAGCTCGAATTATCACTAGCTGGTCCACGGGTAGAACCTATTTAAAGATGTAAATTTAATTGTATTTCCTCTATAAATTTGGAACATCTAATCTACAATTTTGTGCATATTCAAGTATAATTTTTTTCATTTCTAATATTTACATCCTATATAAATATATGTAAGTACATTATGCCAATTTGACTGATCTAGACAAGGATTTCTTAATACCAGTCTTTTCACCTTCATAAGGTCCTCTGTTACTTTCGTCATAGACTTGTCTGACGGATTTAAGTTTCTTTTGAGCCTTCTCATACTTCTTTCTCTTCTTAACTCTGGAGTTTCTGTTGTCCTTCTTTCTATGTGGAGTGAGACCCTTGTTCTTGAGGATTTGGAAGTTAAGAGCTCTTTTACCATGCTCGCCAATTTGTTCTTGAACTTCTTGTAATTTACCTTCTTTAGCAGCTTTGACAGCCAAGGAATGGGCATCACGACGAGCATCTTTCTTGTCTTGCCTCTGTTGCTTAACTTGTTCATAGTATACATCATCATTGATTTCTTGTGCTTGTTGTTCATCATCAGAGTTTATATCTTCACCATCCAAGTCATCACCCAATTGAGCCTTATCCTCTCCAGCACCTCTTTTTCTGGCTTCTTCAATTAATCTTTGTTGTCTTTCAAATAGCCTTTCCTTATATGGAATATCTATATCACCAGTATAACGATCTTTACTATTCTTGGCCACAGCTTGATCAATCTTAGAAGTATAGAAACGCAATGTACGCTTACGACGTCTTTTATCGTCCATGTCATTTTCATCAGGGACGGCCGTTTCTGAATAATCATTGAAACTGCCTATCTCCTTAGGGGCTTGCTTGATCTTACGTTTAGATGTTATATCAATATTCAAGTCATCATCATCTTCAATATCATCGAATTGAGCATCCACAAACTCGCCTTCAGAAGTGGCTTCACTCTCTTCTGAAGCTTCATTTACTTCATTCATTTCAGCATAAGTTTCGCTGATATCAGATATCTCTTCATCAGAGTGATCAAATACGGATGCAGATGGTTCGTTAGGCAATTCACTTGCTTGTCTCCAAACTTCTCTTGAACTTAAAATAGATTCCATAACTTCATTATCCTTCATGGTAGTGAAAACATCGTCACTTTTTAAATTATCGGTGAAAAAGGCAAAATATGACGATATGCTACTAAGGTAAGCAGATAATGCAGCAATTTTAACTTCTAATAAACTATTCTTTTCTCTACTTTGAAATTCAAGAAGTTTAGGATGAAATTCATGCAATTCTTTTAATAACGGAATAAATTCAGGAAATGAACTCTTCAAGAGAGCCTTTCTTTCCTTGTCGTCAAGCTTAGATACAGAGTCATCACCGGTACTAATAGACACTTGCTGGATTGACGGAGGCTGATCAGTCTCAGCAGCCGTTTTCTTCCATTCATCTACCATGTCTTCGTCCATATAATCATCAATGGCTAATTCACTAAGATGTTTCTTTTGCTGTCTTATAGCTTCTTCTGTCATTTGCTGAGCATCTTCATCTCCACTGGCATCATCTCCTCCATAGTAGTTTTGTTTTCCACCCCAGCCTTCTACTTCTTCTTCTTCTTCCTCATCCTCATTCTCTTCTTCTTCAGCGTGGCTGTCAGCTTCCTCTTCAGAATCATCGCTGTCAACTTCATTTATTCCCATAACATCCTCTTCTGAAAACTCGCTTTCATCGTCTTGTGCTGGTGCATAATTATCAGCTTGGCCCAACAAAATCTTTTCCTGGTTAGCGTTGAAAGCGTCAACCTCGTCTAGCTCAACATCTTCTTGTGGAGCTGCCCTTCTGTTAGATCTTCTGGCCATTTTGTCCGTAGGAAAGTAATCAATAAACTATACTCATCGCCTTGATAACTTTTAAAAAAATGTTTACTGAGTGCGGCTTGATTGATTCTGACAAAACTTTTTTGTGTTATTAAAATAAAGTGAAACCCATAGTTATAGGATACTTTGATAGATTTATAATTAGCCATGTCTAATAGATTGGAGTCCTTAAATTCGAAAAAACCAGCTGGAAATAGTAAACCATCGTTAAAGTTCAAGCCGAAGGTGGTGGCAAGAAAATCCAAGGAGGAAAGAGCAAAGGATGCCCCATCGCAAATTAAGCTTGAAGAACCAGTGGTTAAGCCGCCTAGAGGAAACCAGGGCATGAGGGGACGTGGTAGAAACAACCGTGGTAATTATGCCGGTACTCATTTGGTTGTTTCGGGGCCGTTGGCCGCAGGTTCTGTCAGTATTGGTAATGTTAATGGATCAAAATTAGGATTGACCCAAGATAGAACATTCAATTCGCTTACCCCTACACCAGAATTTTTAAAGAACCTTAAACTTAAAGAACCGAAGAGTCGTAGCAAAGAAGGAACGCCACTTTCAGAATCAGATTCGGAGGATGATGCAACTAAGATCAATATGAACGAGGAATATAGATTCGTAGAAGAAGATACAGTCTTGTTCCCAGTTAGACCAGTAAGGGAGGTCCCACAAGATAATTCAACAGTTCCACAAGAATCCAAAGAACCTACACCATCCGAAGTTGAAATGGATGATAGAGAAAGACTGGTTTCTGTTAAGAGTGAACTAATAGAGGATAAGATAGAACAAATAAAGAGCTATAAACATGATCTTGAAAGTAAAATATCTCAACCAACCAACGAGCTTGACGAAGAAGAATCAAATAAACTCATTACAGATCATCAAGTAATTTTGGACATTCTAACTGATAAATTTAAACTGTTAAATACAGAAGAACAAGTAGAAGATAAATATGTAGTACTTCAATTACCAAAATTATTACCGGAATACAAGGTAAAGACCGTCACAAATAATGATATTAAGAATGAAGCCACTGAAGAAATAAAAGATGAAGAGGTAAGTGAACAGGCACCATTCGAAGTAACAGGTTCTGACACGAGGGGCCAAATTGGATACTTGAATATTCACCAATCTGGTAATATCACAATCAACCTAGGTAACGATAATAATTTAAAAGTTTCTCAAGGTAGCAGTACTAGCTTTTTACAGGAGGTGATTGTCATAGATTTAAATAAAAGTGATCAACAACAAGAGGAAGACGTCGAAATGGTAGATGACAATGGATTGAAGACAAAAGGTAATATCCATCGTTTAGGTGTAACCGAGAAGAAGATCATCGCAACCCCTATAATTTAAAATATTAAAATTATATGTATATATAGCACATTAAATACAAGCATTTTAAAGGATTTATATACTAACGTAGTACTATACACTAATGCGAAAATTAAGTTTATGCCATTTAAAGCTATTGGGTTAATAACTTTGCAGTCAAAGATTCTAAATCTTCCAAAGTTTGAGGTTCATCAATCTCAACAATATCGTTTTCGACGAGAGCAGGTTTAGAATCTTGGGTTTCGAACCACTTAGGCTTCTTTCTAGTACTTGATTCCTCCTCTTCATCTGAAGATTGCATATCATGATCCAAATCAGGATATGCATTACCTTCATCACTATTATCACTATAATCGCCTTCTTTGAGAGCTCTTTCAGCTTCTTTTCTCTTTCTCTTCTTTTCACGTTTCTTTTCCTTAACTGTAAGCTTATCTTTTTCATCAGCTTTCATCATAACCTTGGATTCTTTATCAACAAATGCAGCCTTTTGAGTTTGTGCATCACCCAACTTTTTGAAATCTTCTTCATCTTCCAACTCATAAATTGCATGTGCAACACCATCGTCATCAAACTTCAATTTTGTAGGATTTCCTTTATCATTTAAGGATAACTTCTTAGAAAGAGCTTTCTTAGCAGATCTCTTAGAAACAGGTATAGTTAAATCTGGTAATTCTATTTCCTTTAACTCATGATCTTTACGCTTTACAGTCATAAAATCTTCATCGTCATCGTCATCCTCTTCATCCTTGTTCGATGTTGCTTTATTTCCAGTTAAGTTCAAGTAATGTTCAGATAAGACATTTTGGTTTTGTCTTTCAAATATACGATCGTATTTAGTTCTGACCTTTTTTTCTTCGGCGATTATTTCACCATTTTCATCAGCTTTCTTTAATTCCATTAACTTTCTAGAGGCATTCTTCTTCTCTTTGATTGCAGATCCACCTTTCATTTTAATCTTAGGAGCACCAGGTAAACCTAAAGAAGCGGCAAATTTTTCAGAAGGTAATTCAGCAATTATAAAAATGTCTTTGTCTTTTTGGAGGTATACAGATCTAAAATAAGAAATAAAAGCCCTTTGACCCAAATTTTTCAAGATAGGATCCTTAAAACATAAGGATTGTAATTGAGGCCTAATAGTCTTCTTACTTTTTTGTTTTATATTCATTAATTTGACCTCAATCTTATTATTTTCTAATCTTTTCAACATTCCTTCTTGTTCTGATGGCATAAGCATTAATAATGATTTACCCTGACGACCAAATCTAGCAGCTCTACCAACTCTATGAACATATGTTGCCGCATCTTCTGGACAATCGATTTGAAGAACCCAATCAATAGCTGGGAAATCCAACCCTCTTGCAACAATATCAGTAGCAAAGAGACAAGCATATTGAGCTTGAGTAAATTTTACAGTTGTTTCCATTCTAGAGGTTTGCTTATGACGACCATATAATTTCATTAATGGTATACCTGGCTGAAGGGTACGGAATGTCTCGTATGCATATTGGACTTGTTTTGAAGAAGTGAAGAAAACTAAAATTTTACTCTTCAAGTGTGACTTTATAAAGGACCACAAAACGTCTAATTTTTCATCTAAGTTTATTTTAATATAATATTGTTCCAAAGATTCTGGGGTAGATGACAATTCTTCATCAGAAGATATACCAATTCTTAGAGGGTTAGTTAAAGACAATCGTGCTAAATCCTTTACATTATCTGATTGAGTGGCTGAAAATAAAAGTGTTTGTCTTGTTGGAGGGAGATGACCGATGATATTATCAATTTGCTTTTTGAAACCCATATCTAAACATCTATCGGCTTCATCTAAAACTAAAACTTGCAAGTTTGATGTCTCCATTCCTACGGCTTCATTCAAATGTTGTGATATTCTTCCTGGTGTACCAATTAATATATTCATCTTCGAAACTCTTTCTTTCTCATATTTGACATCTTTACCACCAGTTACAAGACCAGCAGAGAATGTGTGATGCTTACCAATTTTTGTTAACACTTCGAAAATCTGCACAGCTAATTCTCTTGTAGGGGAAATGATCAATGCAGCAAGACCATCATATTCAGTTATCTGATTTCTAATTAATGCTTCTATGGTAGGAATTAAGAAAGATAATGTCTTACCAGATCCAGTTTTAGCCATAGCCAAGACATCCAAAGACTTCAATGCCTGTGGAATAGACTTCTTTTGAATCTCAGTTAATGAAACAAAACTTCCTTCTTTCAATCCTTGTATTAATTCTTCAGAAATAGGTAAATCACTGAACTGTGAAAGTGATTTTTCATCTGTTTTTGGGTCGTAGCTATCTATTCTCTCTTGCAATTTTTGAAGCTTAGCGTCTTCATCCTTTCTCTGTAATTGCTTTCTAGTCTGTTTGACCTTAACCCTTTCCTTCTTTCCTCCCTTTCTAGACATTAGTTATGGTTTACTACTCTATAATTAAAAACGTATATTCATCTCTACTTCTCATCTCTACTCATCTCTATTGTACAAAAATTTTTGGTCTATGTGCAGGACGAATATAACTGCAAACAAACTATGTTGTATCTTGTCGTTTATCTAACCAGCATAATGTTACAAGCAGACGATTAAAAAAAGAACTGGAAATATAATAACCAAAAAAATCTACGGCTCGTGATTCCAATGGTTTTAGAAACTTAAAAGTTGAGAATTTCTGCGTATTGAAGGCACAAATCCCCGTAAGCGTCTAGAAGTTTGATATCCAATACATTACAACACATGTTTTCATTAGGTATATTGTGCTTTTTCAATTTATCGTTAATTTTATTCTTCAAATACTCCACGTCATTTACGGATTCAATTTTCTCCTTTAGATCTATCTGGATTAATAGACCTCTGAAATTTCCGTGTAAAAACACATTCGCCGTTCTTATGCAAACATTTCCATTCTCCAACTCATATATTTGGCCAGCTTCTCCCCTAATATTTTGTTTTAAGGTCCATAAACTGTTCAACTTTTGGGTAGCAAATATGTCGAAACCATCATTCAAACCAGAGGTTGCTCCTCGGTGTAAATGTGTATCAGGAATATAAAAGTCCGACTTCTGTCCCGTTTCCTTCAATTCCTCTTCAACAGTACAACTAAATATTCCTGAAGATTTCTTATTCAAAAGAGTAATGGTGGAGCCAACTAAGTATGACGGAGACAACGTATATAAGAACTTTGTTTCTTGCGAAACAATCTGACTTACGCTCTCTTCAGGAGCAATAGAGTACGGATTGTTTCTAAATATCTTAAAATTAAAGTTCCATTTTCCCTTCAATGTTGGTAATTCGTTCGAGAGTTGATCGTGAAATTGAATAATCGTCTCGGGAGAAGCTTTTTGAATAAGAAGCACCCTATTAAATTTTTGTTAGTACAGAATCAGAAGTCGTAGAGAAAATAGAAATGTATATAATCTGGGAAATATATTAACATACGCTGAAACCATCTTTATTTTATGTGAATTGTATTTATTTTAGTATGATACAAGTTAATCTTTCATAATCGATATTTAATTGATTTATATATGACCTGCATATTGTAAAACACTAGGAACAAAAAAATTTGAAGAGCATCGATTTATCATTATCTAATACTAGAAATAAGGAAGCACTATGCCAAATTTCTTTGCTAACCAAGAAGCTATATTCATAGGGGCCAATAGACAGTCTCAAGTGCTTGACTATACGTCTACTGAGAACATAGTGGCTTATGGAGCATCAAATACAATTGCATTATGGAATCCATTAGGAACTAATGGTACATTTGAAACTTTAAAGGAACACTCTAAAGAAGTGACTTGTATAAAGTTCATTCCACAGTCGCCATTCTTGCTTTCATCTAGTGAGGATTGTAAGATTAATATCTGGAAGAAGGAGAGCGACAAGTACTTATTGCATCAGTCTTTACAGGAACATAAGCAATCTGTAACGACCTTGGCCGTTATCAACGAATCCTTATTCGTTAGTGGTGGTGCTGATGGTGTCATTTTGATCTGGTTATTCGATAAGAGTAGTGGTACTTTTAAAATTGCATATAAATTCGAAGTTGCCTTTAACTTTTACCCTATCAGTTTAGCACTTCAAAATGTTGATACCGCAGGTAATTACGTTCTAGCTGTTTCTGGTACCTCAAATAAACTATTTATATATTCATTCACATTATCTTCCGATGAGATAACTAATTTTTCACAATCTGCAGTTTTGACTGGCCATGAAGATTGGATAAGATGCTTATTATTTTCTGTGGAAGAAGAAGGAAAAAATTATGTTTTAGCAAGTGGATCACAAGATAGATATATCAGATTATGGAGATTAAAACTTAATGATGCTATTGATAATTCCGACGAAGATTCTCTGAAGTTAATTTTGTTATCCAACAAGCAATACAAGTTCAATATAGGTGATTCAGTTAGAGCATCGTTTAATTTTGAGGCATTAATTATGGGCCATGATGATTGGGTGACAGGATTACAATGGAACCCAACATTTAATCATAGTAATAAGGAAGGTAAGCTTCAATTATTGTCTTCAAGTGCCGATACTGCTTTGATGGTCTGGGAAATGGATACTGAGTCAGGAATTTGGTGCTGTGTTAACAGACTTGGTGAATTATCTATTAAGGGTGCATCAACTGCAACTGGTGCATCTGGTGGTTTTTGGTCTTGTATTTGGTTTATACAAGATGGTTCTCAATATATCTTAGCCAATGGTAAGACTGGTTCCATTAGAGTATACAAATCTAAAGATGGTGATGATAAGACTTTCGAAACTCATTTAGGTATTACTGGTCCAAATAGAGAAGTTACTGACTTAAAATGGTCTTCTGATGGTAGTTATTTCAATGTAACTTCTCTTGATCAAACTACAAGATTGTTTGCTCCATGGACACATGATTCCACTGTTACTTGGCATGAATTTGCTAGACCACAAATCCATGGTTATGATATGATATGTTTAGATAATATCGACTCTTCAAAATTTGTCTCTGGTGGTGACGAAAAAGTTTTAAGAATATTTGAAATGACCAACTCGATTAGTAAGTTATTAAAGAGGGTTTGTGGTATTGAAGCATTATCAAAGGAGGAACAGGAAGCTTTACCTGAGTCAGCTTCTTTACCGGTATTAGGATTATCAAACAAGGCTGCTAATGAACAACTCGAGGCTGGAGAAGCAGCTCAACAACAACAAGACGCAGAAGAAGAAATCTCTTCTGATAATAAACAAGAAGATGTATTGGGTACCCTAAATTCCCCACCATTAGAGGATCATTTACAAAGATATTCTTTATTCCCAGAAATTGAAAAGTTATACGGACATGGGTATGAACTTGTAAGTTGTGCTGTTTCTCCTAACGGAAAATTAATAGCATCTTCTTGTAGGTCGAACTCCTCAAAGCATGCTGTTATCAGAATTTTTAATGTTAAGAAGGATTATCAACAATGCCAACAAATACTAGAGGGCCACAATTTAACAATTACAAACTTGGAATTTTCACCTGATGGAAAATACTTATTGTCTATCTCCCGTGATAGACAATTCAGTTTATGGAGTGTAGACGATGAAGACGAAGGTGTGTTTTCTCTCGTCGAACTTAATCCAAAGGCACATAATAAGATCATCTGGGACTCATCATGGGTTCCAAAGAATTCTGTGGGTGGCTACTTCATTACTGGATCCCGTGATAAGCAAATTAAGCTTTGGAATGTTCAAAATAATGTCGAGTTACAGGCTACGTTGAAGGTCTCAGAAGCTGTTACTGCCGTATCTTGTTTCAAATCTTTCATTCGTGAAAACGAGTTACTCGTTGCTATTGGTTTAGAAGACGGGAATATTTCTATATATTCCTTAGACTTAAATGCTAGTGAAAAAGAATTCAAGCTAGAACTTAATTTTGATTCATATATTACGCCATCAAAGAGAATTTCTAGAATTGATTTCAGCAGTAAATTACATAATGGTGGACTGAAATTATTATTATCAGTTGGAAGTGATGATTCATCTATCAGACTTTATAGTCTTGATAAGCAAATGTTTATTTAATATTACTATATAGGTAAGATAGTTATAAAATTATCAACGACATTATTACGATTTTTGCGACAATTTTGGACACTTGGCCAAACCGATACTCCCCATTCTCAACAATCAACTACCAATATTTCATCAATCAATTGAAGGAATAATCAGTATAAATATTAGTATATAATGGCCGACAAGTTTCCTGCCTTAGACTCAATAGACAATGATTTAGTCGCTGATGCCAGCGAAGGAGAATCTGATTTCTTGTCTCGTGAAAAAGAATTACTTGGAGATGAATTCCAAACAGATCAAGATAAGGAAATCTTGCATGACGACGAAGACGAAATAAGTGAATTCAAAGAACAATTCCCAGAAGTTGATTCATCTGCACAAGAGCCAGAACAGGTGGAACAAGAAGAGGCTGAAGACTTCGAAGATTTTACATCTTCGACCGGTGCTCAAGTTGAAGGTGAATCATCTCATTTGAAAGAATGGAAAGAACGCCGTGACCTCGAGATATCTGAAAGAGAAAATGCTAATAGTAAGAAAAAGGAAGAAATTATTACTAAGGCAAGACAAACAATTGATGACTTTTATGAAAATTACAACAACAAGAAGGATCAACATTACGCAGAAGTTACGAAGGAACAAGAAGAATTCTTAAGCAAAAAGGAAGACTTTTTGAAAAGAGGTACTTTATGGAGTAGAGTTATGGAAATTGTTAATGATGCCGGTGAAGCTGCTGGTGTGGAAGGTAGAGACAAAACAAGATTTAGAAAGTTATTAGAGTCTTTAAAAGGCAAGGAAAATGCACCTGGTGCAGGTGGTTATTAATCGTATATAAATACTAACTATATCTTTCAATTATCTAAAATCACATAAATTTGTCAACCATCAGGATCAATTCGGCTTGTAGATGCGTTTTATTGTTTTGCTTCAAATAGCTGTTGTAATTCATCAATTTGAGCATACCTAAACACATAAAAATTGTTTCCGCTCTGTTCAAAGAAACCTTTTTGATATTACGAAGATATGGCAGGTAGTCCTTAGACATCCTCCATTTTGAAATTAAAATTAATCTAAGGAGATACACGTTCAAACCATTTAAAAATGCCTTTGATATTAATCTTGTGGTTTCTTTATCGTTATTTTGACGTGAAATTGATTCATTTAAATAAAGGGAAGAGTATGCAGAAATAAACCCAATTAACCCAATAATATTTTTGTATAGTGTGCTTCGCTTTGTTGAAAGATTGTGTAATCTTTTGTGTGAATTTAAGTTGGAGAAAGTTACCGCAGTTCCAGATAATAAGAGAAATGAAAGAATATTTTGTAAGTAAATTGCATTTATAAACGAGTTAACCCTTTTGAATTCCCTTATCAAATTTTCTTTAAGCTTTATTTGGGACTCTTTACTGAAAATATCCGTTGAGGCAAATGTACGGTGATTTAAAAAAGCAAATAAAGCACTTCCTATTATTATATTATGTCTACCATATGACTTAAGAAGATCAAACCAGTTGATACGAAAGCTTGTTGCTGATAAGGAGTAGCATTTCCAAATTGGATCAAAAATACGCCTCTTGACTGGAGATGATAAATACTTCCGATCAGGAGACACAGATAAAGGTGTTAAATATTGTGAGAGCATCTTTCCAAAAAGAACTGAATACAATATAAATTCTTTATTTTTGTATAGTTTACTGAATATGCTATCAAGCACATTTACCTTCCCACAAATTGCTTCCTTAATGTTCTTTCGTATCCTTTCGGATCTCTTGGAAATGTTCCCAAAGTAGTATCCCCATAAATATAACGCAATGTAATCGCTTGGTACGTTAGTATTGCCAATGGTTGCAGAATAAAGTAATCCGCAACTAAGAGCATTGGAAGCCTTATCAATAAACTCCTTCTCTGATTCAAGGGACTTATCTCTCGAGACTGATCTCAAGTAGTTCGTAATGCCCTTCCGAAATAAGGGGTTCAACGATAAAAACCCAGCTAACTTCAAAGGATTACGGACTCTAGCAAGCAATAGGATCACAATCCATTTAACCAACTTAACCAACGACTTGTCAACATTGTTAAAATTCATTATCTATCGTATAGGATCTTAAATGATACGTATATAAGGAAATATGAAATCTGGCGTCTAAAAATCAGAAGCGCGATAACTTTTTTATCTGTCAAATACAAGTCTGGCCTAGTTCTTTCTTGTTGGTAAATATGGATGATCACAAGAAAATTACTAGGCAGAATAGTACTAGACTTTCAAAGACGCCCTCCCCAATAGAGTCCATAGTGGTACAAGAAGATGGACACTTCGTCAAATCATTGGACGGCACTAGAAATCGAAAGAGCATAGGAACATCTAGAGGCAAAGGAATAAGTCTTAATCTAGCAGTATCTCCAATTAATGAGCAAAAGGTAGTTTATAATCCCAGATCAAGTGTTTCGCCTAGTAGTGTTGATAAGTTCCGTGAAATACCAGAATATCAGGAATCGTATTACGAAACAGACAATTTGCATAAAGTTGGAGAACTGAAATATGACTTCCCTCTTCCAACAACAGAACTGCTTCTCTCTATGGATATAGATGAGCAATTGCGGTTACTTGCTTTAAAAGAAATGTTTTTGGTGGAATTGAAAGACAATATCAATGAATTAACTACTAAACTAGAGCAGAACGAGAACGAATTACATAAATTACGTGAAGTAATTCAAAAGTCACTCTATAAGGAGCTTAATTATACTTCTATAACCACACCAAGACATCAAAGGCTGGTCAGCAATCCCAGAGAAGAGGCTATTAGCAATACAAAGAATAGATCAAAACGTAGTTTATCATTTGCTTCTAATTCGAAATCAGCAATACATCCTACTGATTCAACAACTGATTCAAAAGCCAATTCGACTTTGTGGACAAATTTATCAAAACCTTTGCATTTAATCCAACAATTTGATACCATGCTACTGCAAGAATTTGAGAAATCTTTGGTGTCTACCGAGCAGCAACAGATTAAAGAGAGCCCCAATAGAAAGTCAGTCACTTCCTCACATGTTCAAAGAAATTCACTGCTCTCTGTTTCTAGTGATGATTCAATCCTGTCACCTTCAAAATCAAAGTCGGATAATTTACCTAATGAAAACGGTAACATTATTAACACTTATCATAAACCGAAGCCAATTAACTCTTCCATTATGAATCTGGATTCTAAAACAGAAGATATGCTTCAAACAGTGTCGACCTCAATTTGGTCTTTTGTAAATGAGGTAAAATCCAATGTTCTTTCATCATTGGGTGAAACCGAAGAAATAGGCAAAGGTACGGTATTGCCCCAGTCAAGGGATGATACGATATATGATACAGATAATATCATAGACGTTGAAAATATTATTGTTGACGATATGAAAACTTCACGAATTAATGACTTAGAGGCTCGCCAAAAATTAGAATAAACGTATATTTAGTTTACATGCTTTATATATGCAATTAAAAATTCTTTTATTCATATTTAGTTTATAAGAAACATTAAGAAATACTAAAGGCCCTGTAAGCCCTTAATGACTTCTGAATGTTTGAGATCATCCAATTTCTTACTACTGCTATCACCAAGCGATCTCAAATCTTTTAACATTATATCTTTAAGTTTATCGAAGTAAACTTCCTGTAACAAATTTCTAATATTATACTCTGACTTCTCAATAATGGTACCAATATTAATCAAATGGGCTGTTTCTAAATTTAATGCACCACTTGTACTTAAAGACATAGAGGATTCCAACTGTCTAGTCAAACTTCCGGATAAAGATAACGATGACGATCTTGAATCCTGCAAATCAAGGATCACGGAAGTAGTCAATTTATAAAAAGCTGTGGATGGGGTTTCAGGAGTAACTTCAAAAACATGGATCGAATCCCATTTACCAGTTCCGTCATCGGTTTCCTTTTTGAACAATACAACACCTGCAAATCCACCTTCAAGTAGGTTTTCATCTTCGTCCTCTGCGACATCCCATAAATAAACGGAGCTTATTCCAGCACCTTCGTAGTATAAATCTCGGTATATATCAAATGAGTCGTTGGCCTTGATTTCCAATTCTCTTAAAATATTGCTAGGAAATGGTGGTGGTAACTCGTCGCTCAGCGTGTCGACAGCAGGGAAGTATTTATTGGACCATGGCGATCTATAGGAATCACCATCTCTGTTATAATCACAGCAAAGATACTGTTTTCCTGATTCTTCACATTTCTGAAGTTTCAACGGCGTGTCCACCGACGACAACAAATCCAGAGCAAGTTCCTCTCCAGCCTCTCCATCATTTTGAACTAATGTACAGATTTGGTTTAAACTTTCAGCAGTGTGTTTAGGGTCAAGACGTCTCAATAAGTCCAACGAATCATCAAATTTCTTTTCGATAGACATGTTAATAGATATGATTTCAATGTAGCTGCTCCACAATGGTTATGTTTATCACCTAGATCCCACAGTTCGATATTCGATATAGACGATTTTCTGACTATGCGCACACCTAAATTTCACTAACTCCTTCACTCTAGATATAATCCCTGAATCCTTATCAGCCAAAGATACACGGCCATTATAACTATAGTCTCGAGGAGCATTGTTTTACTTGTTCGTGTTCCTTTTTTTAGTTTTAATTATAAGTGACATTATCTTACATCTACTCCAAGCTAGCATTTCATCCATCCTCACGATGTGGTAATGTTACTCATAGTTTCTATATAATTCTACAGTATTACGTCAATAACAACATCTTTAGGATGTTTTATGTTGCTAAACGCTTTCCATTTAAAAATATCACGACTCTCGCTTGAACGTTTTCTCCTCGATTTCATTCTTATTCTCCACACTTTAGAATGAAATATGTTTATCCGTTCTTTTTTTGGCATAGTTCAATCTTGTTCTTATCTCTTATAAGGAATTTTAAGTAACAGCCATCCAACTGTTGCGATATCATATAGGGTCTGTTAGCTATCAGGTGAGAAAACATATCTGTACTGTGGGTTCAAAGCTACATCTGCTACTAGAATAGAAAATAACTAAATCCCTTGGAACAATAAAATGTCGACTGTGGATGAGGCTACGAAGCTCTTGAGGCTGAATAAGTCGTATACGAATATGGCAGGGCTGTCTAGCGAAGGACAGTCAAAGTTGCTAAGACCTCCAATGTACTCAATACCTTCCACTCATTCAGTTCGGAGCTTGAAAAGTATCAGCAACTTGAATAACCCAATAATTGACGATTTTGTAAGTAAAAAGTCAAAAATTTTTACTGACGATGGCAGTTTCCTCCCATTTCCAGGGTCTAAGGAGTTCGATAGATTTGCTTACTTTGCATATTACGTACCAATTCTTCGCTGGCTACCAAACTATAATTTTAAGGAAACTTTAGTAGGGGACATTCTTGCTGGGATGTCGATGGCATCATTTCAAATTCCATTGGTAATGTCGTTTGCAACTTCACTAGCTCATTTACCTCCAGTGTCTGGTATTTACTCCATAATAATTGGATCATGTATTTATGCTATCCTTGGCTGTGTTCCAGTATTGGTTGTTGGGCCATCACCTTCATCAGCATTGATATACGGACAAGCCGTTCAAGCGATTATGCATGAGCTGAAAGAGCAAACTTTCTCAGAATTAGAAATATCATCAACGATTTCTGCAGCTATGGGAGGTATATTACTTGCAAGTGGTATTTTGAGGTTTGGATATTTAGATAATATATTAAGCAGAGCATTATTGAAGGGGTTTATTGCTGCAATGGGATGTATCATGATAATCAATGAATTAGCACCTGAATTAGGGTTAACAGAACTCGCAAAGGACCTGCCCCATTTGACAATGTTGGATAAACTTTGGTTTGTAGTTAGGAACTACGGAAAATCACATAAATTAACCGCAATTATATCTATTATAACTTTAGGTTTAGTATTATTTGTGAGAAAACTTAAGTTTTATTTGATTAAGAAGTATAAGCGTCCATCTTTCATCTACATTCCAGAATTACTCATGATGGTGATTTTCAGCACATATTTATCTTGGAGATATAACTGGGTAGGTGATGGTGTTGACATTGTTGGTAGACTAAACTCATCAGATTCCATTACCTTTGTCAACCCTTTGAAAATTTCTAAATTTCATTTGTATAGAAAGGTGTTTTCTACTTCGTTTTTATGTACAATTTTGGGTTATTTCGATTCCACGACCGCAACTAAAGCATTAGACACACAATATAATTATAACGTGTCATCAAATAGAGAATTAATTGCTCTTGGAGCTACGAATTTTGTTATCAGTTTAGTTGGTGGTCTTCCATCTTTTGGTGCATTAGGTAGATCAAAAATTAATATTATGGCAGGTGCTAAATCTCCTATGGCAGCTTTTGCTATGGCAGTTGTGACAGTATTTGTTCTTATATATTTGTTACCATTTTTGAACTGTCTACCTGAGTGTGTTTTGGCTTTAAGTACCACTGTTGTTGGTATTACTGTTCTTGAGGAAATTCCTGCCGACTTGAAATTTTTCTGGTCCATTAAGGGTTACAGTGATTTAGTCACTTTCCTTATTGTATTTGCTACCACCGTTTTATGGAGTGCTGAAGCAGGTGTCTTTTTGGGTACGCTTATTGCGGTTATTCGTGTGATTAAATACGGTACTACTTCTAGAATACAGATCTTAGGAAGAATACCACATACCATGGTATTCAGAAATGCTGATGAATTGATTGAGGAAAGTTTCTCGAGTTATGTTGAAGATGAAATTGTTGAATCTAAATTCGAAAATATGGTCGCCCAAATAGAAGAAATAGAAGGGGTCTTAATTATTAAAATACCAGAACCATTAAATTTTGCCAATGTTTCTGATCTTAAAAATAAATTATTTAGAATCGAAAAATACGGCAGTTTATTAGTGCACCCATCTCAACCAAGTCGCCGCCCCTTCGATAGAAGCACAATAAAATACATTGTGTTTGATTGCAAGGGGATGACATCAATTGATTCTTCTGCTACACAAGTCCTCTACGAAATTATACTGAAATATATTTCACAATATGAAATAAATGTCTCCTTTTCAAGAGTTCCAGTTAATGATGAAGTTCGCTATTTTTTGAAAAACTCAGGAATTGTCGAGTTTGTTAATAAAAGTAATGAAAATTCAAGAGATAGTTCAAATCTCGATTCACATGGCTTAATGGGATCAAGCATGGGGAAGGGTTTTTACTTAAGTATTGAGGAAGCGCTAAAAATGATAGATTTGCACTCAAGATCTTAGATACGACATTAGATAGTAGATAAGTGCGACATTAAATAACATCACAATTTTATGAATTCAATCTCCAATACCTCTTTTCTCCTAAACTACTATCATTTTTATTTATAATCATATTTATATTTATTTCATGTCAAGCTTGAACATTTTTAAAAGACAATTTTCACTTACTTTGAGATCATGCAAATATGACTTTTATGACTTGGTGGTAAATACCCCATCAAATCCAATACAGCCATTAGAAGCTCTGCTTATGAACGACTCACAGTTGAACGACTTAAAGAAGAAAACTAAAACTACATTTGAAGGCAACTATAATCTCGATAAATTATCAGCAGAAGAGAGAATAAGTAAGGTTTTTGGGGGTAGGATAAAAGGTGAAGCACCAAAGTCATCAAGCAGATTTAACGTAGGAGAGCCTAGGATAATAGCAGGAGTCTCCGTTCCAGATAAGCCCGCTGAACCAGATAATTGCTGTATGAGTGGTTGTATAAACTGTGTCTGGGAATTATACAATGATGATGTTAAAGACTGGAATTCAAAGAGAAAACTTGCAGCTGACAACTTGGCAAAAAAGGGTGGAAGATGGCCAGAAAACTTTTATGCTCCTGTTCATTATTTGCATAATGATAACTTACCGCTATCATTGGCTGGCAAAGAGTTCGAAACTCAACCGAAGAATCAAGATGAAATGGATTCCTGGGGAAATGTTCCCGTTAGCATAAGGGTGTTTGCAGAAACAGAAAAGAGACTAAAATCTAAAAAAAGAGCTTCTACGTAATTTAGATTATATCATTAGAACATTAACATTAGATCTGGCATAATAAAGTTATTTATTTAATTCTTTATATATAACACGTAAAACTTAATCTAAACTTACATTCTTATCTTTGAAAAAGGTCTTTGCTTCGTCAATCTGTTCCAATAATTCCTTATATTTTTCTTCTTTGTCCTTAAATGTTAAAACACCCCAACCTAAAGTACCTAAAGCATATGAACCGAAACTTACTAGGTACCAAAATGGCAAGTATGGTAATATTTCATCATGAAACTTTTGAGTGCTAGGCAAAACTCCCGAATATAAACCAAATTGAATAGCAGATAATGCAAACAATGCTAAAAGAGTTTCTGTAGCTTTGGTCATGGTTGAATCAATAAAATAGCTTATAATTGATATTTATTTAGTATTTAACGTGTCCTTGATTAATGAGTTTCTCACATATACTTATCCTGTATATAATACAAACTATAAACTTCCCAATGAATCCTGCTTCATGAAGCCTACCAACTCACTTAATACGTTTGCAACGGGATTGTCCGCGTTGCTAAATCTCTTTTTGATTTCTTCTTCATTCTGGAATAAATCATCATCAATCAAACACTCGTCCATTTCATTCACAGCCGCTGCTTCTTCTAATTCTTCTTCTTCTTCATCGTCATGTTGTTCATGTTCCTCATCTTCTTCAAGAATTGCCAATTCACCATCCCCTTCTTCTTGTCCATCTACCACAATGTCCATCTCTGTATCTTCTGCATCCTTAAATTCTTCTGCATCCTTAAATTCCTCTGCATCCTTAAATTCTTCTTCGGCCATATCAGCATTTGCATGTTCACGGTAATCAGTATTAATTAACTTATTAACTTTAGCGTTGTCAATCGAAGCTTCTTTCACAATTTTTCCTAGTTTGTAACGAACAACTCTTCTGATCGTTTCAATTGTCTGTCTGTTCAACCAACCATCCTGGAAATCAGGAAACTCTCTAAAAAAGTCTGTGCCAAAATCTTTCGAATGGGACTCTATTAAATTTAGGATTACTGGATCGGAAATATCACCTACCTGATAAGTAACGGTTGAAGGAATAGACAGACCATTGAAAAATAACGTCTCCGATATTTTAATATCATTTGTAACTTTATCAGCTAAAGTCTTAGGTATAATTCTCTCAGATTTAATATTTAACCTCAGACTTATTTGTAAATTAGGAATCCTGAAATATTCACTCTGATAAACCCAGAAAGACTTATCAGATTTTGGATCAACACCAAACTTAATATTACAAAATCTCCATGGTCCACTTTTATAAATATAAGAGATATATGGCAATGCTTGCTTTAACACTCTTTTCATATCAAATGGGGCTATATCTTCTAATTGTTTCCGTAACCAGATAGGTTTTATGCTAAATATTTTCTTTAACCAGTCGATACATCCCAATAATAAAAAATCTAGACTATTAGGGTCCAAATTTTTTGTTCTTAATTTTTGAAGATTTTCAATTAAAGATGGAGCAGCTTCATTTGGTGTATTTGAATGAAAATCGATAATAATAGTATGCAATTTTAGGGTCTCCTTTCTTGAAACAAGTCTGATCTGTCCACTCTCTGTATCCTTTACAGCAGTGGTTAAAGGGTTCTTCTGATATTTATAGTCGAAAGGGAATCGAATTGGACTAAAGACGGGTGGAGGAGGCAACTGGTGGTCCTGGTTCTTGAACCAATCTTTCTTTTTATAATCACTTACACCAGAAAACGATTCATGCTTGTCAAAATAATCAAATAAGGTATTATAATTTTTGGTATTAAGACATGAATCTTTGAAATCTTGAACCATTTCATTATTCTTCGTAACCACTTGAAAATCACTCAAGGCCTTAAAGGAATATGTTTTATCGATTATGGCAACAGGTTGCACTCTGTGCTTGGGACCATTTTCCTTTGCGTTGATATCAATCAAATCTCGAACTGTGTATTTAGATGGGTCTTCTCTGTAACTTTGAGGAATACTCTTCTTTGGGATTGATACTTTTAAAACAATCTTCTCACTCATGTTCATCAGGGCTTGGATTGGATGATGAAATGGATCATTTCTCAATCTGAGTTCCAACACATTGTCATTGGCATTTCCGCTATTTGTACCATTTGGTTTATTCAGAGAATCAATTACCTGAGCTAACTTTTGTTTACCTCCAAGCATAGATATGACTCTATCGGGGTTTTTAACATTGAATGGAACTTCAATGGCAGCCACATGAGGTATGTCCATAGAATGCTTCTCTGCAATCTGTTTAGCGGGCATTATAGCTCTATGTTCTTAACTTTTATTGCAAGGCTACCAGTATCAAATTCTGTATCAGATTCAAATAGCTAAAAAAACAATAAAAAATAAATATCCTGAACCGTAGCAAAAATTGCCTTCAGCCAGATTCGAACTGACGATCTCCTCATTACTAGTGAGGTGCCTTACCAACTTGGCCATAAAGGCTTCCTGCTGTTGTGTAAAGAATGTGAATTTGTAAGACATACCTTGTCTTATGCTCGATTTGTGGATACATCGGATAGTATATGTGGAGCAATATCGAAAATACATAATGAGATTGAATAAGGAAAGCTGACTATTTAGATAAATGCTAAGAAACAGCCAGACAAATAGACTTGCTCTCATTTAATCAAGTACAAATCTTACAATGATCTGAAATTCAGTTTCCTCCCAAACCATAGTTTAAACGGGACTACAGGTTTTCGTACATTCATCTCTGGATGACAACGTTCCACTCGGACTTAGACGTCTCCTTTTCTCCATATAAACTCACTGGTAGAAGACATACCCTAATTCCCGCAATCCACACCCAAGTGAGAAGCCCGAACCAGAGTCCGTCGTCGAGTATCATGACACGTGAAATACTTCTGCTATAAATTTTGGTGCTCGGTCTAAGCGGACTCAATGGTGAACTTTTATTGGCTATCAATCCAATAATCAGACACAATATTGGTCGGTCAAAACTGGAGAATATTATATAAAAAAGGATACTTTTCAACCTCGATTTCGATTCTTTACTGAAAGATTTTTATTCTATATATTCTTGAATTAATATAAGATGTTGTCAAAGATTGCTACTAGATCCTTCTCCTCCTCTGCTGCTTCAGCTTACAAAGTTGCCGTCTTAGGTGCTAACGGTGGTATTGGTCAACCATTGTCCTTATTATTGAAGTTAAACCACAAGGTCACTGACTTGGCCTTGTACGATTTAAGAGGTGCTCCAGGTGTTGCTGCTGACGTTTCCCACGTCCCAACCAACTCCACCGTAAAGGGCTACAACCCAGAAGGTTTAGAAGAAGCTTTGACTGGTTCTGATGTCATTGTCATTCCAGCTGGTGTCCCAAGAAAGCCAGGTATGACCAGAGATGATTTATTCAACACCAATGCCTCAATTGTCAGAGACTTAGCCAAGGCTGCTGCTGATTACGCTCCAAACGCTAACATCTTGATCATTTCTAACCCAGTCAACTCTACTGTCCCAATTGTTGCTGAAGTTTTAAAGTCTAAGGGTGTTTACAACCCAAAGAAGTTATTCGGTGTCACCACCTTAGATGTCTTAAGAGCCTCCAGATTCGTTTCTGAAGTTGCTGGTACTGACCCAAATAACGAAAAGATTACTGTTGTGGGTGGTCACTCTGGTATCACCATTGTCCCATTATTATCTCAATCTACCCACAGATTTGATGACGAAAAGAGAGATGCTTTAATCCACAGAATTCAATTCGGTGGTGATGAAGTTGTCCAAGCCAAGGATGGTGCTGGTTCCGCCACCTTATCTATGGCTCAAGCTGGTGCTAGATTCGCTGGTGCCGTTTTAAACGGTTTAGCTGGTGAAACTGATGTTGTTGAACCATCTTTCGTTGAATCTCCATTATTCAAGGACGAAGGTGTTGAATTCTTCTCCTCCAAGGTTACCTTAGGTGTTGAAGGTGTTAAGACTGTCCACCCATTGGGTGCATTGAGCGCTCACGAAGAAGAATTGGTTAAGACCGCTAAGGAAACCTTAATCAAGAACATTCAAAAGGGTGTTGACTTCGTTAAGCAAAACCCATAAATGTCTATTTGATACAGGTTTTAAAAGTATTTATTTAAAGGTATTAATGTATAGTGAATGAATGATTATATTTTTTTCAATATATGAAGCGGCGACGTTGCAATTTGTGTGTTCTTATAAGAGTCTTAGAACCGGAATTGTATGTCCTATAATACATAAAGTTGACCTACGGTCTAGTAACTATGCCTAAGCACGACGGAAGGACTGATTTTCTCATAGTATTGGAATGTGCACGACCGTGGATCTTCATTGTTGCGAAATTATCACAGATCTACATTAGTTGCAGTCGATACAGTCTCTTCCCTGCTATTACAGAGAAAAGATTTGATACAACTGGATTGATGTACTGATATCCATTCAATTCATACAATAGAACACAGATTTGTAGAAAGAAATATATAGCAGATCCACTAATATAATGATTTGCGCGCCTCTGGAACCTTTTGAGGTGTTTATGTACCTACAAAAAAATTGCGACCCTTTACTAATTAGGAAAGACATACCGGAACTTGACTCCTGCGACCATCCATTCGACTATTGATGATTATGTCTCACTTCTTTGAACTATCCTGTACATGAACGAAGTTGCTATGTGAATTACAATTGAGAACCTGTATACTTCAATGCACTGAGGTTTTATGAATAGCGAAGAAGCCGGAAATCTCTGCCTAACTAAGTGAGACAAATGGTCTCTTCGATCCCACTCTACCTCACAAACACACATTTCCAATACTTCCACTTCCACTTCCACTTCATTACTTCAACACTACAACAAAGCTCCCAGTAGCATTCAATCTGTTACTCCTGGAACGCGACAAGCATTTGTGTACGCTAAGAAATTTAAAACGTATTATTAGTAACCTGTGATCGAATTTATTCACACTGTATTACCTTTCTCGCCGTATCTATAATTAGTATATAGCTGGGCTCATATCATTTGTTCTTTCGCTGTGATTTAAATGTTTTACAAGTGCCCGCGATAATGGCTATGTGCCATTTGCTCTTGTGTGATTTTAGTTCTACACGTAAGGAGATTTTGAACATTGCCCCTCTCGGAAGTACACAATTTTTCACTTACTTCCAAACGTTTCTAAATTCAAAATTCCATAGCATTTATACCTCCAGCAAATACAGCAACCTGATTATACAAACATATATATGTTTATATTTAGATCATATTTGTAAGCATGGCAAACTTTGCCCTTTTTTTTTCCAGCAGTTTAACGTATTGAGAGAAATCAATTTACGCGTCTGGAATTTTTTTTTACCAAATGTAGGGAAGATCCGGCAAAAGCTTCTCTATTAATTCCGGTGGAAACAACACCGGAAGTTGCTCTAAGATTAACGTTGTAGACCAATTTTCTAAAGTCTTTCTTGAAACCATTATACTGATTCAGACCTTATCTTCCACTTAGAATTTAGGATACCAAGTAACACCATCTATAACCAACTAGCATCTGTTTTACACGTCTGAAAAATCCCGAACTGGTTACTCGGCAAGAAATTTTTTAAGATACCAACTGAAGAAGGATTAAAGCAATTGAGTTCAGGAGAGTCTACGAATAATTCACATATAAACATAGGGAGATGGACAAGTACTTGATGAGCTCGCCTACCATGCTATCCCAGTCTTTTGAAGTGGGCAGCGAAAATCACATTATGCATAACATGGATCTATATGATTCACATGTGGAAGTGGGCAATGAAAGAGAATCTCAGGCAGGTTTGAGTGCTATACGTGAAAGGAATTCAGACCCATTGGATTTGGAAGATGGAGCTGAAGAAATGGTACCCGTATCCAATAATGATAAACGAAATGGACTAGTGCAATATCCAAATGACAATATGCATATGGTGGACCTTCAAGATATAAATTTGAATAACTTTAGTGCCTTGTCCCATAAGTTTCAAAATTCGGTAAATGTGTCATTAGATGACGGTTTGTATAATCCACAATTCATGCTGAATCCAAGGAAAAACCCTCCAAGTTTTTCTCACAAGTCAAGTTTATCAACTTCATCTATGGTTTCTATTAACCAAGACCCACCTTTTGCTTCCTTAAATCACAATAGAATACATTCTTCTTACTCTAACAACACAATATATTCCATTGATTCCATTCTTCCATTATCTTCATCTGTGTCGAATCAATCATTGCTGGATTCTCCATCTTCAACTCAACAATCACAGCCACCGACTGCAACTCCTAGGGGATTCAATAGAAAGAAATCACTTTCAGTATCATCAAATAACCTCACTACGCCTTTGCGAGGTGGAAACAGTATTACCTTATCCCCTGTTAATTTAATGACTAATAAAGTAAGCAAAACACTATATTATGGAAAAACGAAGGGACATACTAGATCTAGATCTAGGTTATCTCTGGACTTTTCTAACACACACCTGCTCCTTAATTCTGTGACCAAGTCTGCTTCATCACAAAACATAGTAACTAACAATTTGAATCCATTTTATACCACAGCTGGAAATATATCACCGAATTTAGGAAAGGCTTCTGCTGAAGTTGAAGGTGTGTATGCATCGTTGTCTACCCCTACCATGTCTAGATCTGCAAATTTGTCAAATCTACAACCATTATCAACTCAATTCAGTTCTGAGAATGCTTGGTCTAAAAGCACCTCTGCAGAATTAAGTAAGGGTCTAAATTCCATTGAAGTTCAGGATGACGATGCTTTCAAACAGCTAAGGAAAGCCAAATCATATTCTTGCTTTAATTTAGCCCATAATAAATCTAATGGGAACTTTCATAATTTGGAGGGACAAGGTCTTGAAATGAGGAATCATAATAATTCCCAATCAATCACTAATATGACGGCACAGTCAGCCCCAGGATTATTGGCCTCTCCAAGACTAGTGTATGCTACAAATAATGTTAATCAAGTTTCATATTTTGCCCCACCGTTGTCCACAACTTCTGAGCATTCTAAGAATAACTATTTTAATAATGAACAACACATTAATATGGTGCAGCTGCAACTTGTGAGTGGCAGCATTAAAAATTCAATTTCTAGTAATAATATTTCGTTAAGCAGTTCTCAGGCTGGTGTCAAATTCACTAAGTCATACCCTGCGTCTACTGATTTAGCAGCAATGACAATTTCCCCTGGAGATCAAAAAATATCAGGAGAAGATCTGCAATTTCAAAATACTTCACAGATGGATATACGCTCGTTGTTACCTCCTATGGCTTCTTTTCCAACTTTTGGAAATGATGCAATACAGCAAAATATTTTACAAAAGAATCATTTGCTGCAAGATCTAAATATTCCAATAAAAGTTTCAGATAAAACTGAAACAATTGATCCTAAAAAGAAACATCAATGTCCTTTATGTCATGCTAGATTCCAACGACCTGAGCATGTTAAAAGACATATGAAAAGCCATTCTTCTGAAAAGCCATTCGAATGTGATGAGCCTAATTGTGGAAAGCGCTTTAACAGAAAAGACAATCTTAAAGCACATTTAAAGAAAATCCATGGAAGAAAAGTATAAATTGCCTGTGCATACAAGAATAACGCTAATCGTATTACTATTTCTACTGGTTTATTCAGACTTTCATAAGATATTATTTAAACTATTCTTTTGTATATTACTGCGTATATGATACCTGCATCAATATAATTCATCATTTACTCATTTAGAAGCCATTCTAACTACTTTATCAATAGCTCTACAAAAATAATCGATATCTTTAGTATTCAAACCAGCAATGTTAACTCTTCCGATTGAAGTAGCATATACATGGTGTTCGCTTATCAATCTTTCAGTTTGATCTGAGTTTAAACCTGAATACCAGAATAATCCCTTTTGTTTCATAACATGATCCCATTTACCAGGTGTTTCCAATTCTATAAATTTTTCAAATACTTTTCTTCTAAGCTCCTCTAACCTTTCAGTGATGCATTTTACCTCTTCATCCCATTCACTTTTTAATTCTTCAGTATTCATTATTCTTGCAGCAATTCTGGCACCAAATGCTGGACCAAAAGAACATTCAGCTCTGAAAATAGATACCAATGTACTTTGTGCGTTAGGAACTAATTCGTAGTTATCGACAACAACGTGTAAACAACCCACTCTTTCTCCATATAACCCCATATTTTTTGAAAATGATTGGCATACGATAAATTCTAAATTCTGTTCATAGAAATATCTAATAGGCCAAGCATCCACATCCTTACTTCCACTTGCAAAACCTAAATACGCAGTGTCAAACAAAGCAATTAAATCTCTTTCCTTTACTAATTCACAGATCTGTTTCCATTGAGATTGGGTATAATCAGCACCAGTAGGATTATGACAACAAGCTTGAAAATAGAATACTGATTTAGATGGGGCAGTATTTAAAGCATCTAATAACGGTTGAAGATCTACCTCTCTTGTTACTTCATCATAATGGTTGTAAATGTTGACTTTACCACCCTTACGTTTAATCATTGGGACATAATTCGACCATGTTGGAGTTCCAATGTAATAGTTGTTATAACCAGCTTCTTTCAAAAGCGACACAGCCATGTGTAGAGATCCAGTTCCAGAAATTGTTTGAAGAGAAGCGATTCTACCCTCATCGAAACCAAATATAGTTCTTCTTGCAGCCTTAGTAAATTCAGGTATACCCGCCATATTATGATAGTTATGACCAGGGTCATTTTCATGAAAATATTCCTTAGCTTTCTTAACAGTAGGGAATATGTATGGTCCGTCTTCAGACTTATAAACTCCAATAGACACATCGATTTTATTTGGACTCTCGTCCTGTTGGAAACGATTCACTATTTGGGTGATTGGGTCAGGTGCCTCTCTTTGCAAGCCAGCAAATTTTGATTGAACAGTCATATTTCACTATTTGGTTTACTATAGAAGTATATATCCAACAGACATGAAGAGACGAAAGCTCATCTTATAGGGCGTGAAAAATGGACATTATACCAGACCGTCTAGTGCCACTTTTTTCCGCTGATTTCCGCTGATTTCCGTCAATATGCGCACTTTACTCATTTGTGCCATTTTCCTGTGATATTATCGTTATCGCAATCTCCGCAATTTCTTGCGCTACCGCCAAAGTGCTCTTCCGTAAAACGCGTAAGGTAGAAGCCGCAACAAATCTAGAATTGTTCCAAATAATGTCTGGCGAACGTTTATCATTATTTGATAGGGTGGTTTTTATGATAATAAAGAACTCTAAAAGAGGCGATAAATATTCTTTCTCATATTCCTCTCTGGAACCAAATATAGTTTGACCAAATTCATCTATGTCCACATTTAAGGTTAATATCTTCTGGTTAAATATACCCATTGTCTTTAGTTTTTCAGCCAAAAATGTAAAAGGGATCTCAGAAGACAACATATCAATAGAGACCATATTCTGTGCTAACGTCTTTAAAAACGAGGTGTCGTCAATATTCAAACGCTGAATATATGCCTGAAGAAGCAAGAGATAAATTTCTTCTTTGTCTATCGGAGAGTTTAAGCTCTGCATGTAATCCCAGAGGTCTATTAATGGCATTATATCGGCCTTATTTTGAATGAATTCGTATTTTATGAGCTTTTTCATGAACTTATGGAAGATGGCATAAACTTCCTTGTAGTAATTTGCATTCTCAATGACTGATTTTGCCATGCTGAGTAATCCCTTTTGATGGGCAACATAGGCAGAAATATCTGGTCCTAATATGTTATTTAACATATGGATTGCTTGAAATTGTATTATATCATTAAATTTGATGCTGAAAAGATTATTAATGAAAACCTCGAATGATATTCTGTTCAGAACTATTCCTTTCAACTCATCTAAAGTTTCCCTGGATGTCACATAATTACCAATAGCAATAGCACTAGAAGAAAGTAAATAAGGATCCAAGTTTGGGTCCTTAAAGTAATCAATCAAGACTTCTAAATCCTTTTTTGAATCAAATGTCTTCATTGAAGTTAAATTTCCACTTGTTGCCAACAATTTCCTCTTTATTGTAACACCATTTTCAAGATTCATAGTTAATGCTTGTATAATGAATAAACAGCGTAAATTAGGATTAATAGACATAATTCCAGGTAGATCTTCAAATGAAGTTAACGATAAAAGAATATTACTCAAATTCAATATTAATTCGTCAAACGAATCTAGGTCGTCGTTATCTACTTCTCTTATAGCTTGGTAAAGCGCTTTTAGCAATAAATCAATATATTTCACAGATACCAGGATATATCTTTCATCATTAAGTATTAATTTTAAATTTTCATTAAAATATTCAGACAAAAATTCGAATGTCATGTCAAGATCACTAATGCTACTTGTGGCCGTCTGCAAGTAATTCATTATATACTTCTCAATTTCGATTTCAAAAAAGAATGCAAGATATTGATTTTTCAATTCAGTATTATTTATAAATTGGTTAAGGAGAATTACCACTCTTTCACTAATATTACCATTGTGAAGTTCAAATAGCTCTAGTACTGATCTCCAGAAAATGTGAGACTCTTCATCAGTTACCGCTTTCCTATTAGTATCGCTGTCAGCTAATAAGTTTACAAAAACTCTAAGTATTTCTAATATCAAGCTTTCATGATTTTCTTTAGGATTGGGTTCTGAAAAATTAGCTGATGCCAAACTTTTCATTTCGCTGGTTGAATCTCGAATTACTTCACTATTTCTTACATCATCATTCCTCAATGCATCTCCTATTAACTTCCAATACTCCACTGATGAAGAATCCTGCTTTATTGAGCCTATTAATCCGTCTATAGTCATTATCTTGATTATAATTTGGTTTGACAATATCGTGTTAGAAATATTTCTATTAAAATGTTTTATACTGCATATTAAATATTATATACTATTATCTTGTACTAAGAATAATCATCGTTCAAACATCTTTTCACCATTTCTTAAACCCAAGATATATCTAACATCTATGCAAATACTGAGACTGTGCAACATTGGAAGCAAATTCAATAAATCCCGATCACCTTGATCATTGATCCAACCTTCGATCATAACAGCATTGTTCTCATGTAAAGCATAACTCACTGGTGAATTGTCTAAAATTATTACATTCCTCAAATCTTCGTCCTTTGGAAAAAACAATGATAGATCTTTAATATACCCTACCCCAGGTCGATATGTACAATCATTTCTATAATATCTTTTAGTAAAAACTCTATTATTTTCTTGATTAGGACTCTTAAAATCCATAATATTGCTTTCCAACCAGTCTATAATTGGATCGGCGTATTCTTTCACGCTAGCTGTAAATATCTGTAATTCGTACAATTTTGACATTTCTCTTAAAAAGTAATCACAATAAGGTCTTTTGTGAACGTAGTATAAAGTGGAAATATTACTGAGTCTAATCTCAATCATATGCAAAGACGAAGAACTATTAAATGATCTAGGTGACCCTCTAGATAATGAATGAATTAAAGTTTCATCCAAATCAAGGATTAACGTCTTCTTTTTTCTTTTCTTACCAGGATACCTTGAGAGTGGGTATAATCGTTGTGGTGGGGGGATCATATATGCTGAAGATGACAAAGGCGATTTTATGGAATTTGATATCATTGTTTCTTGTTTTAATAATTCGGTTTTCTGATTAACTTCGTCTTGCGATGGAAACCTTGTGTGATCATCCAGATCATGCATCATGAAATTGTCTGCATGATCTTCCCGTTCAAAGAATTGAGTAAATGGATAGGTACATATTAACCATATGAATGTTAACGGTTTTATTATTATGTAATTTGGTATGAAAAATATTAGCCGGAGTGTCTTAATTATCATTATATGAATCCAGTGCGAGGACTCGCCGGTAATTGCCACACTATCGGGGGTTCTATTCTTGTTATTTCCATCTCTTATATCTTCCTCGTTTGTTATGTCTTCCTTCTCTTCTAGTTCAATTGGTGAAATATCTTTTGAGTCAATACTTTGTTTTTCATTCGTTTCTCCTGATATAGCTGTGCTATCCCCGGGGTATAGATGCTCTAATGATTTCACAAGTATTTTAGTAGAATTCATACTTAAGTAGTCGTGGATTTCTATCTCTTCATAACTTATCGGGGTTGATCTCTGCTAAAAAAAACAATATATAATACTAATCTTGATCCAACTCAAGTTAATATTTAGATTCTCAATTTCTCCGGTGCTTCCTACTGTCTAAAGTGACTTTACGTAATGTTCAACTAGTCCTTCTATTAATTCTAGTAGTGTTTCTTAAAGGAAATGAATATGTTATATATTTTTACGTACCATGCATCGGGTACCCAATATTTAGAGCTCCTCTCTAATGACTTAAGTATGGGCATGTCGCAAAACTGTTGGGACCAAATGTCGTTTTAGAATAAAATCTACTGTTCCCGAGAAAATCGGCAACTACAATCATTCACATTGGTATTTTCATATAGGTATCACACCTGTTTGTAAGATAAGATCTATGTAAGTAATTTCCCACTACAACTGCACGTTGCTTGCGTTTCATTAGCACGTTTCGATTTATCATCACCAACCTCGTTGGGTTTGTGGTTGCATTTTTTTTGGCCGACGACATTCGCACCGCCAGTGCAAGACTTGCATGATACAGAGTACCATAAGTAGATTAACTATGTAGATATATATTAATCAAGAAAATACAAACATCTTACGTTGTGTCTGATTATTTTTTTGATCTGGAAGTAGTGGTATTATTTATAAGATTTTGTAAAATTGAAGGAATAAAAGAAATGTTCGATTGCTCCTCATTGGATTTTGGCAAATTGTTAACGATTGAATTCGTTAATCTACGTAAATTAATAAAATTCTCATTTTCGTTATCATCATCATCATCACTTTCGTCACCATCAATATCACTGGCCCTGTTGTTGTAGTCACCATCATAATCTTGATCATCGATTATTTGGTCATCAATTCTGAAATTACTCAGAATATTTGTAGCTGCTAGCTTAAATCTATCGATGTCTAATTCGTTATCTTCGTCTATCTCATCCTCTTCCTCTTCCTCTTCCTCTTTTTCTTCTAAAGGCTTGATGAGCTTCAAGTTATTCGTGTTATAACTCTTGCAGTATTTGCACTTTAAACCTAATACATGATAGGGAACATTCGACTTACCATTACAGTCGTTACAACTAATTATACATCTCCATATGTCATAGGGAGGAGGAAGTGGCAGCTGCATGATTTCTTGATCTAATATTCTAAATTGAGGTTCTACATTAACAACCGTCTTTTTGCAAATAGGACACTTGTACGAATGTTTGCATAGCTCATCATAACAGTTCTGATGAATGGTGTGACCACATTTCATGAAGACAACCTTATCAATCGAAGTAAATAAGTATTCATTACAAATAGGGCAATTACAATGTGTAGTGTTACTTAAACACTTGTGTCTTTCTCTTAAATCAATTGAGAGACAAATGTTACATTCATCGCAGTGAAAGTAATCCTTACCTAACCCCAAACCTAATCGGCATATACCACATTTATCACAATGGTATATATCTTTCGTTGGATCGTTATCATATAACACGCAGATTGAACAGAAGTAATTTGCAAGTTCACTTTCACACTCAATGCAGTAATTATTATCTGGAACTTGCGGGGTATTACATTTCATACACAAGATATGTTTCACTGCGGATCTGATCAATTTATGACTTGATTCTTCGCTATCATGACAAAACCTACACGGATACCATTTTAAACACTTTGGGCATTCAATCTTACAATTTCTCTGGTAATGTTGACATCCTAAAATAGTGTTATGTGGAGGATCATGGTAAGTTGTAGTTTGATCTTCTTCTGTCAACGCCACTTCTTCTGAATCAGATTTGCCGTCATTGCTAGTCATTTCAGAATCCTCTTCAATAAAAGATTCTTCGCTCTTATAATTTTGAGGGTTTACGAACAAGCGATGTTTTTTTAAATCTGGTAAGATCTTTATATTTTCACTTTTCAATCGGCTATTAATATGCTTATAATAATTACCCATCATCAATCTTGTCACCAAGGCATTTTTCAGTTGCTGGTTTAATCTTTTATGCTTCCTTATTTTTTGAATTTTTTCACGAAGTAAATCTTCCTTAAAAAAATCATCTAAAGAATCTAAATGGGTTAGGGATTTGGCTTCTTCAATCGATATATCATGTATTCCTTCTAATTCGCTCCATGGTGTATCTGTCTCTTCCGATTCCTGTAGAATAGTTTTATGAATTTTTCTAGAACTCTCGGGTTTGATTATATCATTGTAGAACGGTTGATCTCTATTTACTATTTGATTAACCCCAACAGGTTCTGTGGGTTCTTCCCCTTCGTAATCATCCTCAAAATCACTTATATCTTCTGCTGGTAAAAGAATTGTATCGTGAATCAAATCTTTTATAGGCTGTAATCTTTCAATAGCGGTCGAAATACCCAAGCCCAAGTTCAAATCACTTAACAACTTATTCATTTGAATTCTTGTTGCAATTGCAGTCTTCATAGAGTTTACCATTTTTTCTCTTTCTTCATTCATTTCATCATAAGTCGAGATATATGACATTAAGTTAATAGATAAATCTTTCGAAAATTCTTGAATGTTTGATAAGTCAAATGACGGTAAATTTGAAAAGCTTAACACATCATTGAGGTAGGAAGAGAGATTAAAACCAGTCGGCAAATGAAGGTTGAGCTTTCCAATTTGATCTAAATCTTCTGTTAATGAATCTACATCAGAATCTGATTCCGATTCTAGATTTCGATTTGATTTCATTAGCTAGAATATTCCCAAATTGAAATTGAAGCAGATTGTTATGATTTTTCTGAGTATCAATATTTTACACTAAAACAAATTTGTAGTTTTTCTAACGATTATTTCACTATTATTAATTAAAAACTAAATGACAAATACAGTACCTGATAATATAAAGGTTCCGCCAAATGGTATAATATCTGCGATAGAGAAGACAGTAAGCTTTGTTAAGAAAAATGGTACTAGTTTTGAAGAGAGATTGAAGAGTAATGATACGGATAAGTTTAAATTTATTAATAAAGAGGATCAATACTATCCATATTATACATGGTTGCTTTCCAACGATATAAAAGCAGAGAGTACAACGTCTAGTAATATATATCCAGTTTCAAAAAATGAGGAGAAACCTTCTGATTTGAATTTCTTATTAGAATTACCAACTGTATCACCATTAGATTTGGATATAATTAAAATGACCTCACTTTATGTGGCTCAGAACGGTGAATCATATATATCACATATATTCAGTTATGCAAAGAAAACAAATAATGAAGCTCAATTTGAATTTTTAAATAAATCACACTCATTACACAGCTTATTTCGACAATGCATTAACCAATATGAACTATTAATCAAATTTTATAAACACGAAGACTCTGAAAGAATTAGGGAATTAACTGAAAAGCTTCATAACTCAGATGATATATTTTCTAGAGCATATGCCAGATCTAAATATAATAAGCTGCATAAAACCATTGCTTTAAATGAAAAGAAAATGAAGAAAGAGCAGCAATTGCATTATGCATCGATTTCATGGCAAGATTATTCCATTGTAAGGAAAGTTGAATTTGATGCTGTAGATCAAGTCCAGGAATTAGCTGTTCCTATATCTAGAGATGATTTGATACATAGATCCTTGCAATCTAAACGAGAAGAGATTAATTTCCAAAATGAGATGCCTAAAGATGTACAGAAGGAAGATTTAGATAAGACAACTACTAATACTGACATTCCTAAAGGTATTAAGATTAAGTCAGCAGGAGAGACAAGGTTAAAATCTAAGAAAAAGGTAACTATTGGTGAATCTAATATAAAATGTCCTATAACAGGGCAATTGATACCAGAGCTGAAATTTGATGAACATCTTAGAATTCTATTGAGAGATCCAAAATATAAGGATCAGCAAGATAATTACTTGAAAAAGAACTTTAAGTATGCTTCAAATTTAACAACTGATGAAGTTTATGAGAACATCAAACGGTTAGCTAGGAAGAGAGACGGTTCGTCAGAAGATCCATTAGACAATAGAAAGAAGAGAAGTATAGGACCCTCTATTTAGCTTTTTTTCAATAAATGCATAAGTCTATTAAACTAATCTCTACTGCAAACTAATTATAGCCGATATATTTTATTAAATACACAAAATAAACAAGAATTATTATGATAAAAACGTACAACAGAAGTCTAAATTAAAGATACTTCTCTAATTTAAGCCTTCAATGATGAAGCTCTTCTCTTTCTGATTTCAGCCTTTTCAGCCTTACGTTCGTGTAAACGTTGAGCTAATAATTGGGCGTACTCAGCAGCAGCATCTCTTTGTTGTTGAGCGTTCTTGCTCTTCTTGGCCTTTAAGGCTCTCTTTCTTTGTAAAGTTTGTGGAGTAACTAAACGTTGAATCTTTGGGGCTTTGGTGTAAGTCTTTTCACCCTTGGTGACTTCACGTCTAACAACGAATTGTCTGACATCATCTTCCTTGGTTAAACCGAAGAACTTTCTGACGTTGTTAGCTCTCTTTGGACCTAACCTCTTTGGGGTAGTGGCATCAGTTAAACCTTCAATTTCGCTGTCACCTTGCTTAACAACAGATAAAGCTAAGACAGCTAAATCTTGACCAACGATACAACCTCTGACGGACTTTCTCTTACGTTCACCAGTTCTTCTTGGTCTGTAACAGGAGTGACCCTTAGCTAATAATAATTTAACTCTGGTTGGGTGCATGACACCTTGCTTCATTGGGAAACCTTGCTTGTCATTACCACCGGTAATTCTGAAGATGTAACCCTTGAATTCATCACCAACTGAGTCACCTTCGACTTCTTGACCCATACGCTTTTCGTAGAAAACACGTAATTTATGTTCGTCATCAATCTCAATACACTTTTGAGTACCGTTAGCTGGATAAGAAATGTTTAACTATAAACATGTTAGTAAAAAAAATACTTCGAAAAAATTTCTCCGCTGAAAACACATTAGCTATATTTATGCTTCAACCAATTCAAGGCACCACTTTTCATCATATGCTATATTGATACTACATTCTTAATCATACTACTTCATATTCCACATATATTTCCCAAGAATTTCAATTAACATTCATGTCGGTGCCAACAACTTCATCTTCAAAACTTATGAATGAATACTCAAATTAATCTATGTTATACTACACCATCCTTTGCCATGTGTTCCTACTGAGTTGTTCTGTTAAATGGTCTATAACATACCTTCATCTTGAACTGCTATACCTATGCTTATGAATTAAAATAAAAAGACCTTCAAATTTTTCAATAGTCTTGATTTTTCACAAACGAAATCCCGTCCCTAACAGAGAAGCTCGCTGCACAACCAGGCGAAAATTTTACTACTAACAATTTTTGTTACACAAAAAAACCCTAGTCGTGCAATCTCAAGACTGGTTAAGTTTTTTTACTTTATCACGTGTATTTATCTATCTATAGGGCTTTGACCTAAAAGAGTCCTCTTTGTGCATCGTATGCTACGAACTGTGGGATTGTGTTGTTGATGAGTAGTTCTTAATAGAATGTACCTCTATAGATGATATAGGTAGTTACAGATACTATTCGAATCTGAGAGAATTATTTATTATTGAAACTTGCTGTTTTCTATTTATTGGGATGATTTACTCTTAATCAATTTCCATATTGCGTCATCTGGTGTACTCATTCTGTAGCACGGCTTTTGCAGTAGCATTTTTCGCAATCCATATCTGTTGATTATAGATGGTAGAATATTCAATGTAGTTAAGACGGAACCTCTTTATATAACTACTACGTGTGTCTGAATATGTTTCTGTTGGATTATTAAATCATTCCTTCTTATTTGAAAACCTTCCGAATTCCTTAATTTTTGATTAATTTTCGAAAAAATGTGTAAGAGTTCTTCAAATTGCTAATTATTAATTTATTTATACAATAATATACTTTACATTAAACACAACTAATTTACATACATTCTGAAGGAAGTGGCATATCTCCAGTAGAAATCATCACTTTCTATTGTAATAAGAAGAATTAGGATTGTTCTTATTACCATTATTAGTAGATGTAACTACATTGCCGTTACTTCCAGCGCTGCTATTACTAAAGGGACCAGGAAATTGGAATGGAGACGGTAGGTTATCACCTTTTGTAGCCGGTGCATTTCCGCTTTGTTGTATAGGCTTCGGGCCTAGGTAATTAGACGGAAGCATTCCAACGAAATACAGGTTATTATGAATTGGAGTCATTCCTGAATTTGTATTGGGCCAATCTTGCGGGGCATAAAATGTAGAAGGCGATGGAAACATATCATTTACATATCTTGACGGAAGACCAGAAATGGGGGTCTGTTCACCATTGAATATCGGGGGTCTAAACTTGCTTCCTGTGTGAGGTCCATTAGGATTCCCCGGTGTATGTACATTACCCAGAGCATTTTTCGCTGAGCTGCTACTTTCGTTATGACCCACATTATTCGTGTTGCTCTGATTCGGATTTGAAAATTGTTGACTGTGAGGTATATACTGTTGATTCAATGCTTGTGTAAAAATTGGCGTCGGTAGAATCGCACTACCGCCATATTGATTAGATGGTGAGTTTTGAGGGATAGAACTAAAGAATGGTAACCCACTGGGTAACTGAGGGGCCGTTGCACTTGATGGTGAGGCAGTTTGTGACTTCGGTAGTGGCATCGGAAGTCCCATTGGCTTTTTGACATCAGGAGATATTAAGGAAGGAAAATTGGTGTACTTAGTGTTTAAGGTAGGCAAATTGGGGTTCGTAGCATTACGTTTCGAAATCGATGAAGAATTGGCCGAATCTGGCGGAGAAGTTTCAGGTGCTAAATTACTTTGCAAGTTAGTATCTATTGCAGTTATAGTCTTAGCACTATCTTTCACACTCTCCTTCAAATCAATCGGTATTTGCACTCTCAATACTGGCCTCTTACTAGACACAACTGAAGACTCACTCTTACTTGGTGTTTTCTCGTCATTATCGATGTTATTAGACTCCTCAGGTTTAGTAAAAGACTTACTAAAATTTGGGACATTAGGCATCATATTTGGTATGATTTCTTTATTATAACTTCTATTAGAATTAATTGTGGATCTCTTTTGTCTCTTTGGTTCCGGTGACTCGCTATCATAATCCGAATCGTCTTCATTGTCTACGTATCCTGCTTCGTCATGTATTATATTTGTGGTGATATTATCTTTCAAGTGCTTCTTTTTCTTATAATCCCCATAGTTTTCAGGCGATTTGGACTCGTAAGGAGTTTTAACATTTTTGTATACATTCAAAATCTCTCTGGTATCAACAGAACTGAACTCGTATAATTTGTTGTTATTTCCAATTATGATAACTGCCAAATCCACTTGACATAGCACAGCCAATTCATGTGCTTTCTTAAAGAGACCTGCTTTTCGCTTCACAAAGGTGACGGTTCTGTTCCTATCGTCCGTCAAAGGCTGAATTTGAATCTTTCTTCTACCCATTTTTGTTCTGTTGTATCGCTAACACTCCTATATGTGTACGAAAACAAGTTATTTATTTACCTGTGGCCAAAAATAGGATTATCTATCAATCTAATGTTTGGTAGTATACAATCAATGTCCGATTCAATATTCGATCAATTTATTTGCCCAATAAATATCCACTATGGGTTATCCAAGTATCCTTCTAGTCAAGGTTTATTTCTGTATACTCAATGAATAAATACACCTAGTCAATTGCAGAACTTAAATTAAAAAAATCAAGTCAATCTGAGATTTAATCGATAGATTCTTCGTTATTAGCTTTGTATTTTGATAGTATTGAAAACAGAAGAGTTTATTTTTAGAAAATTTTTGAGGATTGCCAGCTTTCTCATTGTGCGCGGAGCCGAACAGACGGCGTCGATTAAAATAATCCCATCGACTTTTCGGCGTCATTTTAAAGACCGAAATTGATTCTGGGAATTGTTCGGCCTGAATTAAGCAGCTTATATGGAGAACGATATATCAACCTGGAATAACTGGGTCGCGCATATATGATATTGTAATTGTAGGTCGAATAATACTCTGGCAACACACAAAAACACAAACACACAAGTTCTCTATGATTATATCATAGACAGCTATGTCTTATAAGAATCAAAAACTAGTGTTAATGTAGATAATTATATGTTACCATTGGAATATTGGGTTAAACCGGTAGATGAGAATTTGACTATTTCATTATTATTATTATTTTTGAGATATTTCGCAACAAATCACCCAATATTACAAATATACACAATATGCTATTCTACAATTCTGTATTTCTCTTGTGATCTTATGATGCATTTAGGAACACATTAAGTCTCCAGATCCTCTATATCTCTCTAGACTAGGTGTATTATTAAAGTTATCTTGTGCAAGCAAAAGGACCAGATCCGTGCAATATTTCTATCCAACCTATTTGTCTACTATCAATAAATAGGACTACTTCACTAGTCTTCTACTTCTAGCTATATATTCTATTTAAATGTTGCTATCTTTTATGTTTATATCGTAGAATATCTACGACGACGATACTCTGGTTAACAAACTTCAGATGTTTGCCAAAGTAAATATGTACCACGTGACTTCATCCAAGATTTCGTTGAAACAACACGCTAATGTTAAATCACCAATTTGAAATTGATAGATTCAATTAGATTTGAAATAACATAGCTAGAAATATCGCTCTAATTTGTGCTTATAGGAATATTTTTGACTATGAGCCAACAAGGTGAGTTTCATGATAACTCTAATAATCCAATTTACACGGAGCTTCACCCTTCCGAAGATGAGCGTCGCCAAAGGAGAAACAGCTTGTTATATGATAACGCCGATTTGTCACACATGAATTCAGAGAGGAAGGCATCTATTGATGCCACCATTGAATCAATTGCTAGCAAGACAGCTGTAAATACTCGTGTTAATGTTTTGGGATTGGAACATGCAGACAATGTATCTACACAATATGAAGTGCCTGTCAATGTAGATGTCGCCCGAAACACTAGAGATAACGAGATACAATTACACCAACCAAAAGACAATATTGAAGTACTGGGTGGCAGAGATCAAGCACTTTATCAAGAACCAAGTGATACTGAACGGGTATCTGCTGATGCTTTATCAAGACCAGACGAAGCTATACAAAATGTATATTTACAACAAGATCTGCATGAAAATATTGAGCCTGATCATGATAAAAATGGTATACACAATTCTAATGATATCGAAGAAAACAATTTTTCATTTCCAGACAATGTTCATGAAGAAGCTAGTGCATTTTCACAGCAAATAAGTGCACACCAGAAAGATAGCTTGATGGTTGATGAATCTGACTCAGCTGTAGAGAAGGTCAATTCAGATTTAACAAAACTGAATAATGAAAATCCGTTATCGTTGTCAAAAGAAGAAGAAAATAATGATATGCATATCTTAGGTGCTGATGATAAGGATAATTTGGCATATTCAGGTCAAAATAAAACTGTCGAGAGGCAAATTTTAGAATCTGAGGAAATATCCATCCCACATTTGGAGGAAGATAGGAAGAAAAGTGATTTGTTAGGACGGGAAGGGGGAGTAAATTCTCTTGAGGATACCGAGAGAGAAAATCATTCTATCAAACCAAGTGAAGGTATAAACGATGCTGATATTCAATCCGGATCCTTAGAAGATCCAAATGAGAAGAACATTATTGAGATAGAAAAACTAGAATCGAATGTGCAAGTTGAAACCAATCTAGGAGAGCAAAATCAAAATCATTTTGATTTGCAGGAGTCTTTACAAAATGAAGGAAAAAAGCTGCATAATGAACCTGAGAAATTGCCATGGGAAGAGCCTGATGTTACCAATATGCAAGAGAGCTTACCATGGGAAGAAAAGAAAGACATTGAAGTTGAAGAAATTTTACCATGGGAAGAAAAGCAAGATATCGAAAACAAAGAAAGTTTACCTTTGGAGGAAAAGCAAAATGCCAAGCATAACGAAATCTTACCCCGGGAAGAACAACAAGATATCAAATACAAAGAAAGCTTACTCTGGGAAGAAAATCAGGTTACAAAGGATCAAGAAAGTTTACCATCGGAAGCAAACCAGGATACCGAACATCAAGAATTGTTATCTTGGGAAGAAAATCAAGGCACTGAATATCAGGAAACTTTAGCGTCAAAGGATAATAAACAGCTTGAAAAATTACCATGGGAAGAAAACCTTGAGACTAAAGATCAAGTTACCTTACCATTAGAAGATAATCAAGAGACAAAAGGTAAAGAAACTTTACCATGGGAGGATAATAAAGAGTTTAACGCTCGGGGAAATTTACCATGGGAAGAAAACCAGGATGAAAAAGAACATGAAAGCTTACCCTGGGAAGTTAATCAATACAACGAACTTCAAGAGAATTTACCATTGGAAGATAAAGAATCTGAAAATTTACCATGGGAAGAAAAGCAGCCTGGAGCACATGAAAATTTTCCATGGGAATCCAATACTCAAGAAGTAGAACCTGCCTCTAATTCTAAATCTGATATCAACTTAGATACTCTTCTAGATGATCATGATTTCATAGAAACAGAAGTTAAAGGAAGTAAGAAGAAATTAGATATCAACCAAAGCAGTAATAAGGATATAGATCTCGATTTGGATGATGATTTACTTTTGGATGATGAGTTTTTAGAGGAAGAACCTTTGGCAACTCCAATAGAGGTCAACCCGCAACCTGAAAAGTATAATACGAACAAAAACAAACCAAAACGATTTGATTTACAAACTTTCGAAAATTTAAAGAAAAAGAGCGATGCTTATGATTTCCCTAGTGATTTGGTTACTCCAAGGGCCAAGCCAGCTTCAAGAACAAATAAATATTCTAGTGGTACTAATAAACCTTACTTTTCTCCTGTTCAAAAGAAAGATGACACCAATTCTCAGCGTTCAAGTAGAACAAGTCTGGAAGTTACCGCAAAGCTATTACCAGTGAAACCTTTTTTTGACGAGTTGCCAATTGATTTGACGAAAGTTACGAAAGCAGCTCGAGCCGCACCAGTTAAGACATTAAATCAAAACCCCATCGGCAATGCTTTACCTCAAACTAACAGCTCTTCATTAAACCAAGCTGCACCAGTCAACCCATACGCCAAACTTTCTAAACCATTAACCCATAATAGCCTGGCCTCAGCTGTACCAGCACCAGTTTCCATTAGTAACAATTTAGTTACACCTGCCACTAGGAATAACCAATATGCGCCATTTCCTCAACTAAGCCCTATAAGTACCAAGGCTAATTTTAGTACCAATACTAATCCTTCACAACTTCTGGCTCTGCATTCAATAATAGGAAGAAAGATTTCTAACCCATCACCAAATCTTACTAATGCTAATTTAACGAAGCAACAACCTAATAGTGCAACTTCTGGAACTAGTCCTTATGTTCCAAATACCGGCCCTTATGCTCCTAGTAGTAGAAGATCACACGCAAGATCTAGTTCATTAATTGGTGGTAAGGGTAAGGAGGTCAATCCTTATGTGCCGATTTCCACCAATCCTAATGTAAACCCTGCTCAAAATCATACTACAGTACCTCCTCCAACAAACAATCTTACTCATGGTATGCCACCACCAAAAGTTCTTACGCCAACACTGACGAATAATATCACCAGGCCTCGTAAAGTTTCAAACCCTAGACCTAGTATCTACTCTAAGTCACATTCCGTACAGAGAACTATAGATCCGAATGCTGCTTTTCATAAACAGTTCCCAATTTTTACTTGGAGTAACTCGCAGAATGTCGTTTCCCTTGTTCCTAGTATTCAAGCTAATGCTTATAATAAACAACAAGGTGAAATTCTCATCAAGAATATAAGCGAGACAATAGATTCAACCCAATTTTCCAGTTTCCCAGGACCATTGAATAAAATGTCGAAAAAGAAAGATGTTGAAAAGTGGTTAGAAACTAGGATCGAGTATTTCAATAACATTAATAACGTTAATGAAATAGAAGTTATGATGAATCGTATCTTACTAGTTTTAATAAAGTACAATGTGGACATGAAATCGAAAGACTTGATTAAAGAAATTTGTTCTATCTTAAATCCAAATGTTGACTATTTTTCTGATGTATCAGCTGAGTTAACAAGCAATGCCATAATGATCTCAAATGCCTCTAGATTGGATTCAGCAGGAATTAATATAGTATTTAATTTGATTCAAGTAGGTAATATCGACAGAGCCTTGGAATATGCAATTTCTAGAGGTGATTGGGCTATATCTTTGGTTATGGCAAATATTGTAGGAGAAGAGAAGTTCAATAAGATTGTGTCTGACTATTCGAGGTTCTCATTCCCTTTCCAAAAATCTAATAATAAAGTACATCATTTAATGCCTATTCTTTTGAAGATGTTTGCTGGAAGTGTAAAAGGCGTTATCGATGACTTCAATAATATACAGACGGAAAAGGAATGGGCGTTATTACACTGGAGAGAAATAATTGCCCTTTCTTTAATTTTGGACTCGCCAAAGTCATTAGAATTTATTCTAGAGTTTGGTAAGCTTTTGGCTTACAATGGAAATATCGATGCGGCCACCATTTCATTTATGTTGTGCGGCAGACCTCTTTCACAATTGCAATCTAGTGATAATGTACAATTTTCGGTTATCCAAATGTCAATACTTTATACAGAAATTTATGAGTACATCTTATCAATAGTGCCAAATTCCACTCAGGCCCCATTTGGGTTTCCACATCTATTACCGGTGAAACTTAAGCATGCATCTTTGCTAGCTGATTATGGTAATTTTTCTGAATCTCAAAAGTATATTGATTTAGTAAACAATATGATTAAATCTTTTAACAAGTCTCCATTTGTTAATGCAGCATTAATCCTGGAATTTCAAAATTTGATTATCAGAGTTTCTGATACTGGTAATATGGAACAAGGATGGTTCAGTGGCAAGATTAGCAAGGTCAACCTTGACAAAGTTTGGGGACAAATTGACAAATTCATAGGAGGTGATGAACCTTCAACAAAAAATAATGAAGGAGGGGTTTTTAGCAAATTTAGTCCATCTATTTCCAGAACAACTTCTACACTTGATTTCACTGTTACGCCAGCAAATTTTCCACCTCAAATTCCAACTTTGAGAAGAGACTCTTTACCAGTTTCAGCAGAAAACCAATTTCCTTCGTATGGGAGATCAAAATCGTCTATGGCCCCTTATAGCTCATCATTAGCTGGTTCAAAATATTCCAATCAAGCCAAGGGTGTAATTCTGGCTACACAACAAACCCAAAACAACGATTCGTACTCAGCTGTGCCAATAGTTAAGTACGTACATTCTAATTCTTCATCACAAAGTTTGCCAACTAAGGATAATTTTGGAAATAATGACAATGAATTACAGAAAAGATATCCGTCTAAGTATAATCCAGTGTTATCAAAAGATATTGATGTTTCTAAAGGTTATACTAATAGTTCCGGTCAGAATCCTAGTTTTTCAGATTTAAATCAACCGCATCCGCATGTAACCAATGGTCAATCTGCCGTGAAAGGGCCTTCTGTTGCTAGTGTTAACTCTACAGATTTTTCTAATATGGATGCCATACGCAAACTCAATCATTCCCCTTCTCTTCAAAGTGACATTAGCTTGGATTTCCCTTCAGAATTTAGAACTGTTTCAAAAAGGGATACAGTTTCTCTTACTAACTCACAATCAGTACAAGAAGAAGGCGATTCTCCAATAATTAGAAAGGCTAATACAGTGGGGGATACGATAAATGAACTTGAAACAAAGCCTGGCAATTATTACTCAAATAATGCGAATGGATCTGCTGGACAGCAAGCATTAACCAATAAAGCATTTTCCCAGCAAACTGAAGATCATAATTTGCCAATGGGGCCTCCATCAATACCGGCTACTTCCACCATTAGATCTCCTAAGAGAATCAATCCATATGCGCCAAGAAGCTCGACAAACAAACAAGAAAATAGGAAAGGTAAATATGGTCCTTCATCAACTTCAAGAATGAAATACTCGTCACAATCCAGTCATCCTGTAACAGAAGAAGTTCCTCAACTAAATATTTCTGATAAACCTTACTCAATGGAGAACACAGTGAAAGGACCGGAAGCTTCAAGAACTTCGGTAATTTCGAACCTGGAAACTATAAAGAAGGATGAGTTAAATACAATAAGCCATGAAAGAGAAACTTACTTTGAGCAACCTTATACAAATTTAGAAATGAATAGGGATAACTTTAGTAAAGGTGAAAATGAAGTAGAAGAGCCTTTTGATGAAAATCCAGCATCTACTCCTGAAAGAAGAAAATCTTTGTTTTTGAAGGATAACCAATCACCAACAGATCCCGAAAAACCTTCTATGTTTAATCCTTACAACAAGACTAAGAAGGAAGTCACTTCTGTCTTGGATACAAGCTTTGGAGAATTTTCTATTCCAGGTTCTCCAGAATATACTACAAGAGCAAATTCTGTTTTTGGTGGACCTTCTTTATTTACATCAAGGTTATCGGAGTCGCACCAATCTGCATTATATCAGCAATATGAGGTTAGAGATGATACTGTTAGAGATTACATCCCTCCTGTGGAGGAGGAAGAGGAAGAAGAAGAGGAGGAAGTCGTGAGTGTTAAAGAAAAGGAAAGCGAAAAAGAGAGAATAGAAAAGGACAACACTGATGAAAATTTTAAGAAAGGAGGAAGTAGTACAGATAGTCCTGCAAAGGGTTCACTTTTCCTGTGGTTTTCTAAAAACGACGGAAAACCTAGACCTACCAGGGCAAATTTGGGTGAAGAAAATATGTTTTACTATAGTGAAGAACACAAAAGATATATCAATAGAAACATCCCAATCGAGGATCAAATCAAAGATACGAAACCACTACCACCACCCATTGCTAAAAAGTCAACCCCGGTTGTGGCTTCTCTATCTAATGCTCCTCCAAGCAGGTCTACCACCTCGGAGGCGCCACTAATTCCTGCTGTTCCAGGTCAGGAAAAGAAAGGTGATCAACTTACTCAAGACAGTTTACCACCACCGATGCTCAATGCTAAAAGTGGCACTACATTAGCAAACGCTGGCTTGGAAGACTTGTTATCTTTAGGTGGAAGTAGTTCCTCTTTGGGAACTGGTCGTAAATCTAGAAGGGGTGCACGTCGTGGATACGTTAACGTTATGGAACAAAAATAACTTTTACAGAAGATTGATTTATTAGCATGTATATAATAATATAAAAAAGATTGAATTAATTATGCACATCATTATCTCTGGTCAATAAATATATTTCCGGTTTTAGTATCTTTCCATTTCTCAACACCTTGTCTCTAGGGGATAAATCTGAATAATCATAACCTAGTTTGAAATACCAATCCAATGCCCTTATATTATCACTGAATACAGTCAAACTAGTACCACTGTGAAGAAAATGCTCACTGTGCTTGTAGTTTGAATCTACTTGTGAATTTAGATGTTTTGAAAATTCATGAAGCTTATTAATCATGTAGGTACCAATTTTTAGGGACTGAAACTTTGGCGAAACGTGTATTTCATAGAGATATATAACCTTTAGCCCACAGCTAACTGTCATCATAAATGACATAAAACATATTACTTCATTATCAGTGCCAGTGTACCAGACATATATCAATCCAGGTTCTTGCATTTCCTCAAGTTTATCTACTTGCCATTTGGGCCCGTTATATTTTGAATAGAATGGATGTAAATTAGCATCAAGTATTTGCAAAAACTCATTCAAATTATCATCATCCAAGTTTCCTATTGTGGAGAAATATAATTTATTATCAATTTCATCTTGTAATTTGGAATCAAAAACCTTTTTGATTTGCAATGAAATGCTCTCTGATAACTCTTCAAAAAATTGCACGTTATCACCACTGAATAGTTTTTCAATCTCTATTTCTCTCTGTGACATAAGCCTGATAAGTTGAAATTATCCAATCTTAACTTGAACCGATGGGAAATATTTCAATGCTATATACACACCGTGGGCCATTTTAGTATTAAATACTACACTAATCCAGAGGAAGATGTCTTTCATGGAAGATAAATCAGCAACAAAGGATGCTATGTCAAGTGCTATAAGGACTAATAAGACGTTTAGACTGGAGGAAGATAATCGTCTGGGATTACACAGAGAGTCAAAATCCGTCTTAGAAGATCTACACCAGAAGCAAGAAAATCGAGTGAAGAATTTATACAATTCTGCAGAAGTGAACCTAAATACTATAACTGCAAGAGAAAATAAGCCATATCGTCATTCAAACCATTTGTCCAACCAAAGGGGAATAAATACTAAAAACAGATACAATAAGATTTTGCAGGTACGCGAGAGATATAGAGAAGATAGATTAAGACTCAATCGGGAAAAGATCCATGATATGCAATCTTATAACGACTACTTGGTGCAGTGTGAACTAGATTCACGGGGTTTACTAGAATTTACGGATTTGGATCAGCTAATTGAAGAAGAAAATGAATTGGCCACAGAAAACATATACCAACCTGAGCTGGAACTTTCGTTGGAAGCAATTATGGAGATGCTAGATATATCAGAAGACTGAGACGTTGTTGAGGATAGATTTCTGGTAGAAAAGTAGTTCAGTGAAAAAGGATCCCAGAATTAACATTGCCAGATTTGATGCTCATGTGCTACATTATTGCCAAAGCACATACAAAAGTGGCAGATACACAACAGTACACTAGTGTACTCTATCATAGAACCATCATGGATACATCTCTGAATAGGATCTAGAAATCTGAAAGTCCGACAATTCTCAGGAAATGACAGTTGGACTTCAGCCATGTCGCTCCATACCTCCATGTATCGCATCACATATTAAGAATCTACATAGTGAAATTTACATAATAAAAACCATTCATACATGGGGACATTTTTTTCGACACACACTATCGAACAACCCCTACTTCGTATACTATCCACTTCAAGAATTAACGAAATCTAACTTGGAACTTCGTATTGTGTATAGATCAAATCAGCATCGCGGATTTTTTGATTTTGTTTACTACCGCTTAGAGAACCGCGTCCATTATAGAATTTTTTATAAACTATTTTTATACTTTAGAATAGGATTCAAATCTTTCTGATATACCATGCTTACTCCAACTACTACTATCGTTAATCAGAAGGCGAACGAAATTGAGCTTGTTGCGAGGTCAGAAAGTTCGTCAAATGATTGTAAACACAGTTCCTCGGGAGCATGCCAGAAGCCTACGTCGGATAGCGCCTTGACAATCGCTTTGGCTATTGTGATCCCAGTTGTCGTGGTCTGTTTAGTGTTAGGATACTTTCTCTTTAGAAACTATCGTAAAGAAAAGAGAGAGAGCAGTGAACATGATCCAGATTTCGATGAAAATGGGGAGGCCACCGCCTTACCTGATTTCCCCTTTACCAAAGGATACGAGATCGAAGATCCGTTCCAAAACCAAAAAACAGACAGATACACATACTATAAACAGGAGGTTAGCAAATCCTCCGCATCTTTTGCTCCAACGGTGCAAGGTAAGCCCTACATGGAAGAATTTATTCTACCTTATCAGCATCAAACAGGATCCAAGGTATCCCTAGATGATTATGCGAGACAATTGGGTGGTTTCAACAACTTTGGAAATGTGTCGAGATCTTCGTTAAACATAAGTGGAAGCAGACGTCCAAGTATGTCCAATATGCCTTGTGAGAGAGCTACTTCTGATTCACCACAGAAATCAAATTTGAGATCTGAAGTCGTCAACTCCCAAAGTCCTTCTAAGACGGTTGGAAATAAAGAATATGTTGATATTCCAAATTATTCCTTCTCCCAAGCTGAATTTCATGATACGGAAGAGCATTCAGATTTAGAATCTGTTTCTGATAGTAATTCAAATTCAAGTGAAGATCATATTGGCGATGTAAGTGAAAAAATGTCAGTGAAATATGAAAATGATTCGAATTTAATGATAAATTCTACTTTTCAAAATGGCAATGATTCTCAGAAAGAGCTTTATACTCAAAGTTTAAACGAAACTACTACCAATGATCTGTATGATACTACACAAGAAAATTTCGAAAGAATTGAACCAGATATTCCAATGCACGCCTATACGATTTCCAACGGTGATGCTAATTATGGAAACGAAAATAATAAGGATGATGACGTCCATACTATCCCAGGTGATGCTAGTGATTCAAGCTCACCATTCGAGGATGGATTGATGCATGGTATGGATGCCAATTATGATGAAGATGGTGATTTTAATTTTTCAAACAGAAGTGAATTGCCTCAAGGTAATTCCACATTCAGTAATCCAGAAAATGAAGTTGTGAATGATATTGAAAATGCAGCTGGAAACAATGAACCTACACTTCAGAAAAATTTGAAGTCTCCTAGGATATCAGCTTTTAATTTGTTAAAGAACGATAGCGACGATGAAGATCAAGAGAAGGAAATAACGGCCGAACAAGAAGAAGAAATTCAGAGGATGAAATCTATTTACAAGGTTTATTTTGATCGTGCCAATTCACAAAAAGGAGAGAATCCAAATATAGATAGAAATGATGGGTTTAAGTATGATGAGTCAAACCCATTACCTAAATTAGATCATGACGAGGAAATAAGAATAAACAAGGAACTCAAGGTTGATACATCTGATAAAAGATTGACAAATGCATCATCTATATATACCGAGCTTCCAGTATTAAATGATAATCAACAGCAATACCATCAAGATCCAAACCAAGATTCTTATGAATATGACTCTCAGCAACAACCCATGCAACAATATTATCAACAAGAAGATTTACCTCCCTTGCAACAATTGCCAAATGCATCTGAAATACGAAAATCAACTTTACAAACATACACAGATTTTCATCCAAGAATTAAAAACTCCATCACCTCTCCAAATTTGAGACATCCTTATAACCCTATGGTTGATAACAGGGCATGGTCCTCCCCAGTGAATTCCCCAGCTGCACAATCTCAAACTTCATTTTTGAATTCTGGCTCCAACCACCAAGCCCCAAACAATGCACCTCCATCAGCCACACAATTATCTAGGACATCAGTAGTACTTTTGAATCCTGTTACTGAAATCACAAAAGCTAGAACTTTCAAACCGGCTGGCTCTCTACAAGGAAGTGGTAGCAGTTTACCCAACAGTCCGACAATGGGACAACTGCAATTTCAGCAACTGTTTGGATCTGAGAGTGAGTTGATTCCAGGAAATAGAAAGAGTGATATTAGACGTATGATGAACAGTAACTTTTAATTTTTATAAACGAACTTTTTAACATTGCTCTTTTACAATTTTAATGGACTGGTTATGTATTTCATATATAAAAGGCATTTATTAGCGGTTACTGTAGAGCGCATCTTTCTCTTCTTTTCTTCTGAACTTCATTAGGATGTTTATTCAGATCCTAATAAATATATTCCAGATAAATAATATTATACAAATTCTATAAAAATATCCTTGAATTTAAGCCAAATCATAATCATCAATTTTATTTCTATATTTGAGAAGGTTTCTTTTGATCTTTGAAGTGTCAACCCAGGTTAAGTAATCTTCCAAATTTCTTGTTACTAAGTATGCTGGATCAGTTATGACATTAGGTCCGACTCTGACATGACCTTGTTCAACAAATGTGACAGCATCCTTTACAGTTTCTGCCATCTTAAGCCTACACATTACAACCCCAATTCTTCTTCTGCAAAATGCACTGACAGTAATTTTATTTTCTAAATCGGATATTTTTGACTTTGAGGCTAATACTCCCATAGAGTATAATTTTTCTAATAATAATTGTTCATGCTTTATTCTATATGGATCAGTTGGCTGTAATAATGATAATTTGTTTGCCAATTTTCTTACATCTCCACATATCTTATTATACTTATGATAGTCTTCTCTATTTTGTATGTGATATGTTCTCATAACTTGTGTATCCCTGTGACCTTGGTCCTGTTTCCAGTCAAGAAAATCAACCTTCTTCAACAACTTCTGTTCATGATGTTTCAAAGCCCTAACCATTATGTACTTAATATGAGTTTAATGTATGCCCAACTAACTTTTACTCTTTAGATATATATGAGATGAGTGAAAAAATCACCTCTTTGACACTGCACGTGATCTTGATGATATATATCGATGAAGGAAATTTTAATAGTAGATAGATTGATTACTACTATTAAAGAGGTACTTTTGAAGGCAATTCCAATTTCCAAATAAATGGCATTAATATCCAAAATAGAAATAATATTTATATACCCTGTTTATTTTAGTAAGTAGATACTAGGCGCTGGAGGTGTATATATTATACAGGAGTTTTGTGTAACTTAATTTTTATTTTGAAAATTTGATCGAATTCGTTTAACTTCAACGTCATTAGATAGATTGCACTATTGAACTAAGGCATTACATTTCACACACCGAAGATGTTGGGTCATTACATGAATACAGTATCAAAAGTCCCATCCATAGGAATAAGATCATGCCGCTCTTTTTCCAGTGCAGCTATGAAATTGTCTAATGTGGGAAAACAACCTATCAGAATTAATGATTCGATTCAATGTTATACTGAAGAAATTCCACAAGAATTTTGCAGATCTTTCACTAAGGGTAAAGATATAATCAAGTTAAACAAGCAAATTATTGTCAAGGGACCAAAGGGAGTCTTGAAAGTTGCAGTGCCAAATTTCGTTAAGGTATTAAATGAAAATAATTTAGTCAGCGTCAGTGTAGAAGATCCAAATGTCAAGATCCAAAGATCTATGTGGGGAACATCAAGATCGTTAATTCAAAATAACGTTATAGGAACTAGCGAGGGCCATTTGGCTATTGTTAAATTTATCGGTACTGGTTACAGAGCCACAATAGAAGATGATGGCAAGACTGTAGCCCTTAAGGTTGGTTACCCTTATACTCCTAAACTTAAAGTTCCTGAAGGTTTAACTGTATCATCCCCAAATCCAACTAGACTTTTAATTGAAGGTGCTGATAAACAACAAGTCAAATTGTTCGCTGCAGTTATCAGAGAACACAAGAAACCAGAACCATACAAAGGAAAGGGTATATTTGTTGATGGTGAAACTATAAAATTAAAGGAAAAGAAGATTAAGTGATTAAAAAGTTTCTTTAGAATTTGCATATCTGGTATTTTATTCGTAATAGCTTGCTGAAGAAGAGAAATTTAGAAATTTTTTGGCATTATCACCATATAGGCGATATTGATTATATTTAGATTGCTACATAACTAACTTGTACATAATGATAGTATACTTATAGCGTAATTAATTTCAACATATTTGTACTTGCAAGGATTATCAACTTACACAAAACTGTCAAAGGGAAAAAAACTTTTTTCGAGTATATCAAAATGTACCAGGACGAAACTATTCTGCATTTTAACGACTATATATGATGAATAGAGGCTTGTGGTCTAGGTTTCAGACAAGATTTAATATAAATGCCAGCTCGCTAATTTTCAGCCGCGGTGTGGCAAGAATTACATCGATTCATGCTGTCCCATCTATGAGAACTAAAGCACCCAGTGTTCACCATTCTTTGGAATTGTCAAATTTAAGAAAGAAGCTATTAGGAAGACCTGGTTTATTAGGTATCAAGAAGGGAATGGTTTCATGGTTTACCTCTGAAGGTGAACAATTTGGTGCCACCGTAATCGAAATAGACTCCTGTGAAGTTATAAAGCATAAAACTAGAGAAACCGATGGATATACATCAGTCTTATTAGGTCAAATTGATAAATTGAAGAATGTATCTGAAGCAGAATTAAGAAAATTCCAAGAAGCAGGTGTAAGTCCTAAAAGACACATTGCAGAGTTCAGAATAAGAGACGAATCAGGATTAATTCCAGTAGGTACTGAATTAAAAGCTGATTACTTTGCAGTTGGACAATTGGTTGATATTTTGGCAACTTCTAAAGGTAAAGGATTTGCTGGTGTAATGAAGAGACATGGATTTAAAGGTTTAAGAGCAACTCACGGTGTTTCAAAAGCTCACAGATCTGCAGGTTCTATGGGTGCTACACAAAGTCCAGGTAGAATTTTACCAGGAAAGAAGATGGCAGGTAGAATGGGTGGTAAAAACTGTACTGTTTTCAACAATGAGGTTTTATTTGTTGACGGCGACGCTGGAATTTTAATAGTCAAGGGTCAAGTTCCAGGTCCAATGAACGCTCACATTAAAATCAGTGATTCCAAAAAACTTTATGGTGAATCTTTGGAATCCATGAAACAATGATTTAAACATGATTTTGTTTTTTCATTCTATGTATATATTTTATGGCTTATAGTCACATGTAAAATTTCATAATGAATATATTACTTTGTAAAGTATTCTTTAGCATACGTATTTTACTTTAGATCCAAATGAAACTTAATCAACTTTTTCAAATAATTATCATGGTCTCAGGATAATTACCTGAAAAAAGTTAATTAAGAATTAATTTAACTTTTAGTTAATCCAAGAATGTTGAAAAGAATTCCAACTTCTAAGAATTGAACAGGTTCCAAAAAATATGTAATACACCATTAGCAAAGACAATTCCCGGATGGTTCTGGTAAAAGGCAAGAACCATGTACGTCTTTGAAATTGATCTTCTGGTGATGAAGAAGAAAGAAAAAATATCAAAACAATTAATTCGTGCGAGTTTAAGTACCGAGAAGGATAATCCGGGTAAAAAGCGTACTGAATCGCAAAAAAAAATCCGAGCTGTGTATAAGCAATATGTACATATTTATATGATATTTAAGTCTAATATACTCTATAATTCTTTATCTTGGAATAATCAGCTTTACTTTGTTCTTGTAAGAATGGAGTTGGTTAAAAATTCTAAAGCACTACGTGCGTCAGATTCAGGTAAAACACGCAAGTTCTGTAATGCCTTCATGCAGTAATCTTCAGCCATATGTCTTGTTTTCTCTAAACCTTGATATTTTTCTACAGCACTTCTAGCCAACTCTACATCTCCTTCTTTAGAAAATTTTCTAGCAATAAGTTCACCTAAATCAGGTTGTTCTTTCCAGGCAAATAATATTGGGGCAGTAGCTAAACCTAACTTTAAGTCAGCTTGACTTGGTTTTCCAAAAGCAGTAGAACTTGACGTATAATCCAACATGTCATCAACTATTTGGAAACATAAACCGATATTACGTCCAAACTGGTAACAGTTCTCAATGATATCATCTTGAGCACCACTTAAGACAGCAGCGGCTCGAGACAGCTTTGACATTAAGGAAGCAGTTTTTAAATATGTCTTATGCAGATAATACTCAAATGCTGCTTTGACGTTTGTTTCGTGGTCAACTTCTTTAGGCAAATTTACAGAAAACTCATGTAACGTTGTTGGAACCTTTCCGGTGGGTTCGGGAACCTCTTTAGTATGACCGTCGTTCAGAATCTGGTTGATATCATCATTACTAATTACTGTATTCTTCAATTGCATGAATTCACCTTCGACTAAATTAGCAATGGTAGTAGATAATAACTCGATAACTTCAGGGTTTCTCAATCTAGCAATAGCTACGGAAGCTCTACCCAATAAGAAATCACCAGCTAAAACAGCCATTTTATTGGTAAATGCAACATTTCCACTAGGTCTTCCACGTCTGGCAGAAGAAAAATCAATAACATCATCATGCAATAAAGAAGCAGTATGAATCATTTCAACAATTTCAGCAAGACGACGTTGTTTAGGCAATATTCCATTAACCGAATCAAATTCAGGAAGCTTATCCATCGGTCTAGATAATGGGTCTAATATCACTTTAGGATTAATTCCATGTAAAATTGCTAATGGAGATATTGAATCATTGACGGAATTTCCAGCAACGGAAGGCTTTGATGGTGTACCACTGAAATGTGGTTGATTGGTTACATCATATGTATCAATTGGTATTCTGTTTCTTTGTTCTACTGGAATTTTCAGTAATGCTTTTGATAATAATAATACCATCAATGGTCTCACATTTTTTCCTTCAGCTTCAAAGTAATATGAAGAAACCCTGTTTAAGGTTGGATGTCCAGACCCTATTAAGTTAGCTATAGATTTAGCGAGAGATGACATTTCATGACTAACGATTGAAAATGGATCACTGAAAACCTTCTCAGACTTAGGTTGTACCAATTTCTCGGCAGTTTCAACTGCAGTGTTAAATGTATTAACCAGCTTACTCGAGTAAGACCTTATATATGCCGAAAGCTTCTGCTTTGGTAAATTTTTAAAACTTGACCTCATGATATAAATAGCCTTAAAGTTTTGCTTTAAACAAATGCTTCCAGTACTAATATATTTGGTTAGCAACGAGAATTTCATATTGGTTGTCGCACGTCTTTACTTTGAAGCATTAATGAACTAGCATTTAAGATATTGAAGAGACTAAATGTGTATTATGTATATATAAAGTAAATTAAAAACTGAATCTATTGATAGTGGTCTCTTTGTGTAGGGTGTATATTTTCTAAGAATACATCTGGCGGAGTCAAAGTGCCTAAGCATCTTATTGCGTGTAAATTCATAAATGTTAGCCCGAACAAATAGCTAGCGTTGACCCAGCCGAATCCTTCTGTTGCAACACCTTTAAAATCTGATCCTTGGTTACCATACTCAGCATCTACCTTATGTGCTACTGCACCTTTAACTACGTTGTATTTTTCAACCACAATACCGTTATAATCAACAAATGCTTGAATCATTAAGAAGAGCCAACGGTACACAAGTCTTCTAGATATACCTTCATAACCATAATTAGAGAGCCCGATCCAAGCCAAAATTTGTTGTGGAGCCCAACCGTTAGGGTAATCCCACTGTCTAGAAGGTCTCAGTATATTTATACCACCTCTTGACTTTAAAGTTCCACTCACTAGTCCTCCAAATTCTTCAAACTTGGGTAAAGAATTCTTTACAATCTTTTCTGCTTGGTCATTAGATGCAACCTCCGACCACAATGGCCAGAATGTGGTCGCTGATTCATAACCTGTTTGTTTCTTGGTTTTAATATTGTAGTCATAAAATATTGAATCCTTTTCGTTCCAAAGATATTTAGTTACCAATTCTCGTCTCTTTTCTGCTCTTTGTTTCCAATCGGAAGATTTCTCAACAGTTCTCAACTTCGGGTCTTTCAACTCATTATTAAAATATTCTTCGATTACATATGCAATATCTGTTTCGTATTTGTACAACAATGAGTTTAAATCAACCGTGGCTAAATGGGCACACTTACCTTCTAATCTATACGATGTATCATGTCCAGATTCCCTAACAGCCCTATCATGTAAAAAATATTCATCTAGCTCTGGTTCAGCGATTTTATCGCTATTATACATTTCAATGAATTCAGATTGAGTTACTCCATACTTTTCGGCATAAGGTTGTAATATAGCATCGAAGTGCGTGGCTTCAGTTTCTGGAGGGATTCCAAGCCCTTCAGGGTGATAACAAGATAAACCAGATTCTTCATCCAATCTTGGCTTAGCACACCATATTGTTTTATACTCTTTAATTGCAGCCAGGATGGACCTTCTTAAAAAGTCAATAGCTTCGTCATTCCTTTCAGGAGAAATCTCTATAGTTTTGTCAAAAACCCTTAACGCCATATCTGTCAAAAATGGTGGTTGAGACCTACCCAAATAATAAGATCTATTAGCGTTTAAAATTTTACCATAATGTTCTATTTCAAAAATAAAATTTTCAGTCATTCCTCTGGCAAGCCTCAAATGTTCTTGGTTATTTTTACTCACATCGGTCAATAATCCAATAGTTTCCATATATGAATCCCATCCATATAACTCATTGAATCTGCCTCCGGGTACAACGTAGGGTTGACTATTCAATTTTTTGGGATTGATTGGGTCAGGACTTGAAGCTAAAGCCAATAAACCTGGCTTTTTATTAATAGATCTAATGAACTTGGCATCAATTTTTTCAGGTAAGTAGCAAACATCTAAATTAGGAGATAACTTTTTACTCGCCATAAAATAGTCATATTGGTCTTTTCTATTATATGGAATGTAAATTCTGTGAGTTTCCTTCAATGAATGTAGAACCCCATTTTCATCAACATTCTCTTCTACTATTTTAGTATCTTTTGACATTTGTTCGATATTTTCATTAGTCAATTCTCTAGTTAAAGACTTCCAAAATTGGGTGGAGATCAAACGTTTTAATCTATCAACTGGGTTCTCATTTAATCTATCTTCATCTAAAATCATTCTTTTCTTACCAAATCTCTTAGCGATAGTTAATTCCTGTAATAAATTGGACAACATATATGTACCTCTAATTGCATATTGTTTGTAACCATCAGAGTTTGCAGTACCCAAGTTAATTACCTTAGGTCCATTATCTTCAATGGTAATCTGATAATTATGGTCTGTATCTTCTGTTTGTAAGAGTTCGTTCAAGGTCATGTCGATATCGGCAATGTAAAACTTCTTGGGCATAATTTTGGACTCATCTAAAGAAGCACGTCTATACACATGATATCTGTGTTTAGCCAAGCTTAAATTTTCCATAGATTCATCAGATGGCGCCTCCTCAATTGGTACAATTGATGTATCTACCCCCCCAACTTGAACTGGTGTTCCAGGCTTTGAGAATGGCGAATCATTTCTCTGAATGTCTTCCAAGGATTCACTAGATGGGCTTTTAGAATCCATATCATCAAAAAAGCTCAGCTTCATCCTAGGCTCAAATACTGAGAAAGTCCTAGCTTTTCCAGTCCTAGAATTTTTGTAAACTTGCGATGGGTTTGTCTTTGGACTTTCATAGTAACTTTCAGCAGTGGCAAAGGGATCATGTAGTAAATTCATCAAATCACTTCTTTTGATATGATTGTCGCTCATATTGCTAAGGAGATAAAGAAAACAATTCAGCGGTAAGCAATAAAATAACAATAGGTAATCTGACATTTATATCATATTATCATACAGTGGGGTGAGATCGCAATAATTATCGCGAATACTCATATGGTGACCATGGTGTGTAGGATGTTCTGAACAATTATCACCAATATTAAATTCGTCGTCTCCCTTAATAAAATTCTGCTGGTTACCATTTGATGGGTATCTCCTACACACGCAGGAAACTCTCTCTCACAAGGCTGTTAAATTACAATATCCAACTTCAAAGTTTTCTCCATATTTCAGATAAAATAGGGACCATCATCAAAGGGGATGGGGCATTTCAAGCAATTACTACTTCAACTACAGTAGCCTTAGTAATTAGGAGGCAATTTCCCAACAGGTTATTTTTCGTAGCCAATGAATGCTCAAGAATGTTATTCATACCAATTATATTACCTAACAGCGGTTTCGCTGAAAAAAAAAAGATCAATGTTAAGTTTTAGATTAGCATTTGTATACAGGAAACAATATTTCACTTCAATTCCTAATTCAAGAAATGGCCAATATCTGAAGTGATTTCTTGGTGATCTACATCAACAATCGTAGTCATATTGGTAGCACAAGTATTATATCTTGAACTGTAGTAAATTATGAAACATTTTCTTAACCCACTGCTATAATATAAATGTGTTGCTTAAAAAAATATGTTTCCATGTATTGTTTTGTTTTGTTCGGAGTTCTAGAGGTTCGGTCTTCCTAATAGGTAACGCCCCTCAATGAAACCAAGTAATTAATAACCTTATACTCTAGTTCTCTTCATTCTCATAATTGAGAATCACGCTCGGATCACATATAGATCAAAGGTCATAGTGGCTCTGGGCCTCGGAGATTGACAGGGTGGTAAGATGGTTCCCCACACCCGGACTTTATGGAAATCTACAACTCGAAATTACCCGGAGGGAGACCAGTGTAGACCCCATCCCGGCGCTTGCTCAGTCACGGGCTTCTACTAATTAATACTACCCCGTAGAAATGCCAATCAGTATAAATAGGCGTATATATCCATAGAAAATTTACAGATTTTGGCTTGATTGCATTGAGTTTAGTCTTTATAAATACTAACCCTAAAACTGCACATATATATAAAAATGGTTAAAGTTACAGTTTGTGGTGCAGCCGGTGGAATTGGTCAACCATTATCATTATTATTGAAATTGAACCAAAATGTCGATCAATTGTCCTTGTTTGATGTTGTGAATGTTCCTGGTGTCGGTGCTGATTTATCTCATATCTGTTCTGACAGTAGCACCTCCTCTCACTTACCATCTTCCAGAGAAGACAAGACTGCATTAGCTGCCTCATTGAAGGGATCTGATTTGGTTATCATCCCAGCCGGTGTTCCAAGAAAGCCAGGTATGACCAGAGATGACTTATTCAACATCAATGCCTCTATTGTCAGAGACTTGGCCCAAGGTATTGCTGAAAACGCCCCAGAAGCCTTTGTATTGATCATTTCTAACCCAGTTAACTCCACTGTTCCTATCGTCGCCGAGACCTTGAAGAGGAACGGTGTTTACAATCCACAAAAGTTATTCGGTGTTACCACTTTAGATATTGTCAGAGCTAACACCTTTATTTCTCAATTATTCCCAGGTGATTCCAAACCAACTGACTTCAATGTCAACGTTATTGGTGGCCACTCTGGTGAAACTATCGTTCCATTGTACTCAGTTGGTAACACCAAATCCTTTTACGAAAAATTATCTGATGAAGATAAGAAGGCTTTGATTCAAAGAGTTCAATTCGGTGGTGATGAGGTCGTACAAGCAAAGAATGGTGCTGGTTCTGCCACTTTGTCAATGGCCTATGCTGGTTACAGATTAGCCGAATCTATCTTAAAAGCTATTAGTGGTGAAAAATCTATAGTAGAATGTACTTTCTTGAACTTAGATAGTTCTATTAAGGGTGCTTCTGATGCTAAGAAGCTTGTTAACAACTTAGACTTCTTCTCTTTACCAGTTTTATTAGGTAAGGGTGGTATCGAAGAAGTAAAGTACGATATTTTAAATTCTATCTCCGACTCAGAAAAGAAGTTATTAGAAGTTGCAATTGAACAATTATCTAAGAACATCGAAAAAGGTGTTAATTTCACTAAGTAATAGTTTAGCTATTTATAGATAAATACTTTTAATACAGTAAGTAAAATCAAGAATCATGGATCAGTAGAAATGTGTTGAAAAAAGATGATTTAATTGGTAATTTCCAAAGGACGTTAATATGCAGTACGAAGAAGATTCTGTATTTTCTCAATGAAATTACAACTGCCTTCAATAAACTTACTAGTTCAATCAGTTCATTAATCTTATTTTTTGTTAATTATAAACTATAAAGGTTGATATCGATAGTAAGTATACTACAACTATCAAAGATGATTAATATTATGAAGTATTATGTTGAAATTAGTACCAGTTTAATTTCTCTTATTTCCCTATTTTTTTTCTCATGGCCTTCTACTAACGCCTATTAGCTTTTATTTTTTTTTTGTGATAATAAAGGGCCCCCTAGTAAGTTTATCAGTTAAAAAAAATTTATTACTCCGATAATTGCTGAATTATTGATTATATCTTCTTTTCTAGCCACTGTGGATTAATAAAAATTTAAATAACAATACGGATTTGAGAATATCATGGAAGCTATTCTTGATTTTTCTAAAGATCTAGATATCAATTTATTTGATCAAGTGGTTGATACCCTTTTCAAGGGTTCAGGTCCTGAGCAACAAAAGGCTCAGGCGATCTTGAACCAATTCCAGGAACATCCTGATTCATGGAAAGAGTCGGATAAAATTCTTTCTATTTCTAATAACTCCCAATCAAAATATATTGCATTATCTTGTTTAAACAACTTAATTCAATACCGTTGGAAAACAATTCCTGATGCTGAAAGAGTTGGTATCAGAGATTTCATCGTCAACATGATTATTTCTTTATGTGACAATGATGAGATTTTTGAAACGCAGAGGGCTTTAATTAATAAGATCGATTTAACTTTAGTTTCAGTATTAAAACAGGAATGGCCTCATAACTGGCCTCAATTTGTTCCTGAAATTGTTAAAAGTTCCAGATCCAGTTTTAACGTTTGTGAAAACAATATGATAATTTTAAAATTATTGAGTGAAGAAGTGTTTGATTTCAGTCAAGATCAATTAACTCAAGCTAAAGCTAAGTCTTTAAGATTAGGTATGAAAGCCGAATTTGAGGAAATTTTTAAATTATGTTATGAAGTCTTGGACAAGACAACTAAAGTCTCATTAATAAGTGCCACTCTAAATGCTCTATTGAAATATATTCATTGGATTCCAACTAATTACATTTTTCAAACTGATCTTCTTAATATTTTGTGCAGCAAATTTTTGAACCCGGCTGATACAAGAGCTATTACTTTAAAATGTTTAACAGAAATAGCAAGTTTACATTCTCCTGAAAATGAAGAAAAGTTTATTATTATGTTTCAAAGCGCCATGGAACAGCTTTATCAAATTATCCCTACTGCAACAAATTTAAAAGAATCCTATAAGGTTGCAAGTAGTAATGATCAATCATTTCTACAAGATCTCGCAATGTTTTTATGCACATTTTTAGGTAATCATTTGGGATATTTGGAGAAGACTGAGGCTCTTAGAGAACTTCTTTTGAATGCTTTATTCTATATCATTGAATTATCGAAAATTGAAGAAAGAGAATTGTTTAAAACTTGTTTAGATTTCTGGAGTACTTTTGTTCATGACTTATTTGAAGAAATTCAAGAATTGCCACAAAATGAATTGAGTCCATTAATGCAATTAAGCTATTCAAGCTCTTTTAGAGCTACTTCTGGTGGTGCCCCAGATCCATCTGTATTGGCCAAATTTCCTTTGAGAGCTCACATATATTCGAGAGTTCTTTCCAAATTAAGATATGTCATTGTCGAGAACATGGCTAGACCTGAAGAGGTCTTAATTGTTGAAAATGATGAAGGTGAAATTGTAAGAGAATTTGTTAAAGAGAGTGATACTATTCAATTGTATAAGTCCATGAGAGAAGTCTTGGTCTATCTTACACATCTTAATGTTGTGGATACTGAAGAAATAATGAGAGAGAAATTGGCCAGACAAATTGACGAATCTGAGTGGTCATGGCAAAATATTAATACTTTATGTTGGGCAATTGGTTCTATTTCAGGTACACAAAATGAGGATATGGAAAAAAGATTCCTTGTTTCTGTCATTAAGGATTTATTATCCTTGACAGAAATGAAGAGAGGTAAGGATAACAAGGCTGTCGTTGCTTCTAACATTATGTATATAGTTGGTCAATACCCAAGATTTCTTAAGGCTCACTGGAAGTTTCTTAAAACAGTTGTGAACAAGCTATTCGAATTTATGCATGAAACACATGAGGGTGTTCAAGATATGGCATGTGATACATTTATCAAGATCACCACAAAATGTAAGAAGCATTTTGTTGCTGTACAACCCCAAGAGAGGGAACCCTTTATAGATGAAATCATTAGATGTATACAAAGCATCACAGAAGATTTACAGCCTCAACAGGTTCATACTTTTTACGAAGCTTGTGGTATTATAATCAGTGCTCAAACTATTAAGACTGCTAGAGACAAGCTCTTAAGCGATTTAATGGCTCTTCCTAACATGGCTTGGAGTGCTATTTTACAACAAGCTGGCCAAGATCCTCAATTGTTAACGAATACCGAAAATGTTAAAATTATTGCTAATATTATTAAGACTAATGTTTCAGTTTGTAAAGCTTTAGGTCCAGGATTTTATTCTCAACTAGGCTTGATGTATGTCGATATGTTATCATTATACAAAGCAGTTTCGACCATGATATCTGATTCTGTTGCCAAGGATGGCCTTATTGCTACTAAAACACCTAAAGTCAGGGGATTGAGAACCATTAAGAAGGAAATTTTGAAGATGATTGAGACATATATATATCAAGCTGATAATTGTGAGGAAATTGTCAGGGATTTAGCACAACCGTTATTTGGTGCAGTTTTAGAGGACTATAAGTCAAACGTTGCTGATGCCAGAGATGCTGAAGTTTTAAACTGTATGACTGCATTAATTGCAAAGGTTGGTCATATGATTCCAGATGGCGTTGTCTTAATTTTACAAAATGTGTTTGAATGTACTTTAGATATGATTAAGAACGATTTTGTTGAATATCCTGAACACAGAGTCGAGTTTTATAAGCTATTAAAGGAAATTAACTCGAAATCTTTCCCTTCATTATTACAATTATCTGGTGATGCTTTCCAATCATTAATCAACGCTGCATTATGGGCATTCAAACACGATAATAGAGAGGTCGAGGATAATGGATTGTCATTGACTTTAGAATTAATCGAGAAGGTTGAAGAATTAGGTGATACTCCTTTTACTAAAGCATTTTATGAAAATTTCTATTTCCAAATTTTATCTGATACCTTTTATGTCTTCACACAACCTGATCATAAGTCTGGTTTTAGATATCAATCACAATTATTGGCTCAATTAATTCATTTAGTTGAAGATGATGTTATTAAGTATCCATTATATACTGATGAACAAGCTCCTAAGGGTACTTCCAACTCTAATTACTTGAAGCAATATTTAGCCCACTTATTGTCAACGGCATTTGAAAATCTTCAACAAGAACAATTGGTAAATTTCTTGAATGTTTTGACATCTGTTTACAAGGATTTGAACAAATTTAAAGCAACCTTAAGAGATTTCTTAATTCAAATTAAGGAGTTTGGTGGAGATCCTACCGACTACTTGTTTGCAGAAGACAAAGAATTAGAAAAGCAGGAACAAAATAAATTGCAAAGAGAAAAGGATTTACAAGTTGGTGGTTTAATTAAACCTTCTGAAATGGATGATGAATAACTTCAGAATCTTCATAGTAGTAGTAAGAGTGTCACTTTTGTTAAGTTTTGAAAGTTCGTTGAGATTTTATAGCGATAGATAAAATAAATTAAAGTAAACATAAATATACATATTGTATAAGAGTATCTCCAACTAGTATTAAAATTTTCAGTATATATTACCCAATAAGGAAGTTAAGCCTCGATATTTTTTCCAAGTGGCGGCCAAAACTATAAACACTCTAAAAATGATTTCACGGACTTACGTATCTTAATTATTTCTTTGTAAATAATAATAATAATAATGTCCGCCGAAGAATCCAAGGTCAAGGCTGAAGAAACTTCAGCTCCACAACCACCAACCTCTAACGTTTTTGCCATGTTTGGTGCTAAGAAAGAAAAGAAGGAAGAACCATCTGCATCTAATGGAGAAGAGAAGACCTCTACTGAAAAGAAGGCCGATGACGAAGTTGCCGGCGACGAGGAAGCTGACGTTCACTTTGAACCATTAGTTCAATTAGAAAAGGTTGATGTTAAGACTAACGAAGAAAATGAAGAAGTATTATATAAAGTTCGTGCCAAATTATTCAGATTCCATGGAGACACAAAAGAATGGAAAGAAAGAGGTACTGGTGATGTTAAGTTCTTGAAGCACAAGGAAAATGGTAAAATTAGAATTTTAATGAGAAGAGATAAGACTTTAAAGATCTGTGCTAACCACTTAATTTCTGCGGAGTACGAATTAAAGGCAAACATTGGTTCTGACAGGTCTTGGGTTTACAATGTCACTGCTGATATTTCTGAAGGTGAACCAGAAGCCCAAACTTTAGCTATCAGATTTGGTAACAAAGAAAACGCTGATAAATTCAAAGAACACTTTGACGCTGCCAAGGATGTTGCTGCCAAGGAATCCAAGTAAGATATCAGTTAATTATTTAGGGCTATTTACAACTAATTATATCATAGCATAGTAAAAATTATCATTTTAGTAGGAATATTTTTTTGTAGGTTTGTTATATGTGACATTTTTTAAAATCTCACTCCACGTGGATGGACATTTATGTATTTAAAAACAGTTGAAGTTGAAGATTTAAACTAACTTTTAATTATAATAAACATATAATGAAGTTTGGTAAATATCTAGCGTCTAGGCAATTAGAATTACCAGAATATTCTATTCATTTCATAGATTATAAGGCATTAAAAAAGTTAATAAAACAGTTAGCAATACCAACTAGTTTTAACAATAATTCATATGGAGAGAGCGTATCTATTAGCCAAGATGAAATCCAGAATACATTAAAAGAAAACAAGGCCTCTTTCTTCTTCAGAGTCGAAAGAGAATTAGATAAAGTCAACTCATTTTATCTAGAGAAACAGGCAAATTTAGCGGTTAACTTGGAGTTATTGATGGTAAAATATCGTGAAGTATTATTTAAATGTATCTCTGCTTCACAAACTTCGAATGAGAGTAATGGCGACTCCATAAATACCTTGGATAACTCCAATTTTAGAAATTCAATCTCATTTTTGAATTTATATCAGAATTTCAAAAAAATTCATCAGGATTTGATTAGATTGCAACAATTTATTGAACTTAATGAAACAGGTTTTTCAAAAGTTCTTAAAAAATGGGATAAAAGATCGAAATCACACACGAAAGAATTATTTCTTCTGACTGCTGTTAATGTTCAACCTGTTTTTCATAAAAACGAAATTAATGAATTGAGTGATCTAGTGACACAGTCAATTTTTGACCTTGAGTCCATAATGGATGGAGATTTAACAGTATTAAAAAGTCATAGCTCAAACTTAATTTCATTGCAACGTCAACGTATGCCATCAATCTCTAAACAATTGTCAAACTTTCAAGATGAAAAAGATGAAAAAATCGCTCCTGATTATAATATCTCTAGGCATAGTTCTATTGTTAATATTGAAAATAATCAAATCGATGAATTATATACAAGTTTTGTGAATATTGCTACCATAAAAGATCCAGATTTGTCGCTTTTAGCTAGGTGGATTGAAAAGGTTGAGAGTACATCAAGAGGAGACAAAATAAGTAAAATGTCGAAGATATTACTATTGGCAATAACTAATTTAAAGATTTCTGACACATTTTTAGAATCATTCTTAAACTTAATAAAATATGAAGTTGAATTTACATCTATAAGAGACGATTTCAATAACAACAAAAATATTATACACGAATGCTGTTCTATTCCACCTGCTTCTACTTACGAAAGTAGTCACCATGTTGTTATTAATAATGGTGTAAAAATTATTAATTCAATTGATAGTATAAACCATTCAAGAATTTTTATTCTACATCACATAATGACGAATACTGCTCCTGAAAAATGCAAGGGTCTCCTTATTTGGAAAGATTTTAATGGGAGAACATGCTTACATTACGCTGCCCAAAATAATCGATTGGATATTTTAGATATTATTCTCCCATATTTTCCTAAGGAGAATATCGATGATCTTGACAATGAATCAATATCAGCTTTACTATTAGCCATTAAACATGGTCACTTTGAAATTATCAAAAAATTAGTTGAACTGGGAAGTAATTGCTTCCCAAATAATAGCAAGAAGAAATTACAATATCTACCAATAAATTATGCTTGTAAATATGGTGATTACAAAACGATAGAATATTTATTGTCTAATAATAAGTCGAATGAGTCTTTTATCAATAAGCAGGATTTTGAAGGACTTTTACCTTTGCACGTCGTATCCAGAGCAGGACATCATAGTTTAATTAAGCTATTGATAGATCATGGTGCAGAAATAAATATATTAGATGGATTTAACAAATGGACCCCTATCTTTTATGCTGCTCTGGAAGGGCATGTGAAAACTACGCAAGATTTGGTTAAATTTGGTGCTAAATTAGATATAGTGGATGAAGATGGCTATAATGTATTATATTATTGTATCATTGAAGGTCATATTAATGTTTTAAATGAGATTTTGAAAATTGAGAATAGTATTTCTAATTTGGATTCAACTCAGAACTTGCTTAATTCCGAAGAAATGAATGATGTGATTATAGCTAATGATATTAATCTTAATGAGAAGTCTATGATATATGATATTGATGCATCTAAAGATAGTGGTAGCCTTGGAAAGAATATCAGTGATTCAATCCCAGATCTTGTTTTACCACCACCAATATTACCTTTAAGGAGGTATGGACACAACTTTTTAGAGCAAAAGATTTTAATCGAATTAATCCTACCAGATGATTCTGAGCTAATTCGATTATTTAATTCAGAAACAGATTTAAAACCTGGAAGAATGACTCTAACGTTGAATATTTCGGATATTGTTCCTAGAAATATACTTTTGCCTTTAGCTGATAATTCAGCATTAAGCGGTAATTGTATATTTCAAACTGATATTGATTCATTGCCAGAGTTTAGAATTGATATAGAAGTTTTTCCGAAATTTGGAACTAGGCTTATTGCTAAGACAACTTTATTGTTAATGTCCCAAATTACCTGTACTTCATCAGAGATCAAATCAATTCAATTGCCTTTGTTTGATTTAAGATTGCGTAATATTGGAGAATTGAAATTTAACTACCAAGTTATTTTCCCTTTCTCGGGAGCATTACTAGAAACCTCCAAATTTGATACTTATTGGAAATCTTCCACAAGTTACATGAAAAATAATCGCACTTTAAGACTTAATGCGGCGGGGGGGTTATCTCCTAATGATATGCTATCCCCTTCTAATAAAACCAGCAATTTAGTAAATACAAATTCCAGGCATAGCTCCAATGCTAATGAAAGCCCGGATAATAATTTTAGAACGCAATCTTCTTCTATTGTTACTGCAACTTCTTTATCTGGAGAATACTTAAGAATAAAAGTTTGCTTGTTAAACGATGGAACACCGGTTGTTTGTCCCAGCTGGAGCTTATGTATTACAGGAAGCATTCAATTATATTTACCTAATTTATCATTGGAACAACTAAACTCTATTACTGATAATCTCTTTGATTATGAAAAGATCATTTCGGACCTATCTAAAATGACTATTAAAGATATTCCCCTAATTAAAAAATTACTTCGAATTATATATATGCCGTTGAATGCTTTTTTGGAAGTGTTATCTGAGGAGATAAATATCAACTTGGAGATTATTTTTCCATCATTATTTGAAATTCAAAACTTACCTTTTATTGGAAATATTCAACAAAATTTGAATAAGTTCATTGATAATACCTTGAATGATGTTTTTGATCATATGAGGATTCGGAAGAGCCAGAACGGTGTTCCAGGACGATCTGTCTTATTTCTTTCTTCGAATTCTTTAATATGTAAGATATTAAATTGGAAGCAGCCTAATTTCCCTGTTTTTTTAATAATGAATGGAATAACCTACAGTCATCAATTTAAGAATTTTGAATCCCGTACTACTAATGGCTTGCTTATAAAGAATTTCTTAGATGAAACTTTATATCAAGATACTCCTAATCTAGAAGCATTGGAAAAAGTCAAGAATGGGGATGATGTGAGTCCTCAGGAAACTACAATTTGCTCAATAAAAGAAGCAATGGATTTTGCTATTAATAACAACTTAATCGGTTTGGTGATTTCCATTCATCTTCTAGAATTAGCGCCTAAATTAGTACCATTAATTAGGTCAAGAGGATTAGTATTAGTTGCTTCTTGTGATACAAGCAATCTTGAAGAAGAAACTATTCAGGTAGAATTGGAATCTTATTCAAAGAATGATATTAATGGGTTACGTTTTGGTGATATTTTAAGCTTTAAAGAAGAATTAACTGTGTAATTGTCCTGTATTATAATATGCATTAATTCAAATACTCTAGAGTCTATACTAAATTATTATAATCTACACTTTTGCTAATTTTTTAGCACGCCTATTTCTAGGTGGAGGTGGTGGAGGAGGCGAAGGTGAATGTGATTCCATTTCTCTATATTGCAAATGCTGCTTCTGCTTTAGATCAATCCCCCTTTTGAGTGGTGGCGGCGCTGGTGCTTTCTTTTTCATACCTTTGAGAACTAGTTGCGATACTGAGTTTACCGACGATGACGAACTATTTCTACTTCTAAACATTGGTGGGTCTGGTAGCGGCTTTTTCTTTAAGTATTCCTTGGGTAAGTCAAGTAGATTCGAATATTGAGAATCGCCCGTCTTTGGACCTACTTCAGAGTCTAATAATTCTTCTTCGTGTAAGAAAACGTTACCTTTTGAATCTTGATATGCATAGTTTTGATTGTTAATTTTATGATCTTGTTTAGTGAAATCAATTTCCATGTGTGCATTGTGTGAATTGACCGTTTTGTGGTAATCGCTTCTGCTGGCAGCTCTCAAAGATGTAACTCTATGTAGAGATGAATTTAATTGAGTTACTCTTCTGCTTTCATCAATATCACAGTCTGAAGTTAATGATGACGCGGATGAAGTACGAGACAAGGGGTGTGGTGGTCGTTTATTGCAATTTTTGAGCCATGAAACTGAGGCACATCTCATGGCTAGATTACAAATCAATTCCTCTTGTTCTTCTTTAACACTGGTTTTACTTGTGCTATTTTTACTCAAATTTATGACTAGGGTGCGAAATAAATGAAGCAATTCTGGCGACTTATAACCACCAACAACCTCAGAAAGTTCAGAAAACATTAACATTGGATATATTACTCTCAAGTAAGTAATCATTAATAGTCTATTTTCAGAACTCACTGCACTGATGCAGTCGATATTATTTAACTCTCTGATAAATATGTCCACTAATATTTTTAGATCATTTAGATACATTAACTTTGTAGTGTAAGAGGTAGTGAAAATTAGATACAAAAATTTCAAGATTAATATCTTGATAATTTGGGATTCTTCTCTGTTAAGATGAAATATTAAAAGATTAATAAATCTAGTTATCGTCTTATTATCATGAAAATTGGAACCCTCACCGTGATATTCTGAACCACTGCATTCTATTAATCCGTAAAAGACTTTGTTCTTTATACTTTGACAAGAATATGACTTCATTAGATATTGCTCATTTATCAACAAAAGTAATTTAAATTCTTCGTAAGCAATGAACTTATCTTCACTTTCAAACTCACCAAAAATCTCATAATTATTAAAATCATCGTTAACCAAGTGGTTAATAAGCGTCTGAATTAGATTTGTTGAATTAGTTAGTTCCTCGAATTCACTATCACTTAATAACTCTATGTGATATAAATATTCAAAAACTATATCCCCACATAACTTTAGCAATATGAATAAACTTTCTAGCTCTTTAGAAGCTAATATGTGAGCTTCAATAAAGTTAGCTATAATTGCCATAAAATCATACTCCTTAAAGATATTAAATAGTTCATCTCTATTGACCAAAGCTTTGAATTGCTTCTGATCTTCTTCAGACATATTTGATAATACGTCGGAGCTATTCACGAGTTTCAAAATTAGTAAAGTTATGATACAAATAAACTCCTTGAAGCATCTATTTTCAAATTTAAGCAGGCGATCTTTATATTCAACTCCGTTTTTCATATCAAACTTAACTAGCTCCTCAAATTTCTCGAGAAAAGCCAATAGTTTACAAATACAAAATCTATAGTTTCGAGTGAATAAATTCAGAGATAACAACTTAACCCCATATATTGACAATCCATGATAATTCCTTGATGATTCTGAGTCTGATTGTTCATTAACTTTACAAAAATAATTCACTACCAACTTAAGGAAAAGCGATAAGTTATTGTTACATTCTTGCGGGTCGCTGTTAATTAATATGGCTGATAATTCAATTTCTAATGCTTCTTTATCTTCAAACGGTAATTCGTCTTGCTGTATCAGATGGTCTTTTACACTCTGAGCAAACGAATCCAATTCAAAATCCATTCTAGTTGCAGATAAATAAACCCAAACTTATGCAATCGAAATGAAATCTGCAATAAGTGTATATGAATTAATATGGAGTGCGACATATCCTGTAAAGTTTTATTTCGTTATCTTCTAGTACAGTTTATAAAATTTATATATGATGATTAAAATATTATTCTACCATCCCACTGTCTTAAGGTAGACATCAGTACCCCAGCTGTGATAGCTTTGCACGGATAGCAGTCCCTTACTCTTCGGTTCTTTTTCCTCGCTTAAGGTATCATTGAAGATTTCAACATAATTCTTCAGCAACGGAAGCCCATAACCCATACCAGCAACCGTATTTCCACCTAACCCAGGAGGTACGTTTAAGGTCTTGTAGCTTTCACCTTCGTTAGAAGTATACGTTGAAAAGGAATAATCAAACATATGCTTCAATGTGTGAGGGTTAATACCTTTACCCTTATCACGGATTCTTAATTCTAAATAGCAGGGATTTTCAGAAATTGAAATGGTGACTTGTATCGGATCAGAAACATTATTCTCTATATGAGCTCTAAAAGAATTTTTAAATAATTCAGTAAGAATGTAATCCAAATGGTACTCGATATAAGGGAAAATCAATTTCTTATCTTCATGCGTTGGATTAATTCCTGGATCTTTCATACTCCAGTAGCTCGTAGGATAAAGATTAGTGTCTACTTTTACCTGAACAGATTGGTCGTATTTCATAAGACATATGTCATTCACCAAATCGGCATTCTTTTTTATTATGTTGGCAATATCTAATTCCTTGATCACTCCGTTAAATTTACCGCCTGATTCAAAAGAAGTACCTTCTTTTAGTGACTTCGAAAGTTGAATATGTTGATGAGCAATTAATCTCATACTGATTCTTTCCTTTAAATGTTTATCGAGAAATTCTTTAATCTGGGATGGCGATATTAAATGCAAAACTTCATTAAAGCCTTTAGATAAGCTTGGTAAAGTATCTGCATGAAGCTCTATAAACTCTTTCAAAACATTCTCTGAGTAGATGTTATTTTCTTCTACGCTTTCGGGTGGATTGAGGGAAGCCGAAACAAGAAGAGACATGGTCTTCAAATACATGTTATAAGATTCCGATATCGATGGATTTAATACTACTAAGTAAGGCAAGTTTCTGAATTCCTTTAATCTTCTAGCATTATAGGCCATTAATATATTAGTGGTCTGCTCCGCATTCACTATAATGAATGACTCAGATAATTTCTTTGATTGTTCATACAAAGCCAGTATTGAAAATTTGGGTAAATCCTGCTCCGCATAGTGATGAATAAGTCTTTCCAACGAAGAACGAATTTTATATTCTCCTAAAAAGGCCTTTTGTTGATCTTCATTGGTGTTAGCTTTCTCATGGTTTGCTGATTGTGATAAATTTCTTGTAGAATTAGTGCCCCTAGTAAGTTTGTATGAGAGATATATCCTTCTAGAGTGCAAATACTTCCTTAATATATGTACATTAGAGCTTCGATTTAACATCGTTTGAATCAATGTAGAATTAACTTTCGTTTTATGTTATCTCTGTATCGATTTATGTATTCGAGAAAATAATTTTGAAATTATACGCCAACTAAATCAAGAAAATACAGGAACTTCATTAACGATGGATGTAAATAAATGTCCTATATGTATATCAGGTCCATTAGAAAAAAACTTGGAGAACAATATATCGTGGCTTCAGTGTGATAAATGTGCACAATGGTTCCATAATGCCTGTTTAAAGATACGATCAAGTGAGGTGCAAGATATGATATCATTTCATTGTGAGAATTGTACAAAGAAATATGGCCCGTCTTCTTATAGAAGAAGATCCAAGAGAGCTAGACCAGAGATCGACTATATTGCTTTAAACGAAGGTGATGCATTTGCTGTGGATAAATCTGTGCATCCTCATGTGGATCAATTCTTTAAGTTTGAAATTTCAGTGGATAGACTGGATGAAGAAAATTGTCCCTTTGTTTATATTAAAGATTCATTGGATAAAGAAATTGCATTAGAGATGATGTTAGACAAACCGATTTTGATACCAGAAGCAGATATTGAAAAAATGGGCTTACAGTTACCGGTTCAGCGCAGCGAAATCACCATTGATTATGTTACTCAGAAAGTTGGAGAGAATGCGCCTGTCGAAGTAATGGATGTTCTTTCGCAGCAAAGTTTGAGACCCGGATGGAATATGGAGCAGTGGAATGAATACTTTCATCGTGATGAATCTTCAAGAGATCGTATACGGAATGTTATATCTTTGGAAATATCAGACGTTGAAGACTTGGGGAAATCGTTTGTGAGACCAAAAATGGTCAGGGATTTAGATTTAGTTGATAAAGTTTGGATTAACCAAGATACAGAAAGACCCAAAGTAACAACGTACTGCTTGATGTCAGTTAAGAAATCCTTCACTGACTTTCATATTGATTTCGGAGGAACCTCTGTATATTACACAATTTGTTCAGGTTCTAAAACATTTCTTATGTTTCCTCCGTCGGATGAAAACTTAAGCTTATATTCATCTTGGTGCTTAGAGCCAAATCAGAACTTCATGTGGTTTCCTGATTATACAAAATCTATACATGGAAAGAAGCATAAACCTGACAACGGTTTCAAAGTAAAGCTAGAAGCAGGTGATTTGTTTATAATACCTAGTGGGTGGATACACTCTGTATATACGCATGTGGATTCTATCGTTATAGGTGGTAATTTCTTAACATTGATGGATATGCAAATGCAATTAAATATAAATGAAATTGAGAAAAATACGAAAGTACCATCTAAGTTCCGCTTCCCGTACTTTAATAAGGTGCTATGGTTAACGAGTTGGTATTACTACAGGAATAAGCAGTCATATATTGATGACTTACCGCAAAAGAAACATATTAAAACAGAGAAACCTCTAAATGGAGAATCACAAGCTGCTGTCCTTACAGCATTGCTCAGTCATTTAAAATCACAATTGCAATCAAGCAAGAGTAATAATGTTGCAAAAAAGAGTATACCAAACGATCTAATTGGTAAGGATACCCAGGCATTTTTGAACAAATTAGAAGACTGGGTTTCAGATATCGAACTAGGTGGTATTTAATATGTTGACCTACAATATGAATATTCTTTACAGTAAGATTTATTTTATATATATATTAAATACGCACGTTTCTTATATCCCAAATAAATTCATTAGTTCATTAGAACATGGAGTTCCTTATAAGGTTAAGGATTGACCTTTTTCTCTGGCAGCTTCACCGTATTTCTTAATTCTAATAGATTGAACAGCAATGAAACCAGAAGTGTCTTCTGGGGAGAAACCAGTTAATTCATCCATAGAGGATTCGGTTTCATCATATAATTTTTCGGTGTCAGAAGATCTACCTAAGATGGTAACAGAACCCTTGTAGGCTCTGGCTCTGACAACACCATTAACAGTCTTTTGAGATGGAGCAATCATTTCTCTGACATATTCACATTCTGGAGTGAAGTACATACCGTTGTATAATAATTTAGAGTAAGTGGTAGTAACGAATTGATCTCTGATAGCACGAACTTCACGATCTAAGGTTAAACCTTCTAAATCAATATGAGTAGATCTTAAAATGGTCAAACCTGGAGTTTCGTAACAACCTCTAGACTTGATACCAATAAATCTGTTCTCAACAATATCGATTCTACCGACACCATTTCTTCTAGCTAAAGCATTAGCTTCAAGGAATAATTCAACTGGTTCAGAAACAACCTTCTTACCACCATCTAAGATTAACTTAGTTGGTAAACCCTTTTCGAAGACAACAGAGAAGTCTTCAGGAGTTTCTGGAGCATCAGTTGGATCAACGGTTAACTTCCACATATCCTTTGGTGGGGTGGTATCTGGGTTCTCCAAAATACCAGCTTCGAAGGAGATGTGAGCCAAGTTTTCATCAGTAGACCATGGCTTAGCCTTGGTTTGAGCAACTGGGATGTTCTTGGAAGTAGCATATTCTAACAAATCATTTCTTCCGGCAAATCTATTGAAAAATTCTGGGTCTCTCCATGGTGCGATAACAACAACATCAGGCTTTAAAGCGTAGAAAGATAATTCAAATCTGACTTGGTCGTTACCCTTACCAGTACAACCGTGAGAAACAGCAAAACAACCGTTTTCTTCGGCAACCTTAATTTGGGCCTCAGCAATGACAGGTCTAGCTAAAGAAGTACCTAATAAGTAGACATTTTCATAGATAGCGTTGGTTTGAATGGCTGGGAAACAAACTTGTTCAACAAATTGCTTTCTGACATCAACAACAACGAATTTAGAAGCACCAACGGCCAAAGCCTTCTTTTCAGCAGCTTCGAAGTCTTCTTCTTGACCAATGTTAGCCAAGAAAGCAATAACTTCGTAACCTTGTTCCAATAACCAAGCTAAGATAACAGAGGTATCTAAACCACCAGAGTATGCTAAACAAACTTTACCTTTAGACATTTTATATTATAAGTTGTATTATAATTGTAGTAATACTATTAATGAAATTAAATATTTAAAATGAAAATTTTCCAATGGAAATTGTTTCCTTTTATAATCGCCCTAAATGGCTCGACGATAACGAAGCGCGCTTAATTCAAAACCAATTACCGCATTAGGAGTGACTCATACTTGGTTGTTCCACGACACCTGTATGTATTATTAGTCAATCTTGTATTGCAAGGCACTCACTACTTGTACCAGCCATACCTTTCGAATCCATGTCATATAATCCGCTTAATCCTAGAGGTTTGGTCGCCTTTTGAAATTACCCTAACCTTCCTCTTCTTTGAGAAGAGTAATTTTAATTACATTTAATAATATGTAAAAAATAGGCTATAATAATGTTTGTAGAACAGTAAGCAAACTTAAGTACTATTTAAATTATTTTAAACGCTGCTGCAATACTTGTGTAAGCGTATTGAAAACAGTAAGAAGATTCTCGTCGATTTTGGAACAATTACTATCATCATATTACTTGCAGAATACCCCTTTTGTACATCATTATTAGAGTAAGAAATGGTAAAGATTACTTCCAAACCTACTGTCTTTATTAGAAAGGGTACTTCTTTGTGTTTTAGTTTGTATTTGAATGTTCATTTCTAACATTTTCCTTCGTTGTAGTTACGAAGCATTAGGTCACTTCTAGCGAAAAGTTCCATATTTTTATTTTGATTCGTAACTATTGATGCCCCGGAAAAATTATCAATTCTATACCATAATACCACAGATTACATTGTACCTACCATTTTTCACATTATTCCATTTGCAACTAATAATCATAATGACTCAAGAACGAGTCGTCGTTGTATTCACGTGACTAAATTCACCCGAACTTTAACTTCTTAGTCAGATTGACTAGTGAGTCAAACTAATTTTACAATTAAATTAGATATATCTTTGAAAGAAATCAATCTCAAATTTTCCTCATCTTTGTTATACTGCCGTATAGGTTCATTTGGATGTATACAAATTGTAGAAAAGTGACACTATATCAGAAAAGACTAGTAAGATTTTTGTATGGCCGGAGTTCGTAACCTCGGGCGACTCATCTACAAAAATTTGATTCAAAGTCATAATTCTTCCTGAATCATTGAAGCTGTGAGTACTCAACTTTAATAATTATGGATGAAGCATCTAACGACCAGAAGTGTTTAGGTGTAACACATGCTATTAGAACTAGACTTAATTTTCTCAATGAAAAACTATGGAAGCGTTTTTCTGCAAGACGGCTTGAATTCATTGACACTCTTGATTTAAGTTCCAAGAAGGCTTCAGAACAAGAAGAAGAAATCAAGACTGTTGCAGAAAGCTTAAGGCTAGAGTTCAACTACGGAGTAGACTATGTACAAGATTTTGATAAGCTAGTGAGAGCTGCGGTTCAAAGTGCAAGGAGAAATAGAAAGAGAGCTTCTAAATCGAAAAGGGCAATTGAAGATCCATATTCTGAGACAAGTTTGAAAAAGACCAAGATATTTCAGGGAACTAATTTCAATCAGCCATATATGTTGAATAGCTATAATGAACATCCAAACATCACTTTGAGACAACCACTTAGTAGGTTGAAAGAAGCAGTCGAATTTCCGAATGAATATAGTGATAGTGATAATGATCGAAACATGAATAAGAAAAATTTTATATCTGAAATATCTAAATTAAATTCAGACTCACAAGATGATATTTATGATTTGAACTATTCTAAATCCAAGACATTCTCACCTTTTGATAAATCAAGACTGGCAATAGATAATATGATCAAGCCTAGGTTAAAATATGATGCTACAGCTTCTAATAATCTCTCACTCCAACTGAATTCTAATCAAGCAAGTGCTTCAATAGCAAGGACAATAATATTAAATTACTTTGAGAGATCAAAATCATGCGCTGAAGCCAGATCTAAGAAAACAAAAAATTTAGAAGCCTTAGGAGAGTCAATTATTCTATCGTGCATTGCATACCTATTCGAAAGGTCTTTTGAAGCAGCCTCCGAAACTTCTACTGAATATTTGACCAATAAAATGAAAAAGGAGCTGTATTTAGCAGGGTTTTATAGACAGCTTGATTTCAATGTCGCAGAACAATTGAATGATGACATTGCAGTCATTTCATTGTACACCCTACTTGGTGGGTGCGTCAAAGATTTTGGATTTGAAGCGATAATGTATCCCTTGTGCGAACTTTTTTATCTTTCGGTTATCAAAGAGTATCCATTGATATCTAAGACTTCTAAGCCATTTACTTATAGCAATGAAGCGCCTAAAGAAAGCAGTAAAAATCATTCGGAGTATAATAACAGTTTGAGTTCTTTAGCGGCAGTCGCATCTGACATTCAAAAAAGCGAACAAAATTCTGCCACCCCTACAGTAAGTAGACTGCCACCAGGTTTCAAAAAGGAACAGTCTGTAATCAGTCAGGCGTCTAGTGTATACAATTCGGAACCTAGTAAGAAGCAAGTAGTATTAAAGTTTGCAACGTCATCTTTGGAATTTTCCTATCCTCAAACCTCAGCTGCACCAAGATTTATCGAAATTATTGAAAATGCCAGATCTGCGTTCAAGCTATCTCTCAGAGATGATTCTATTCTTGGTATAAAAAATGTGATGACTGGAATGATAATAAATTCTGATTTCGACCTAGAAAAAATATTCAGAACGCAGGAGAAAATAGAACTAGAAATATTCACACAAAGATCCAAAACAATACCTATATATGAGATCACATCCGCAGTTATACCCAATAAGTATAAGGAAGATTCTTCGAAAATAATTCTACCACCACCTTTCGATAATCGCACCCATAGACTTCCTCCTCCTCCACCATTGAGCCATAATACGTTAAAACCCCTAGGTGAACAGTCAAGATTTAACTTTCTACCTCATAGTGACGATTCGACACCTCAGCCTGTCTTGCCAAGGTTCCAGCCATTACTTTAGTCTAAACATTTAGATGTATCGCATATAAAATTCATAAACTGCTACAAGGTATGCAGTTAATTACATAATACAAGATCTACCTATAAGTGGTATCTATTTAACCTACTTATTTTGTATAGAAATCTTTTAATACACAATAGAAAGATAATATTTAACACTTTTTGTTAACGATTGCAAACTTTTTCTCGATTTTTACAACAAACCGAAAATAATGCTAATTTTACTACACATGGACTGGTCAGAACACAAAATGAACTCGACTTACCAAAAAAAAAAAAATTGGGTTTTACCACATAGCTACTGCTGCTTTAGTCCCATCACGAGAGCTACTTTCTTATCGTATTACTCATTGTCTATTAATCTTTACCAGGGGGGGCGGGTCTTGCGGTTGTTACTCTGTTTTTGTGATCTGTAACACACTTGCTAGCAAATCCTCAGTTCGGTATCTTGTGTGATTTCTATATACACTCCTACAACATCAGCATTTCAATCGTTGAGTACTCTGGCTTAACTTGTCTGCCACTAAAGAATAGGCCCCCCTGTTCAGTATAACACACCACCCACAAATCAGACTAATCTCAACGCATGCATTGCTACAATTGAATGTGCGTCATCTTATGCACTACAATTACACTGTTCTCCGGCCCTCCCTAGTATTCTTAACCGATATCTATTTTATTACGCACTATATACACACCGCTTTTTGGTGGGCTAATGAAACTTCCTCAGACTTTCGCTAGGATCCATTCTCGAAGCATTAATCGCCAGGCTCTGCTAATGTGCAAACCTAGTATCGTTGGAATTCACTGCTAACGAGAAATTCTTTTTACATACACACATCCATATATGTCACACTGGAAGAACTCACACATAGATAACACATACATTCCAACTCCCTGTCCCAGTGCCTTGGCTTCCAGTGATCACACACACTGGTTCCAGATCATTGTCTTCAAGTGTATAGCAACCTCGAAGAACCTGATTTTGGGCGAGCCGTTAGCTCGTCCTTTATATAAGATGTATACGTCAATACATTCGCATTAAGGATCCATTCAAATTTTTTTTGTTTGGGCCAACATCTGTGTAATTTTTGTTGGGAGCGCTAAAGTTACAAAGGCTGCGAATTGCGTAGGAAACATCTGTTGGTTGGATTAATTTTATAAAACTTGTGTAGATCCACGAAAGACAAAAATCTAAAGTTAGGAAGATACTCTTATAGTGTAAATATAAATTTGCTAAGACTACATTTCAATTCTTCATTTGGTAAGTCTTGTATGGTCAATAGATTCTTGATTTAATATATTTAAAGAGTGGATAGTTTAGCACAAGTGTTTAGACCTAGATTAGCACTGCTTCAAAGGTATGATATTTTTAAACTACTCCGGAGGGATAAAGATGTGGACAGCACTACAGAGACAGGGGATCCGCCAACACATCATGATGGAACGAGGGGCTTTCGTTAACATACAACAGCGATGCACGGAATATACTGGCAGAAATAAGTTTACGAGGGACATTGAACTGAATTGTTTCATCCAGGTACCGATGGCGGTATTCCTGAACGTATTGGACGGTTGAGAGCAACTAGGATGCCCACTGAGGCCAGGATATCATCGCCAGCAGAGATGGATCAAGCCATAAGTTCATCTCGAAGATCTGCGCGAAGCGAAAATACCCAACTTTCAGGACTCGACGATTTATTGTTGGTAAGCATAAAATTTCGGTCCATATAGGTTGGAAGAATTCCGCAAAAATTATTGTTGTGCTTGATCTGGATCCCACTAGTTTATGAGTGCACGGAGCACTATATTGAGACATATTACTAACGCCATAAATAGATTCTACCCTTACCGTCAAAGACAAATTGTACATAAATTAAGATATCTTCATTCGATTGCGAATACCCAACGTTTATTAGAATATTGTAAACCGAAACTACAAAGATTCAATCGGAAATACACAAGCAAGGACAGAAGTAAAATTACAATAAATAATATGTCACAAATAACTGCCTCAGAAGGAAAAGATTATTCAGAATTGCATAAAACCTTGGCAGAAAACTTCAAGGGAGGAAACTCCATACAAGTTGCAGAACCTAGTAAGGTCAATGATTTTGTCAAGAGTAACCAAGGTCACACTGTTATCACCAAGATTTTAATTGCCAATAATGGTATTGCAGCCGTCAAGGAAATTAGATCTGTGAGAAAATGGTCTTACGAAACATTTGGTGACGAAAAAGCCATTCAGTTTGTTGCCATGGCCACTCCAGACGATTTAGCTGCCAACGCCGAATACATTAAGATGGCTGATCAATTTGTCGAAGTACCAGGTGGAACTAATAATAACAATTATGCTAATGTCGACTTAATCGTTGAAATCGCTGAAAGAACTAATTGTCATGCTGTTTGGGCTGGTTGGGGTCATGCCTCCGAAAACCCATTATTGCCAGAAATGTTGGCTGCTTCTCCTAAGAAGATTGTATTCATAGGTCCTCCAGGATCTGCTATGAGATCTTTAGGTGACAAGATTTCTTCTACTATTGTTGCCCAACATGCTCAAGTTCCATGCATTCCATGGTCTGGTACAGGTGTTGATGAAGTCCAAATTGACCAGAAGACCAATTTAGTCTCCGTTAGTGACGAGGTTTATCAAAAGGGTTGTTGCAACTCTCCTGAAGATGGTTTAGTAAAGGCCAAAGAAATTGGTTTCCCAGTTATGATTAAAGCATCCGAAGGTGGTGGTGGTAAAGGTATTAGAAAGGTCGACAATGAAGAAAGCTTTACTACTTTATATAACCAAGCTGCTGCTGAAATTCCAGGTTCTCCTATTTTCATTATGAAATTAGCTGGTAGTGCAAGACATTTAGAAGTTCAATTATTAGCAGATCAGTATGGTACCAACATCTCATTATTTGGTAGAGATTGTTCTGTTCAAAGAAGACACCAAAAAATTATCGAAGAAGCTCCTGTAACTATTGCCGGCAGGGAAATCTTCCATGAAATGGAAAATGCCGCTGTAAGATTAGGTCAATTAGTTGGTTACGTTTCTGCAGGTACTGTTGAATACTTATACTCTCACGCTGATGACAAGTTTTACTTCTTGGAATTAAACCCAAGATTACAAGTTGAACATCCAACTACTGAAATGGTTACCGGTGTTAATTTACCTGCTGCACAATTGCAAATTGCCATGGGTGTCCCAATGCACCGTATCAGAGATATTAGATCCTTATATGGAGTTGATCCTCATACTTCAACTGAAATTGACTTTGAATTTAAGTCCGAAACTTCTCTTGTTAGTCAAAGAAAACCAACTCCAAAAGGTCACTGTACCGCTTGTCGTATCACATCAGAAGATCCAAGTGAGGGATTCAAACCTTCCGGTGGTTCTTTACATGAATTAAACTTTAGATCATCATCTAATGTTTGGGGTTATTTTTCTGTTGGTAACCAATCAGCCATTCATTCTTTCTCTGATTCTCAATTTGGTCACATTTTTGCTTTCGGTGAAAACAGACAAGCTTCAAGGAAGCATATGGTTGTTGCATTGAAAGAATTATCCATTAGAGGTGATTTCAGAACTACTATTGAATATTTAATTAAATTATTAGAGACTCCTGATTTCGAAGACAATACTATAACAACAGGATGGTTAGATGAACTTATTTCAAAGAAGTTGACTGCAGAAAGGCCTGACCCTATTATTGCTGTTGTTTGTGGTGCTGCTACTAAAGCCCACCTTCAATCAGAGGAGAATAAAAAGGAATATACCGAATCATTAGAGAAGGGTCAAGTTCCTAGCAACAACTTACTCAAAACTATCTTCCCGCTTGAATTTATATATGAGGGTCAAAGATACAAATTTACTGCAACTAAATCTACTGCTGACACTTATAACCTTTTCTTAAATGGATCAAGAGCCAACGTAGAAGTTCGTTCATTGACTGACGGTGGATTATTATGTGCCATCGGTGGTAAATCTCACGCTGTCTACTGGAAGGAAGAAGCATCCGCTACTAGATTATCAGTAGATGGTAAGACTTGTTTATTGGAAGTTGAGAATGATCCAACCCAATTGAGAACTCCTTCTCCAGGTAAATTAGTGAAATACTTAGTTGAAAGTGGAGATCATGTTGAAGCTGGTCAAGCTTACGCTGAAGTGGAAGTCATGAAAATGTGCATGCCATTAATTGCTCAAGAAAACGGTATTGTTCAATTAATCAAGAACCCAGGTTCAACTGTGAATGCAGGTGATATCTTAGCCATTTTAGCTTTAGATGACCCATCTAAGGTTAAACATGCTAGACCATTCGAAGGAACCTTACCAGAATTAGGTGACCCAATTGTCCAAGGTACCAAGCCTGTCCATGACTTCGCTAGATACTCAACTGTTTTGAGAAATATCCTTGCTGGATTTGATAACCAAGTTATCATGAATTCTACATTGAAGAATTTGATTGAATTATTAAGAGACAGTGAATTACCTTATTCCGAATGGAACCAACAAATATCTGCTTTACATTCCAGATTACCGATCAAGTTAGATGAAGCCTTATCGTCTTTAGTTGAGAGAACAAAATCTAGAAATGCAGATTTCCCTGCTCGTCAAATCTTAAAACTTATTCAAAAGACTGCAGCTGAACCAACTACTGACTTATTGTTCAATGATGTTGTTGCTCCTTTGGTCGATATTGCTAAACGTTATTCTAATGGATTAGTAGAACATGAATTTTCATTCTTTGCTGGATTAATCAGAGAATATTGTGAAGTTGAAAAACTTTTCTCAGGTGCAAACACTAGAGAGGATGATGTCATTTTGAGACTTAGAGATGAAAATAAATCTGAATTGAACAACGTTGTTGACGTTGCTTTGTCTCATTCAAGAGTTAGCTCCAAGAATAATTTGGTAATTGCCGTTTTGGAACAATACCAACCAATCCTTCAAGCTTCTTCTAGTGTAGCCTCTAGTATCAAAGAATCCTTAAGAGAAATCGTTCAATTAGATACCAGAGGAACCGCTAAAGTAACTTTGAAGGCAAGAGAAATATTGATTCAATGTGCTTTACCATCAATTAAGGAGAGATCTGATCAATTAGAACACATCTTGAGAACCTCAGTTTTGGAAACATCTTACGGTGAGATTTATGCTAAGCACAAGGAACCTAAGCTTGAAATTATCCAAGAAGTTGTTGGTTCTAAGCATACAGTTTTTGATGTCATTGGCCAATTTTTGATTAACTCTGATGAGTGGGTCGCAATGGCTGCTGCTGAAGTTTATGTTAGACGTTCCTATATTGCTTATTCCTTAGGACCAATTTCTTATCATTTCCACGACAGATTGCCAATCATTGAATGGAAATTTCAATTACCAAGTTTATCTTCCTCTAAGGTCAGCACCAATGTCAACCAACCCCAACCTGGTACCATGAATAGAGCTGCTTCTGTTTCCGACTTATCTTTTATTGTCGACAATAAGAATAAGGAAAACAACAGAACTGGTATTCTTGCCCCATGTAGACACTTGGATGACCTTGACGACATGCTTAGTGCTGCTTTAGAAAGATTACAACCTTCCGACGCTTTGGTTTTCAAGGCCGAAAACTCATCAACGGAACTTGTTAATGTAGTTAACATGGTGATTACTAATGTTGACGGCTATATCTCTGAAGAAGAAATTTTAGGAAAGATTCAAGATGTTCTTGAAGAATTTAGGGAAGACTTAAAATCTGCTGGTGTCCGCCGTATAACTTTTGTTTGTGCTCAAAATATTGGTGATTATCCTAAGTTTTACACTTATACTGCACCAGATTTCAACGAAAACAAGGTTATTCGTCACATAGAACCAGCATTAGCTTTCCAATTAGAACTTGGAAGATTAGATAATTTTGAAATCAAGCCAGTTTTCACTGATAATAGAAATATTCATGTCTATGAAGCTATTGGTAAGAACTCTCCATCTGATAAGAGAATATTTACTAGAGGTATAATCAGAACAGGTATTATTCATGAAGATATTAGTTTAAGTGAATATTTGATTTCTGAATCTAATCGTTTGATGTCTGACATTTTAGATGCTCTAGAAATTATTGATACATCTAACTCTGATTTGAATCATATTTTCATAAACTTTTCAAGTGTCTTTAACGTTTCTCCTGAAGAAGTTGAAGCTGCCTTTGGATCTTTCTTGGAAAGATTTGGTAGAAGACTTTGGAGATTACGTGTCACTGGTGCTGAAATTCGTATTGTTTGCACCGATCCTGCTAATGGAATTTCATTCCCATTACGTGCTATTATTAACAATGTTTCAGGTTATGTCGTTAAGTCTGACTTGTATATGGAAGTTAGGAACACTACTGGTGAATGGGTGTTCAAATCCATTGGTCAACCAGGTCCAATGCATTTAAGACCTATCTCTACTCCATATCCTGCTAAGGAATCATTGCAACCAAAACGTTACAAAGCTCATAATATGGGAACTACTTATGTGTATGATTTCCCTGAGTTATTCCGTCAAGCTACCATTTCTCAATGGAAGAAATATTCTGGCTCCGCTAAGATTCCAAAGGATGTTTTTACTTCTTTAGAATTGATCACTGATGAAAATGGTGATTTAACAGCTGTTGAAAGAGATCCAGGCTCTAACAAATGTGGTATGGTTGGTTTCAAGGTTACTGCGAAAACACCAGAATACCCAAGAGGTCGTCAATTCATTGTTATTGCCAATGACATAACTTTTAAGATTGGTTCATTTGGTCCTGAAGAAGATTTCTTCTTCAACAAATGTACCGAACTTGCCAGAAAATTAGGAATTCCAAGACTTTTCCTTTCTGCTAATTCTGGTGCTAGAATTGGTATTGCAGATGAATTAGTTCCTATGTACAAGGTTGCATGGAATGAAGATGATTCTCCTAATAAAGGTTTCAGATACTTGTACTTGTCTTCTGATGATAAGAAGGCTCTTGAAGAATCTGGCAAAGCTGATACCGTCAAGACCGAGAGAATTGTCGAAGATGGCGAAGAAAGACACAAGATTACCGCTGTCATTGGTGCTGAAGACGGTTTGGGTGTTGAATGTTTAAGAGGTTCTGGTCTTATTGCCGGTAGTACTTCTAAGGCATACAAAGATATTTTCACTCTCACATTAGTTACTTGTAGATCTGTTGGTATTGGTGCTTACTTAGTGAGGTTAGGTCAAAGAGCTATCCAAGTTGAAGGTCAACCAATCATCTTAACTGGTGCTCCTTCTATCAATAAAGTCTTGGGAAGAGAAGTTTATTCTTCTAACTTACAATTAGGTGGTACTCAAATTATGTACCGTAACGGTGTTTCACATTTGACTGCGGCTGATGATTTAGAAGGTGTTCAAAAAATTATGGAGTGGCTTTCTTATATTCCATCTAAGCGTGGTATGCCAGTTCCTATTTTGGACTCCGAAGATCCATGGGATAGAGAAGTCGAATATTATCCACCAAGAGATGAACCATATGATGTTCGTTGGATGATTGAAGGTCATCAACCTGAATCTGGTGAATTCGAAAGTGGTTTGTTTGATAAAGATTCATTCCAAGAAACCTTATCCGGTTGGGCTAAGGGTGTTGTTGTTGGTAGAGCTCGTCTTGGTGGTATTCCAATTGGTGTTATTGGTGTCGAGACTAGAACAGTCGAAAACCTTCTCCCAGCAGATCCAGCTAACCTGAAATCTACTGAAATGATGATTCAGGAAGCTGGTGGTGTTTGGTATCCAAACTCTGCTTTTAAGACTGCACAAGCTATTAATGACTTCAATAATGGTGAACAATTACCTTTAATGATCTTAGCTAACTGGAGAGGTTTCTCAGGTGGTCAAAGGGACATGTATAATGAAATACTTAAGTACGGTTCTTTCATTGTTGATGCTTTGGTTGACTTCAAACAACCAATTTTCACCTACATTCCTCCAATGGGCGAATTAAGAGGTGGTTCTTGGGTTGTTGTTGATCCAACAATTAACTCTGATATGATGGAAATGTACGCAGATGTTGATTCCAGAGGTGGTGTCTTGGAACCTGCTGGTTTAGTCGGTATCAAATACAGACGTGATAAGTTATTAGCCACTATGGAAAGATTAGATCCAACTTACTCTGAATTGAAGAGCAAGTTAAATGACTCTAATATTTCTGCTGAAGAACATGCTGAAGTTTCTTCTAAGTTACTTGCTCGTGAAAAGCAATTATTGCCAATTTACCAACAGATTTCCGTTCAATTTGTTGACTTGCATGATAGATCTGGTCGTATGCTTGCTAAGGGTGTTATCAGGAAAGAAATCAAGTGGTCTGATGCTAGACGTATCTTCTTCTGGCGTTTACGTCGTCGTTTGAACGAAGAGTACGTATTGAAATTGATCGATGAGCAAATCAACTCTAAGAACAAACTTGAAAAGGTTGCAAGATTGAAGAGTTGGATGCCAACTGTCAATTACGAAAATGACAGAGAAGTTAGTACTTGGATTGAAGAGAACCATTCCAAGTTGCAAGAAAAGATTGAAGAACTTAAGGTTGAAGTTTCTCGTAAGAAGGTTGCTAAGGCCTTGAGCGAAGATCCAACCAGTGCTGCGGCAATTATGAAGGACTTCGTTTCTACATTGTCTGCCGCTGATAAGGAGAAGTTTATTAATTCTCTTAAATAATGAAATCTGATTAAATTATTTATTTATATATTTGTATATATATATTATTATGTTTTAATGTTCATGTGTTTTACTGTGAGATCATTGTTCCTGTATGAAACTGAATGCTTCTGTTTTTTTTTTGCAATCAAACCACATAAGCAAACTATTGTTTAAATATGAAAATAAAATTGATTGAATTAAAAATGATTTCGGTGTTGTTATTTACTCTCCAGATCTTCTACACGGTATACGGGAAGCCATATTTAGTATCCTTGAAGTCTCCAGAGACTATTGAAGCTTTGTTGAGTTATGAATTCCCATTCATGCTGCATCATAAGTTTAGAAGCTGGATCGACAACTCTTTTGAAATTGGTACCTTCAAAGGCTTTTCGGGTGATTTCTCAGCACAATTTGTAGACATGTTGAGGAAATGCCCATTGATAGCTGATATTTCTCCTGACGTTACTTTCCATGCTTTGGATGTTCATGCGCAAGACCCGGCTCCCAGACATCTAGCAAGATTATCACAGAGGGATACATTAGACGAAGATTTAAGGTATTTCTTTGAAGATTCAAAAGCTGGAAATAATGTTAATGCGTACATAATTGATTCTGGGATTGATATAAACCACCCAGAATTTGAGGGAAGAGCGAAAAGGGGAAAAGAATTTACAAATGAAGGATTTGGTGACAGAAATGGTCATGGAACGCATGTGGCTGGAATAATAGGATCAAAAACTTACGGAGTTGCTAAAAAAGTCAATATTTACGAAATCAAAGCTCTTGATCAGACAGGTTCAGGTTCCCTCAGCACTATTATTTCGGCCATCGAATATAGCGTAAATCACAGAGCAAAAAGTGGAAAACAAGGACTTGCTAACTTGTCGCTTGGTGCTACTAAAAATAAAGTTCTTAATAAAGCTATTGAGGCAGCAATGAACACTGGTTTGGTTATCGTCGTTGCTGCTGGAAATTCAAATATAAACGCTTGTATGACAAGTCCTGCCAGCGCCAAATCTGCAATTACAGTAGGAGCTATTGATGACTACACCGATAGATTAGCATCATTTTCCAACTGGGGAGATTGCGTGGACATCTTTGCTAGTGGGACATATGTGACAAGCGTTAATGCTCATGATTATAAAAACCCTCAGATTTTGTCAGGCACTTCAATGTCGGCACCAGTGGTATCAGGTATTGTTGCAAACTTACTTAGCCAAGGAGTCCACCCTCAAAATATTAAGAATCGTTTACTTGACCTTTCAACAAAAGGCAGGATCTCTAGATTTTCATTATTCTTGCGGAGGAAAACTCCAAACAGGATTGCTTTTAGTGGGATAGAAGCAGAGAAATTAAACGAATCTGATAGTAACGATGACGACGACAATAGCGATGACGACGATAGCGATTATGAAGAGTACGATTATGAATAAATCAAAAATCCAGGAATGAATAATATTAGCGATCGCTATCTATCAAAAAACTAGTCTAAGAGAGCATGAAATCCAAAACCAAAACTAGTGTAGAAAATATGAAGACTTACTTCATCTCTAATATAGATCTATAGTTAGAATAAATTTCATCACTACTTGTTCTTTTAGTTGCATTCAAAAGATAGGTTATTTTATCTCTGGAGCACAAGCTTAAGGTAAGAGAAAACCTTGATGTTTTAGAGAATTCACTTAAAAGAGCTAAAATAGTAGTAGGCCAATTTGAAATCACATCATTTTTAGAAATATAACATGACGCTTCTAAGAAGAATTCCATAAATTCTAACTCCAAAACCGAAGCTGAAAATATTTTGGAGTATTCCATTGGACTCATTTCAATGACAAATTTATACGCATTTATTTTCTTTTCTTCTGGAACTGACTTCAAATTCGATAATAAATTCAAGGTAGTTTGGTGACTTGATATTTCATTCTCATTAGCATTGTTATCATTATTAGATTTCGAACAGAGTTTTGATTTGTTATTCTTAAATATATTAATTATTTCTTCTTCCAAAGATTCTGAGGACTTTTCATTGTCACTTTCTTTTTCGTTTCTATTTTGGGCTTCATTTTCTGATTTCTTGTTTCCATTATTTAAATTCTTATAGAATTCTGGCAATTCATCTACTTCTTCTATTGGTATATCTTTCATGGTTGAATTATCTAATTTTATTTTCTTCTTTTGAGAAGACATTTCCATGATTTGATCAAGTTCTTTTCTTGTAGCCATGTTATTGCTATCGAAATTTAAGACATTTTTAAAGCAGCTAATAGCATCTTCTTCTTTCTTCAATCCTTTATACACCAATCCCATTCTATAATATAATTTAATTTTTGTTTTGGTATCAGGATTTAAATCTATCCCAGCTTTACAATCCTTCAATGCTCTATCCCAATCTTCTAATTTAATAAAGCAAATAGCTCTATTTGAGTATAATATGGGATTACTAGAATCTAGTTTAATTGCATCTCTGTAGATTTTAGCAGCTTTATTATATTCTTTATTAGTAAAGGCATTATTTCCTAGTTTCTTCAATTCTTCTGCAGTTGACATCTTTATGTTCTTTGTTTTCGAATCAAAATTGAAAAGATTTTGTAGTTTTATCGAGAGACTCGAACTACAATACTTTTTAGATCTTATGAGTACCCCATTTACATCATGACAGTAGAGGAGCTTCATGATGAAATAAGTGCCATTGATGCCATTTTTCCAGGTTCTGTTAAGGAATATGCTCCCCAGATATATGGAATATCTGTTCCACAACATGAAAATCTAAGCATTCAGATGAGTTTTCCAAGTTCTTATCCAAATGATAAACCAAATATTATTCAACTCATTGTAGAAGATTCAAAGAAATACAAGGATGCTAATTACATAGAAAAAATAACAAACGAAACGTTGACAAATATTTTTATTACCGGAGAAGTCTGCCTCTTTGAGTTGATATCTGAACTAGAGGTATTATTTAAAAAATACAATGAACCGGAAGATACAGAAACAAATAAAAAGGAAGTTCAAGAAAAGCAAATTGATTCATTAAGAGATACCTTACTGGATATCGATATTAACTTGGAGTCAAATGACGCTACTAAGAAAGACGTAGATGTCTTTGAAGGCTGGACTATTTCTGATCCAATCTTAGATAAGGGTTCAAATTTTATAGCATATGCCCGTGTAGTAAATTCTGTTGAAGAAGCCCAAGATTACTTGAGTCTTCTTACTACAGATAGAAAAATTTCAAGAGCTACTCACAATATTAGTAGTTGGAGAATAAGAAAAGAAAATGGAGTACAGTTTCAAGATTGTGACGATGATGGCGAAGCTGCTGCTGGTGGAAGACTATTGCATTTATTAACGGTATGTTATACTTAATTGAGATAACAATTTATTGAAAAATTTACTAACTTCTATATTTATAGATGATGGACGTTTGGAATATCATGGTAGTCGTATCTAGATGGTTTGGCGGAACCTTGTTGGGACCTGATAGATTTAAGCATATAAATTCTGCTGCTAGAAATGCTATAATAAAGGGTGGTTTTAGTGATGCAAATAAAGAGAGTACTAATAATACAAAGCAAAAGAAGAGACATAAATAATAATCAATACTAATTTGTCTTCTTTTTCTTTTTATTAGATGCACTGTCTACAGTAATATTATTACGCTTTTTACTTTTGAAAACTTTAGTTTTTGAGACAACATCAAGATCTTCATCAATACTTTTAGCATCACTTCCTTTTTTAGAATTCTATAGTAGTTAGTAATTGAACAAAAATTTGATCTTACTTTGAAATACGTCGTCATACTTACATTAAGGTTCTTAGGTGCACTTTTGAGATTTGTAATATCTAACTTTGGATCATCATCATCATTTTCAGTCCTAGTTTTTATGTTCCCCCACGATCTTCTTGCTGGAACCATATAAGTCAACGAATTGTCATCTTCATCATCAGAATTAACAAAAGACCCTCCAAACGAGTTAATACTAGCATATCCAATACTTTGAACCACATTATGTTTCTTCTTCTTAAGAAGGTCAGATGAGTTGGGCAATACCCACTCGGACATATCTTTAATCTTTTTCTCATGTTCTTCAGTTTTTTTCGATTCTACTAAAGCATCTGCTTTCTGCATGAACTTCATGTTCATTACTCTATTGGATAATCCACTCATTGCTATTTTAATCAAAGTATATGATATAGTAAAATATCAAATATCATTTTCTATACATAACGTACAGAATCAAAAATATTCCGGGTAATCTCCTGTATATTATTTTTTCAGTAAGTAAGCTCATCACTAAATATACAATTTTGTAAGAAAGTTGTTATTTCAAATTCAAGTTAAAGTCAATACAAATGAAGTCTGATTTTAAGTTCTCTAACTTGTTAGGAACGGTTTATAGACAAGGTAATTTAATCTTCACCGAAGATGGTACAAAATTACTCAGTCCAGTAGGTAATAGAATAACTTGTTTCGACTTGATAAATAGTAAGTCCTTTACTTTTAATTATGAACACAGAAAGAATATCAATAGGATTGCATTGAATAAACAAGGTACCTTACTTTTATCTATAGATGAGGATGGAAGAGCTATTTTAGTGAATTACGTATCTAGAACAGTGTTACACCACTTTAATTTCAAAGATAGAGTTAACGATTTACAGTTCAGTCCAGACGGAAAGCATTTTGCTATAGCATGTAACAGATTTATTCAGGTTTGGAAAACTCCTGATTACACTGAGGATAGACAATTTGCTCCATTTGTACGTCATAGAATATATGCTGGCCACTACAATGATGTGACATCTATTACCTGGTCTAGTGATTCGAGGTTTTTCCTTTCAACTTCTAAGGATATGAGTACCAAAATTTTCTCCTTATCATCTGAAGAAAAAGATGTAGCAGTTACCATGACTGGTCACAGAGATTATGTTATTAAAGCCTTCTTTAATAAGACTCAAGAAATTATCTATACATTGAGTAAAGACGGTGCATTATTTCAATGGGAATATACAGAAAAACCTTCTGACGATAGTGAAGATGACGAAAAAATGGACAGTGATGATGAAGAAAATACCAATAAACCTATGAACTGGAGAATAACTGGGAAGAACTTTTTCAATGCCGATTCCAAGGTCAAATGTGCAACTTTCCATGCTGATTCAAATTTATTAATTGTAGGATTTGATAATGGTGAATTTAGATTATACGATCTTCCTGAGTTTAACTTGATACAACAATTAAGCATGGGTCAAAATGCTGTTAACACTGTTAACGTTAATGCAAGTGGAGAATGGCTAGCCTTTGGATCAGGAAAGTTGGGTCAGTTATTAGTTTATGAATGGCAATCAGAATCATATATATTAAAGCAACAAGGTCATTTTGATTCTATAAATGCTTTAGCATATAGTCCTGACGGGTCTAGAGTTGTTAGTGCATCTGATGATGGTAAGATAAAGATTTGGGATGTCGTCTCTGGATTCTGTTTAACCACTTTCTCAGAACACACTTCCTCTGTAACTGATATTAAGTTTGCCAAAAAAGGTCAAGTTTTATTTTCTGCTTCTTTGGATGGTACAATCAGAGCCTGGGATCTAATTAGATTTAGAAATTTCAGAACATTTACTGCAACAGAAAGAGTTCAATTTAATTCTCTTGCCGTCGATCCAAGTGGAGAAATTGTCGTTGCTGGATCTCAAGACACTTTCGAAATTTATGTGTGGTCTGTACAAACAGCTCAATTGTTAGATTCGTTAACTGGCCATGAAGGCCCAATTTCATGTTTATCTTTTGGAAGAGAAAATTCTATCCTTGCATCGTCATCTTGGGATAAAACAATCAGAATTTGGGATATATTTGGTAGATCTCAACAAGTTGAACCAATAGAAATTCATAGTGATGTTTTAAGTTTATCAATGAGACCAGATTCAAAAGAGGTTGCGGTTAGTACATTGGACGGTCATATAGCTATTTTCGAAGTTGAAAGTGGAAAGCAATTACATTTAATTGACGGTAAGAAAGATATATTAGCAGGAAGATACCTCGAAGATAGATTTACATCTAAAAATTCTGCTAGGTCAAAGTATTTTATAACTTTAGACTATTCCTTTGATGGATTGACTATTGTTGCAGGTGGTAATAATAACTCCATTTGCATGTATGATGTCTCTAATGAGGTTTTGTTGAAGAGATTTACAGTATCGTTAAACATGACATTAAATGGAACCCAACAGCTATTGAACAGTAAGAATATGACCGAAGCAGGTGCCTTAGATTTAATAGATAGAGATGGAGAGAATTCAGATGTCGAAGATAGATTGGATTATTCTTTGCCAGGTTCTCATAGAGGTGACCCAACTGCTAGAAGTGTCAGACCTGAAATTAAGGTTTCCGCTATTCAATTTTCACCAACTTCATCTGCATTCACCGCCGCTTCTACTGAGGGTTTATTAATATATTCTGTTGACAATGCTGTTATCTTTGATCCTTTCGATTTAGATATAGATATTACCCCAGAAGCAACATTAGAAATCTTGAAAGAAAAAGATTATTTAACTGCCCTTGTTATGGCTTTCAGATTGAACGAAAATTATCTTATTTCAAAAGTCTATGAAAGCATCCCAGTTAAGGATATTAAATTAGTTGCTACAGACTTGCCAGTAGTTTATTTGAATAAAGTTTTAGGTTTCATTGGGGAATTATTAACCAAAGATGACACACCACATATTGAATTCACCTTAATATGGGTGAAGAATTTGTTGATAAGTCACGGTAAGGCCATAAGTGCTGCTAAACATGAATATTCCAGCTCGTTGAAACTTATTCAGAGGTTCTTAGGTAGAGTTGGCCGTGATGTCGTCCAAATTTCTAAGAAAACTGACTATTTTGCCCAATATCTTAGTTTGACAAAACCTATCAGGGGTGAACAAGCTGCTGAACAAACTAAGGTAGAGCTTGATTTCAACGCCTCCGATTACGATGACGATAATAGTGACCACGAAGATGACGGCATGGTTGTCGATGATTCAGAAGAAGAGTAGGCCGACGCCAATACCCTGGTGAAAGTGTCGCCTGGCCTCAAGTTAGGTGAACAGGATCTGATGACGAAGAATAAACACGTACTTGACTAGTTCTACATGTATATACGTAAATAGCATATTACAAAATAAGACTCCACAAGTTTAACAAGTCGGGATACCTTTTCGCAGCAAAAAGCCTTGAGCGAGGCGGCGACAAAATTGAATCCTGTATCGCTGTTCTGAGCCCAAGAAACTATACTTTCGAGGGCCCAAATCTCTTCTGCATATACTCTCATACTTTTTCCAATACGGCCTCTTGTCTTAAACCACTGTGTGGTTACCATATATATTCTCCCAATCAATTCCACTCAGTGTCAATTAATGCCACTTACGTGCTTCCTAATACCAATATTCCTCCACAATAGCCTATTGCTATACTTCTGTGCATCTCAATCCTTCTCGTTGAAACCCCCTCCCCCTAAAAGCCCTCACTGCATATAGCCAGATTGGTTATGCGTGACTGGTATATATATATATAGATGTCACACTAATGCCCCCCTCGACCAGTAGGATTTGTTACGAGAATTGTCGATCTGCAGTAATGTAGCCCTATTTACACATACACTTCTTACTTCATTATTTTATTACTCATTGAGAAATAATGTAACGCAAACAATAGGGTTCCGCATACAAATATAAAACACAAAATAATACAACACAAAATAATACAACACCTACATTACAGAATATACCTAGCAAATTAATTGTGAGTACATGTAATCTGTACATTATGTCTCCCGGAGAATCCTCAGGGTTTTCTTAGTGTTTTGCATCTCTAAAATACGTAAAATACAACTGGGACTCAAAATGTGTACTATATATCCTAATAGGAGTTGCAGTATATATCACAAGTGTATATCACAAGTATGAAGTAGTCAACTTTGCTAGGGGTTTATTATAAAGAATGGAAATTTCATACTCTAAGTGTAGAAATATTATACATGTAGTGGGGAAAAATGTCGAAGTTCAGCGTACTGCATATATAATAGAGTGATCATAAAAGATTATCCCACATTTAACCAGCATTTATCTTTAATTATATATATCATTGAACTCTAAATTTTTGGAATTAAACCAAAGCGCTTAGGTGAGTTCATTGGAGATAATTTTTGATTAACAAGCCGGTAATTGCTCTTTAGTAATAGAGGTTATATCTTATAGGACAGTTAGACTATTCTTATCTATTTTACGAGATCTGCATCCCTTGCGTATATAGTTAACGAGTAGGAAAAAGTTTTAGACAAAAACAAGAAAAGACAAGAAAAGAACAATCTTAGATGACAAGAGATATAAAGAACCATTTGCTATTTGAGGTGGCAACAGAAGTGGCCAACAAGGTTGGGGGAATCTACTCTGTGTTGAAGTCAAAGGCGCCAATTACAGTTGCGGAATACAGGGAGAGATACACTCTTATCGGACCCTTGAACGATAATTCAGCCCAAATTGAGGTTGAGGAGTTACCAGTAAAGGATCCAGTGCTTAAGAAGACGTTGGAGTCTATGAGCGAAAGAGGAATCCGCTGGCTTTATGGAAGATGGTTAATCGAGGGGGCTCCAAGAGTCTTACTTTTCGATATTTGGTCTGCTGGATATAATCTTAACGAGTGGAAGTCAGATTTGTGGAACATTGTTGGGATTCCTACCCCCCAACATGACCAGGAGACCAATGAGGCTATCTTGTTGGGATATTTGGTAGCATGGTTCTTGGGTGAGTTTGTGTTTAACGACAGAGAGAGAGCTGTCATTTGTCACTGTCACGAATGGTTGGCGGGAGTTGCTTTACCATTATGTAAGAAGAGAAGAATTGATGTAACTACAATCTTTACAACTCATGCTACTTTATTAGGAAGATATTTATGTGCTGGTTCAACTGACTTCTATAATAATTTAGCCAATTTTGATGTAGATGCTGAAGCGGGAAAGAGAGGTATATATCATAGGTATTGCATAGAAAGATCTGCTGCTCACTGCTGTGATGTCTTCACTACTGTTTCCCATATCACTGCTTATGAGTCTGAACATTTACTTAAAAGGAAACCGGATGGGGTCTTGCCTAATGGTTTGAATGTTGTGAAATTTCAAGCAGTTCATGAATTTCAAAATTTACACGCATTAAAGAAAGCCAAGATTAACGAATTCATTAAGGGCCACTTTTACGGTAACTATGATTTTGATTTAGAAAACACCTTATATTTTTTTATTGCTGGAAGGTATGAGTTCAGAAACAAGGGTTGCGATTTTTTTATAGAGGCATTAGCTAGATTAAATCATAGGTTGAAAGAGGCAGGTTCAAAAATGACAATTGTTGCATTTATTATCATGCCAGGAAAGACCCAGTCATATACTGTTGAGACTTTAAAGGGTCAAGCTGTTGTCAAGCAATTAGAAAGCACTATCGAGGAAGTGCAAAAGAAGGTTGGTGAAAGATTATTTGAACACTGTGCTAGGTTTTCTAATAACCATACACCAGGCAATGAAGTACCTTCACTTGATGAACTTATCAAGCCTGCTGATAGAGTTTTGTTAAAGAGAAGAATTTTTGCATTAAAAAGAGATGGATTACCACCTATTGTTACTCACAACATGGTTGATGATGCTAGTGACCCTATTTTAAACCAGATAAGAAGGGTTCAACTTTTTAATAAGCCTGAAGACAGAGTTAAAATAATCTTCCACCCAGAGTTTCTTAATGCCAACAATCCAATTTTATCTTTGGATTACGATGAATTTGTTAGAGGATGCCACTTGGGTGTTTTTCCTTCATATTATGAACCTTGGGGATACACTCCTGCAGAATGTACTGTCATGGGTGTTCCATCAATTACTACTAATCTTTCAGGATTTGGTTGTTACATGGAAGATTTAATTGAAAACACCTCCGACTATGGTATATATATAGTTGACAGAAGAATGAAATCTGTTGACGAATCAATCAATCAGTTAGCTGACTATATGTTTGATTTTACTGAAAAGACCAGGAGACAAAGAATTAACCAAAGAAATAGAACTGAAAGGTTATCTGATTTATTAGACTGGAAAAGAATGGGCTTAGAGTATATCAAAGCTAGACAATTATCTCTTAAAAGAGCTTATCCTGACAAGTTCAAGAATGGTGCAAATCCGTTCAATAGTGAATCGAATTTGAAATTAACTAGACCACTTTCTGTACCTGGATCACCAAGAGGCAAGCTAGGACTTATGACACCTGGTGATTTAGGATCATTACAAGAAGCGCATGAGCAACTCGATACAGATGATTATATTGGTTTTAGATTGGGCGTTGCAGATCAAGATGAAGAAAAAGAGGAAGAAAATTCTCCTTTCCCTTTATCATTGCAAGGTAAATAATTCTTGTTGAAGCAGCCCATAGTGTATAGCTGCATAATATTTTTTTGTTCCTTTTTTGTTTTGAATTGATATTCAGCTGCTATTTTTCCCTTAGTTTGTTAATAAATTTATAAGAGTTTACCTAATTAGATAAGAAAGTTTATATGAATTTCATTTCTATTTCTATTCGTTTTTTAACTTATATAAATTGTATGTTATTCAGATTGTTAGATGCCACGCCAATTCTGGATTTTCTCCATACTCTGACAATATGTATCAGACAATGAAGTAGAGCACCTAGCAAGAAAATTGATATATGTGCCATCATTTAGTAAGTCCGATTCCAGATCATTTTCATTTACTTTAATTAAAGCTACTAATAGTTGCTCCAAAAATCCTTTTACGAATATGTTCTTATTAGTTCTGTCAGCTTCTGAAAAAGTGATAGTCATGATATCTTCAACAACCTTGTTATTGCTATATACGAAATCCCAATGAGAAATACTATTAGGAATTAAAACACTTTTTCCATCCTCACAAGTTGTTTTCGATTTAGTCCAAGGCTCTACTAGGACATTGAAATCAACGAAGGAGCTTATATATTCAATTGTAAAATTAGAACCATTTAGATCTTTTGAAATTACAAAGGCATGGGGCCTATATATTTCATTAAGGCAGCCACAATCTTTAATATGCGATCTTGCAATTCCAAACCAATATTTCTTTTTCTGTAATTCTTTTGGTAAAACTTCGTTGGAAATAGGAATTAAATTTGTTCCTCCTCTCAATGCTCCTATATCATCGGATTGCTTAATATCAATAAAATCTGGCCCACTCTCTTTATCACATATACCATCTTTCAAGTCGCATTTCAATATTCGTAATGGAGAAAAGCTGTACACAAAGTTTATTTTGCCATCATCTGATTCATCAAAGAAAGGAGCCCAATTCTTTTCTCTCCATCTTGGTTTAAGATTCTTAATAGAAAAGCGAATAGTCTTGTCGTTGAAAAAAGGTCTGAACATATGAATCGCCCTGAACCATTTAATTTCAGTACTTCTCATATTAAAGATTATTATTGGTTCTTCATCTTCCTCGCCGTCGCCATTAGTATACTTATGAACTAACACTCTAGGATCTTCAGGACCCATCACTTCTGTTTTCCCTTTAGGGTTTTGATCAATATCTATTTGCATAAACCTTGGAAATGATAAAGTCTTATCAGACCGCTTAAATACAAAGTCAAAAACTTCATTCCACTCACGATCAAATATTTGAGCATAGACTAAACTTATTGTTGGGTTATTTCTGTGCTTTGCATTCGAATAAACTACTCTACTTACGTAGAAATGCACATTGTATTTAGCCAACCAAACTGACGACCCACAGAAATTAAACCATTTATTATTGATAATGTCTTCCTCAGATTCAGTTTCCATATCCAAAAAACAACTTTTAGCAATTGGATATTCTGATTCTGACAACCGCAAAGCTTCAACTCTAATATCTCTTAAATTAGAACTAACTGTAAAGGGATCAGAAGACTTTAAAGATCTTTTGAATTCAATATCTAAGCATTCTGGTTGCTCTTCCATAAACCCATCAAGAGCTTTTGAAGGAGGATAAAAATACGCAGTTACTTCAGCAGAATTGAAATTCTCCTTCAAAATATTCTGGTTTAAAGGTGCATCTTCCTTAATATACGTATTCTTGTCACATGGAGAGAAAAATAGCCAAAGGTTAACAACGATAACTATTGCTAGTATCACACAACCTACGCATATTTCTTTTGCGTTAAGCCTTGTTTTAAATTTAGTGACTCCAAGACCAGACTTCTTAAAGTATCTCGCACATCCCAAGATCATTATAAGTAGTAGAACCGCTACTAGTACAAGATATGCAATACTTTCATCTATCTGAATGTGTAGTTTACTGCCAAGTATATTTGACTTGTCCATCGCAATGCTCTAAAACCCTTGAGCTACAAATTCCAGTTTCAAAATCTAGTAAACAATAAATAAGAATTAAACTGACTACCTTATATCCCTATAAACTCTCTATTATACGGTATGTATTCTTGTATCGATGTGGAATATAGAGAAAAGTAAATGCAAAAGCATTGTTCAGTCTGATACTGAAAAAAGTCGAAAAGCATGTACACGTGATGATTGTAGTTGTTACAGAAGATAAACTTAGAATACTTCAGAATGCATAGGAGTACTGATTTCCGTATTGTGTCAAGGGTTCACAAGTATAGCATCCACTATTTTGATGGAATGTGCTAGCATTGATAGAGTCTATTGCACAGTGATGGTGAAAAGTCGCAAATCATACATGATATAAGCCAACATACCATGCCAAAGGTTCTATTTGTGACAGGTTATGGATGATATCGTAGTAATAAACATTTGTGTGAACTTACTAGCGTTCACATTCTACAAATAAGATAGACCTATTAAAGGAGCAATTAAGGTCACTTTTGCCTTTCTTTGAGTTCAATGGGCTGCGTAAATTTCTCATAGCATCACGCAAGTGTTATTTTTTGGTTTATTGTTAATCACTGTAATGCTCTATTCCTTAAGTATTACCTCTCCTAGATCTCTCCATTATCCCAGAATTGGTGTCAGTAGATAGATATTTATATAATCATAAGTTGCAATTAGGTGAAATTGTCAGAAGTAGTGTTCGCACCAAATATATCAACCTCCATGATCATAAAAAATGCACCTCAAGGACTAACATCAAATATCATACACGACAAAAAGCATCATACACAATGGTATGTATAGATATACGTCGATAACTGTACACGTCGTTGAATATAACCAGTTATACTAACAATAAGTAGTTGCCTTTATACTTGTTAACGTCTGCTAAGTCTAAGCAGGTTTTGATAGAATTAAAAAATGGTGAAACATTGAATGGTGATTTAGTCAACTGTGACTCATGGATGAATTTAACTTTAAAGAATGTAATCCAGACATCTGCAAATGGTGAAGAATTTTTAAGTATTCCAGAAATTTATATTAGAGGTAACCATATCAAATACTTAAGATTACCAGAAGAAGTAAGTAGAATTTTTGAATTGAGAAGCTGGATAGAATCATCGTATTATTTTCTCGGTACTACTAGAAAATTTTGGTTAAGTTCTATGTATATCAGAATAGGTTTACTAACTTACATTTTAGATTATGGATTATGCCAAGGAACAAAATATGATAAATATGGAACAAAGGAATAGAAATCAAAAGAGAAGAAACCACAACAATTATAATAATAGCAACAATAATAGAAGGTTTAATACTAGTTCAGGTAATCCTAGAAATTCAGGTTATGGTAATCGTCGGTTCAATCAACAGAATGGTCAAAATAATCAAGGTCAACATCCAGGAAGTAGATAATTCATGTACCAGATAGCCAACTTCAGACAATTTGAATTTGAATATCTGTCGATAATTAAATCATGTACTATAATTTAACGATATCTTCTACTAGAGATCACTGTATCAAAAATAGTGTAAAATATATATTTGCTTTAATTAGTAACCACCAGTGGTCCAACTCCGTAAATCATTTCTATAATCAGCTTCATCGATCAAGCCGTTTATACCATTATTATCATCATCTTTACCAGTACTAACATCAAAACTGTAAATTTCAGATAACTTCTTTTTCCATAGTTCAGTATCACCAGAATGGGCAAAAACATCATTAATACATCGCTCAGGTGTATAATCCAATAGACCCTCTAAATCAGATTCCCAATTACTTTCTAGAAGTTTACGGTATAAGTTACTAACTGCCAGATTCAACATCATGAGTTGTTGAGGTTGTTGATATCTTGTATTATTTGTGGGAATACTTGATAAGAAGTTCCATAATGGCGATTCTTGAGCATGCAGAACAGTTTGTTGGTGTTTAACCTTTGGTTTCAGAACATCGGATTCATCGGCTGATTGACTAGACAGCATCAATTCCAGAGCACCATGCGACTTCCTCTCCTTACAAGCATCATCGAGGAAGTTCTTAAATGTCTTTTTTCTTTCAGATGATTTTAATGTTGATAAAGTTGTCTTGTTTTCTTTAATGTTTAAATGGTGCGAAGAATCATGTATTTGTAGCTGCGTATGGAAGTCAAAATCATCAGGAAGCTCACGAAGGAATATTTTCAAGTTCAAAATAGAATTCACCTTGGAATGTCTTAAAAGAATCTTAGATGTAACAGGGTCATCAAACGCAATATATTCAGATAAATTAACTTCAGCTCGTCCTAAAAGAACAGTGTGACGTTCGTCTGAATTACCGGAGTAGTACACCGAAAGTAGGAGATATTTATCATCGATTGCTCTCTCCCGTTTATTTACTGGAAATTTCAAGTTACAAGATAACCTATAGTTAAAAGAACACTTGAAATTATGAATTTTCTTTTTCGATGTTGTAGAAGTTACTTTACCCGTCGATGTGGAATTATTTGCATCACCGGGGTTACTGATAGCTCTTCTTGTTTCCTTGAAAGCCTTATCGGAATCCTTGAGAGAATGATGTTTCCCATGTAAGATTGCTGTCTTGAAGTGACTATCCCTTATTTGCAATTCAATAAAGCAATACCCACTAATTTGGGGAATATTTATAAGTTCATTGATAGTTAAATCAAGACTAAATTTAGGCTTTTTTTGTAACATATCGTAAACGAATATTTAAGGTATATGGAACATTTTTTTTTGTTTCAAAAGTTCGTTTCAGACGCTCGTCTAATTTGACAACAGCCATTTTGCATTATACAGATTAATTTGTTCAGTAAAATATACATCAAGCTACAATCATAAACTACGAGCCTAATGTCTATTAATATGATTAAGACGGCTGACTCAATATACAAGTCCAATTTAAACTCAACTTTAAACTCTCAGAGTATGCAAAGTGATGATTTTGTTCGATTGTTTTTATCTCAAGTGTTAAATTTAGAAGACGCATCGTATATCATTAACCAGGGGAAATACAAGGAATGCAAACAAAACCAAGATCAAAGAGAGTTTTTACCTAGTATCCAGATCCCGAGAAATATTTGGCTTAATGATGAGTTGAACATTAAGGAGATTAAAGTCAAAACATTAATGATCCAGGAATTGAATCAGTTGGTTGAAAGTGAAATTACGGGGAATAATGCTATACATAAGACAGACGATGCATCTCTAGAATATTACGAGAAGTTATTCAGTGCATATGGGTTTTATGAGCTAAATATAGGCCTGAACTTCTCTGATGACTATGATGCAACTCTTACATTACGCGAGGAACAAGGGGAGGAAGAAGAGGAGAGTTCGAACGGAGGATATAACTATTTTGATGACAGAGGAACTGCGAATAGACATAACAGCATAGCATCTGTTACTTCCAGAAGCTCAAGTACTCTTAAATCGAGCAATCGCTTTTCTATTTCCTCGAGAGACAATAATAAAATCAGATTCCTGAACATATTAAATTTGAAGGAAGTGAATTATCAATCAGCAGTTTCCCAATCAAACACAGCGCCCGAAGAAGATCCTCATGGGAAACAACAGGCATTAAATGGGTTACTTGCTAAATCTAAATTGTACAATAAGATAAGAAGAAATAGGGAGCTGATTTCTTCCAATAGCTCAAACATTTCCTACCCATCAAACTACAGTAATAGAAATAGTATAAGCACCACCAATACTACCACTTCAAGTATATCAAGAAGGCGAACTTCAAGCATTGACATAAATGATACCAAAAAATATTTCCCAAGGATGTCTCAAGTCTATGCGTCAGATTCCTTTTCTCCAATGCAAAGACAAGAGAACCAAAAGAATAAGTATTCCTATTATATTGAATGTTCAAAATTATTGGATTCGACAAAGAGTTTATTGTCTATGGGTTGTGATTCAGAAAACGTCACTAGATTACTTAGATTTATTAATAAGAAAGTTTTAAAGTTTATAATACTCGATGTTCAACAAATGATAATCGATTACAGTCGTATGAAAGCCTATGGTAATTTCAGAGGATGCTGATTAATGAATATTTATTATGATCTTAATGTACATTAATTTTGTTAAAGTGTAAAATAAATAAATTACTTACATGTACTTAACATTTGCAGTATGACACTTAATAATTGATCGTTCTCACATGCAGCCGCAACTCTTTCCTTGTCATTCAATTGTTTATTTACTTGGTTTTCAGATTGATGTGATCCTTCTTTAATAAGAATCTTAATTCTGAATCTTGGAGGAAGACATCTTTCTAGTCTTACTCTTATGCCTAATCCAATTAATGTAGCCAAAGAACAATGCGTTATAGTGGGTGTTATTTTTATTATCACTTCAGATATATCCTTCCTTTTATCCTTTCCGTTTATTACTTTAATATCAGGTAAATTGACCACTGCTAATTGTGCCAACGTTAACGGATGTTCAGGGTCAGAAATCGTGCAGATCAAGTCAAATATTTCTTGTGCATCAATTTCTTCTTCCTCTTCACTACTCTGGGCTTCACTTAACTCATCCATAGAGCTTAAATCTTCATCATTATCAGATACTAAATCAGGAATCAGTGTACTATTATCGAATTGATTATCAGCACGGAATAGCGATAACCCCTTTATCTTTTCCACAAGTTGAGTGCTTACCTTGACAGAGGCGTTGTTATCAACAAGTCTTGTAGGCAATTTAGAAACATCCACCACATTAGGGTTTGCATTTATAGGATCACTCATAGTTTATTAAGAGAAGAGATAAATGATATTTCTAATCGAAAGAATCTCGCTCTTATGGAAAGTCGAAGTACACAAAATCGATTTTATTGTCGTTATATATTCTAAAGGTCTAATGGAGTAAGGTCTAATGGAGTATTATAATCAATTATTTCTACAACAATTGGCACCATATGTCTTAGTTCAACTAAATGATTTGTGTTTGAATGTCAGGAATGAATTGTCTGAAAATTTTAAGTTGTTTAGTGTAGATTCCAAATGTTGGGATAATTCGATAATAAAGAGCAGAATCCTGAACTCAAAATACATTGTAGGAGTTACCGAAAGTTCCAATAGGGTTAAAGAAAAAAGTACTGAGGCACTGGACGATGAGTATTCACTTTTATCACCTTTTAACAAGGATTCAGATTTGTTCCCAAACGGTATATTGTCTGAAAAGTGGTTCAAAAAATATATAACTGATACTCCATTTGCAGTTATTTCCACTTTTAATTTTCCAAATTCAGACGAAGAATATTTGAAAGTGTCCAATGAATTATCTGATTTAAAGTCTTATTATTCAAAAATGTATATACATTTTATTGCTCTAGTTATTTCAAACAATGAAGATAATGGAAAAGACGAACACACCATTACTCAATTAAGAAGCATTACTGGTTTACCTAGGGGTACTGGATTAATATACCTAAATTCATCTAACACACATTTTCATAGGGATGTTGAAGTGGTCGTGACATCTATATTCTCAAGTTTGAGGAATTTTGCAACTGAATTTTATGGTAGGGTTGACAATAGAATTAAACAACGCTATAAAAAGTACTATACTTATCCATCAGATGCTAAAAATGATGCAACCGTCAATATTACTCCTAAATTTTTAGAAACTAGAAATTTAATTAAACAGGCTATCATTCGCCAATTTATACAACCAAATAACCTTACATTAAGTTTAAAGTTATTAGAATCTTCCTACCAAAATTTAATTATAATTTTGAAGGAGAATTTTCAGTCTTTTCTGGAGAGTCTTCTGAGTCAAGATCTTAGACTTTATAAACAAATTCGAGTGTTACTTGATATTCTAGCTTTTCATATTGTTCGTGGATATATATCAATTGAAGATCCACTTACAGCTCTTAAAAAGCATAAAGTACATGTGGATAATGTAATGGATGCAGTAAATGGAGCTAGTTCACATTTTAGATGGATGTCGCTCCAATATGAATGGCTAGGTGATCTATTATCCTTAATTCCGAGTTCATTGATTTTAAATGTAGGTAACAACAAGGGGAAGAAAACCGAAAAGAATGTCGGCTTCATGAATTTTATTGGTGGTATACACTATACTAATAATTTTGAAATGGATATTTTTACTAATCCTGGTCAAATTTACTTTCAAGCATATTACTTTCAAAAAAAGAGCCTTTCGTTAGATACAGATAAGCATTATATTACTTTCCAATCAAATATAAGAATGTCAGAGAAAGTTCATGAATTACTAACTAAAGGTCAAGAGTTTTTTTTATTGAACGATCTTAAGAATTTTGGTATCGATGATAAGCAAAAGACCTCTCTTTGTTGGTATATTAAACTAATGCAGGCTGAAGATATATTTTCTAATTGTTCTGAGTCTTCTATAAATGATTGTATTAAGTTATATGAAGAATTATTGAAAGATATAGAGACAGGTAGTTGGACAATTTGTATTACTCTGATATTGCAGAGATTAATTTTTTGTTATCAGGATACAGAAGATTATAGTAAACTACTTTCTTGTATTATTAAGTTAGCAAAACATGGAGACAAAATTAATAGAATGCTAGATTCTGTGAAACTGGCCGACATTTCGTTCAATGATCTTGAAAAAGTGACAAACATGGATTCTTTAGATTTTGTTGATGTCAAGGGATTTATTATTAGTTCATATGAGGCAAAGACTGATATGGATGAAAATGATTTCCTTATTCAAGTAAATTTGACCTCGCTAATACAGATAGATATTTTGAGATGTGTATTACCAAAAGACTATACTATTCTGTTAAATATAAACAGAGTTCTTGTTGATCTTGTTTCATTCAATAATGAGAAGAAGTCTTTAGAACCTGAAGAATTTTCTAAAATTGAAGTAATACATGATGAGAATATATCTAACTCTGGATTTCAGTCAATATCTGATAACAAAGGTAGTAATGTTTATAAAGCGAATCTACATGGAAATTCGTTTAAAGTATTGCACATTTTGCAAAAGAATAATACTTATGTAATATCAAAATTAGTAAGTTTGAATAGCATTGAAGTAGAATCCTCAATTATCTTAGAAAAGGAAGGTAATTCTATTGAGATATGTAATAAGACCCGAAGAACTTATGATTTGAAATCAAATAATTTTTCTATTATTGATATATATTCTGGTGATTCTTTTGATAAATCGGGTAAATTCGTTAGGGGGTCTACGAAGTCAGCAAGGATTAGAAACAGATTACCACACACAATTCAGATTATTCCATTAAAACCAACAATCAAAGTTATTCCAAAGTTCCCTGAATCTATTTATATTGGAGAAAAGATGAAAATACCTTGTTCTATTACATTTGAGAACATAAGTGATTTTTCAAAAAAATTATCCTTATTGTCAACTAAAACATCAATAATTGGAGAAGGAATTTCTAACGAGATTATTTCTAATATCGCTACTAAAATTAATTGGGAGAATTCAAAAGATGATATTCCTTTAGAATTGAAAAATAAACATGAAGAGACAAATTTAGAACTAGTTGTACTTATCTCTCCACATTATTCAAATCAATTGTGTAATAACATTTCAGTTTACGTTTCATTTCAAGCATTTGTTCTGGATAACGATGAACAGAACAATATTGTTAGTAATTCAGTACCTTATGAGATATTTTCACATTCTTTACAGGTAAGATATGAACAAAATGAATGACAGAGTCTTCTATAGTTTTATAGTAATGCAAAATATCGAAATTTTTAATAGAACTAATAAGTGATGCAAGACTCGAGTGGCCATCCACTTGACGTTTTATACTTATCAGCTTAGATTCAATTGTTTTTACACATCGAGAAAAAATCATCTCGTCGCTTTAATCAGCTAGTTTATAAATTCAAAGATAGATATATCATATATAATCGTAGTATCAATAAATAACTTAATTGACACCGAGTAATTCAACATCGAAAACTAAAGTAGCATTTGGTGGAATCAAACCTGGGAAACCTCTGTCTCCGTAAGCTTCAGCACCTGGGATAGTAAGCTTGGCTCTAGAGCCGACACTCAATTTTGGAATACCGAAATCCCAACCCTTGATTACTTGGCCAACACCAATGGTACATTGGAATGGCTTACCTCTGTCACGGGAAGAGTCAAACTTCTTACCGTTTTCTAAGGTACCAGTGTAGTGAATAGTGACTAAGTCACCAATCTTTGGAAAGGTCTTACCGTCACCTTCTTGGAGAATTTCAATTTTAGTAGCTGGAGTAGACATTGCTGAATAATATCTTAAATTATTTCTCGAGTAATTGATAGATTGCCTAAAGAAATTAGATCTTATAGATTGAGTTAAAAGCATAATTCGTGTTATAAATTTAGGGACGTTTGCTCTATAGAATTTTCCATTGGGCGCATTATATGCCGAACACTCTAACGAATGCAAAATTAGTTTGATGCCGTACTACAGGAATGGTTTCATACCGTACGTAGGGGATATGAGTGGTGTAAAGCATTGATTGTGTTTCATATATGGTATTTATTGTGGAGATGTTTATTTTTACTTGCTGTCGTAATACGAACAAAGACCTATGCTTCCAAATCAATACAATTAAAAAAGGGCATTGTACCTTTAGTGTATAGAACTTGTCTACGTCTGAAATAGAGTAAAAGTATGGCATTGAATGTTACATTGGTAATACAGACTGTAATTGTAGAGAGTTAATTATTATATATTAGTTCGTGAGAGATAGCCTAATCACTCAGGTTTGCTCCGAGTTATATACAGACCGATATCAACCTTCGATTTGTTGAATGCTAATTATCAAGCGCCTAAAAATAGTTCCAGTATACTACCATGGGGCGTTCTTGTGATGTGAATATAGAAATAGATAGATCAGAGAATGGAGGTACATTTACAAACTATGATATAATTAGGGGGGTCGTTAATTTAACTGTGACTACATCAATTTCTTTAAATTATATACAAGTGAAGCTAGAAGGAATATCGAGGACACAGTTGGTAATACCAACAGATAAACGTGTTAGAAGAGAAAGGGATAGGAAAGACAAACTCGTAAGCGATGTACACAAAGTGCTATATGATTCATCTATCGTTTTTCCACCAGAAAATGTGCAAAAGGTTTCACAAGCGAAAGAATTTACCTTGACACCGGGAAATTATCAGTACCCATTTGAATTTAAGATTCCCTTGAGTAACTCGTGTGTGAAGCTTCAGGGAATAACAAATAAGGTCCTGTTTAACAAAAAGACATTTGATATTAGCTTTACAAACGGCTCTCTAAACTCTGCTAATGTGAAGAATATGGCTCAAAAGTACTATCAGCATTATACCGCTAGTCAAAGTAGCCCAGTAACACAAGAATATGAGACATCAAACTATCATCTTTCATCTCAGTTGCCGCCATCTTTGAGTGAAATGCAAGATTTTGCAAGTGTAAAATATTTTGTTAAAGTAACCTGTAAGAGATCTTCCTTCTTGAAGACTAATTTGCGAGCTTTTGATCCGTTTATATTTCTACCATTGGATTTAGATACTAAAAACAGACCATTAAGTGGTGACTTTGAGGAGTATAAAGAAGAATTCATAAGGAGAGAACTCATTTTTAAGAACAGAATACCAGAAATAATTGGAGTTAAAGTCCCCCCCGAAGCAACAAAGAAAAAAGAATTACCAAACACTCCATATATACCTAAAAGAAAGGGATTTCTCCAAAAGGTGTTTAGCCCAGTTCTGGATCCCATGCAACTTCCAGAACCTCCAGTTTACAACAAACCAAATTCAGAAACTTATTACCCAGAAATCACATCAAAAGATGTTCCGTTCAGTTTTGAGGTACGCTTCAGACATCCAGCATTTCTCATCCCTACTAAAACACCTTCATTCAGGCTATTCTTAGTTTCAAATAGTAAACCATCTAGATACACATTAGGGCAATATGGTAAGCCGCAAAAGAGTAATGGTTTAGGTATTGTGTATTTACAGAAATTAAATATAGAATTGATTTCAACAACAGTTATCTCAGTGTTAGAGAATGAAGGTGAAGGTGAACTTCATAAAGGTAAAACGGTGGATAAAATAAACATATGTTCTAATACTTATCAGAATTTAAAGTTTGACCTAAAGAATTGTCGGAAACTGAAATCAAACTCTGATACCATATCTGACCTCCCTTCAAGTTCGTTGTATGAATTGGAGATACCCAAAAAGTACTTTGAAAATGCAATACTACCAGATCATATTTCGCCATCTTTTAAAACTTGTAATATTACTAGATCGTATTCATTGGTTATATCTGGTGGCTTTTCCTGTGAGAAAATAGTTGATTTCAGGAACAGAAGGGAATTGGATAAGAAAATTAGATATGTTGATTTAGTATCTCAAAATATCAGAGTGGTAAGTGGTCTTAACATGACTAGCACTTTACACGCAAATTCTTCCAGTCTTCAAATTCCACAAGAATCAGCACAAAACAAGAAAACAAACTATAATGAAATAAGAAATGGCTCTGTGTCTACACTGATACATGATCAAACTGCATCCATGAACAAGCTACAAATCAGTGAACCCAATTCTGATTCTTCGGAGACACCTTCTGAAACCAAAGAATCGCTGATCCTCCCTACATATGATGACGTTATGCGTGAAAGTACGTTTCAACAAAATAGTGAGCATTTACGTGCTAGAAGACGTTACCAACAGCATGAACGTTATTATCAGAACTTAGATTAATTTAAATAGTATATCCATTTAAGTATATCCATATAAATATATTATATAAGCACTTAGTAAGTCGTGTCGGCGGTCGGAAATTTTTTGGTTTCTCACGAATGTCAACCAGTGAAAATTGTTTCTTGAATAATTGAATTGATTTTCAATGGCAATAATTCAGTAATTACCTGTTTATTAAAATATTGAGTAAATATGTCTGGATTGGATAATACCTCCAATTTCTTTGTCAGAAATAGATCAGCTATTGCAGTCACTGCCTTAGCCGGTATATCAGCTGTCGGAGCATACTATTACTATAGTCAACAACAAGCAGTTGCTTCAGATGCCGGCTCCGAATCTGCATCTAAGAAGAAGAAGTCTAAGAAGAAGAAGAAGTCTAAGTCAGTAACTGCTGAAGGTGGTGCATCCACTACTGAATCTGAGGAAAAGGCTGCTGTAGTTGGCGAAAAATTATATCCAGTTGATTCTAACGGTTTGCCAAAGATTGATGACAGCGACATCAAAGCATTGTCTGCCAAGGATAAAGAAGATTGGGCCATTGCTTTAAAGGAAGATGGAAACACTGAATTTAAGAACAAGAAATACCAAGAAGCGATCGCTTTCTATACCGCAGCCTTGCAATTGAAAACTGATCCAGTTTTCTACTCTAACAGATCTGCTTGTTACGCAGCTTTAAATGACCACGAAAATGTTATCAAGGATACTACCGAGGCTATTAAAATGAAGCCAGACTACACTAAGTGTGTCTTGCGTCGTGCCACATCTTACGAAATTTTAGAAAATTATACTGATGCTATGTTTGATTTGACCGCCTTGACTATATATGGAGGCTTCAGTAATAAGTCTGTCGAACAAGTTTTAGAAAGAGTTTTAAAGAAGCACTCCGTTAAGATTGTCGAAGAAAACTTAAAGAACAGAACTCTTGAATTGCCATCTGCTTCAACCATTGGTTCCTTCTTCGGTGCCTTCGTTGAAGAAACTAATCCTGAAGGTATAAGTGAAGATTCTGAAGGTGCTGATAAATTCTTGTACGATGCTTTAAAAGCCATGAATGCTAACTCTAAGGAAGGTTATGTTGATGCTGACACCTTGATCAATCAAGCTGTTGTAGCCTATAATGTCGAAGAGTTATCTCCAGAGTCTGAAAACGCAGCAAAGGCATCTATTGCTTTAGAATACTCTGCTGCTATTAAATTTTTAAAGAATGATCCAACCTTTGCTACCTCTGATATCCAAAAGGCTATTGCTTTAAAACCAAGACCAAGAAGTTACATTTTCAGAGCGTTGATTAATGCTGATAAGGCCTCCTTCGGTGAAGCTATCGCTGATTTTAATGAAGCGGAAAAGATGGACCCTAAATGTCCAGATGTTTACTACCACTTAGGTCAGTTATACTACCTTACTGGTGACTTAGCCAAGGCTGAAGAAAATTTCAACAAGGCTAAGGAATTCAACCCAAACAATGTTTACGCATATATTCAATTAGCTTGTATCACCTACAAGAACGGTGATTTTAAGTCTGCTGAAGATAAATTTACTGAAGCTAAATTGAAATTCCCAACTTCTCCAGAAATTCCAAACTACTATGGTGAAATATTAGCAGACAAGGGTGACATTCAAGGTGCTTGTAAGCAATTTGATACTGCTGCAAGATTACAAACTGCTCTTCCAAATTACTCTGTAGGAGCATTACCTTTGATTAACAAGGCTACATTGATTTCTAGAGAAAGTTTAGAAAGAATGGATGAAGCTGAAGAATTATTAACAAAGGCATGTGAATTAGACCCAAAGTCCGAATTAGCCAGAATATCATTAGCACAGATCAAATTACAAAAGGAACAAGTTGATGAAGCTATCGTTTTATTTGAAGAGTCCTCTGAATTAGCAAGAACTATTGAAGAAAAAGTCCAAGCTACTTCTTTTGCTGAAGCTACTAAAATGCAAAAAAGAATTAAGAATGATCCAATTTTAACTAAAAAAATTGAAGAAGTAATGAGACAAAGCGGTGCATTACTCTAATCTGCATCTTTAAAAAAGTCTCTCGATGAGGCATATGTTTCGCTATTGTTTAATGAATGAAACATTATAGTTTGTGTATCGTTCGTTAGACGTGTGTTTATTTGTATATATTTTTCTTATTATTTAAAACTCTTTAAATTTTTTAGGAACACATTAGAGTTCAATGAAAATTATTTGCGATTATGGTGAGGTATATAGTAATCTGCTTTTTATCGGTCTTACATGTTTTCTTTATGTTCTTTATCTTATTATTGAATTCAGATTCGTTGCATGAAGTCATTGATACGCTCCTTGATAGCTGCACCTAAGCAGACTCATTATGATTTAGATTTAAATAAAGAATTCGATTTGGTATACGTTACTGCTCAATTGATCGTTTCTGCAGCAGCAGTAAACTCATATATTAAATCATTCTATAGAAGTGAAGTTCATGATTTAGTGAAATTTCTTGATAATAATCATGGTCTGGATGGTGCTGACTGGCATATTTGGAATTTTAGAGGAGAAGAGCCTGGTTATAGCGACATGGAAGTAAGAGGAAAGGTTTCACATTACCCCTTTCCTGACCATCAGGCACCAAGCATTAATATTTTATTTGAAAGTGTTCAAGAGATTTATAAATTCTTATCGTCAAGTCCTAAAAATGTAGCTTTGCTTCACTGCAAAGCTGGAAAAGGTAGATCAGGTACTATATGTTGTGCATATTTGATGTACATATGGTATTTGGCAGGGGGGAAATTTCACCCTGACCTTGCTAATAGCTACTTTACAGAAAAGAGAATGAAGAGTTACGCAGGTCAGGGAGTTTCTATATTATCACAGAAGCGCTATTTATCATATTGGTATGATTTCTTGACATTCTCAGAAATAGAAAAAGTGCAGTTCAATTCCATTTTAAATAACAAGCCCGTTCATGAATTTTGCATTAACAAAATTGAAATACGAAACTTTAATTACGATAATATTGACATTCTTGACTTGAAATTTAAAATTGAAACTTATGAAAAAAGAAAGGATAACCCAAGAGGTGTGAACATTATCACACTAAGAGAAGTTTCTAATGAATTTAGCATTGAAGAAAAAGGGAAGAATTTGATTCTTGAATCTGATTATCCAATTCTATTACCTCAGGGTGTCTCAGACATCAGAATTTCAGTCAAAGGTTGGTGCTATTTTTGGTTCAATATTTATATTGATTATATCAAACTATTTCAGCACATAAACGAAGACGATCTTAATGGTCGTAATATAGTAGGTTGTAGAGATAATGTGGCGTGTGAATATTCTATCAAATGGGAAGAATTGGATGGTCTCAAAGGAACAAACCAAAAAGGTGTACAACGCTTTTCTGAAATTTATATATATGGCATTGTAGACTTCACAAGGCGTAACGAATCTGAATGAATCGATAATTTGGTTATCAAATACATATACCAAACTGAATGAAAACTAATAATATAATACAAAATTATAGAAAATAACTACATACATAATTCCTCTATTTTTAAACATAATACCAATAATAAGAATAATTAATTCAGCTTCATCATTTTTCATTACATATCATCTCATTCTAAATGTGTTAGTGTAAGATATTTTTTTGTTCCTGTATATTATTTTATCTTAGAACATATCGATACCACGTAAGGAATTAAACAACTATTTATATTTTCACAGAAAAGATGCAAGATGAAGAAATTCGGATTGATAGACTTGAGGATCAATTAATAGATCATCCTGATGATATTACAAAGCATCATTTGAATACGTCTTTAGACGAGACTTTCCAGGAAAAACTAAACGCAAAGGCGGAACAGATCGCCAATCAAGACTACAAAGGAGCTGGTTCTGGCGACAATGTGAATGGTCTGGGTAATAAAAATGATTATTCTAGTAATAATTACAACTTTTTGTTATCCAAGTCTCATTTGGATTATGTGCATCAAGCTTATGGCGGTTTAGATGTTGAATTGAATGAGTGGTTCTGTTACAATGATTTCAGAGTTATTGGCGGCTTAAAAGAATTGACTGCATTATATCTGCAAAATATTGGACCATGGAATACTGAAATTGAAATCTTAGAAGCATGCATCTCCAAAGTACAAAATTATGATAACATTGATGGTGATGGAATCTCAGAGCCTTTGAAAATGATTTTATATTTTGCATTTGGTAGTTATGGTGAATGTAATTCTCAAGAGGAACAGTTAAAGAATATTAAAGATAATAACGTCTTTATCTTGTCTTCAAAATTACCAAACTATTTAATCCCACTATTAAAATCATTTTTTGAGACTAGTCTCGTGCATGATAGATTAAATGAAGAATATATATCTACATCTCAAGTTATTCAGTGTAACTATTTCATGATTTTAACATTGTTATATTTCTGTATAAATATCAGTATATTTAATTCTGAGTCTGAAGGGGTAAAATCTTTTAAGGATATAATGAGAAAAGAAGATTTAATATCTTCCATTTTTAGTTTTATTGATAAGTGGAAGAATAATAGTAAGCTGGGATATAGAATTAAGAATTTAACTTTATTATTATGGAAGCTATTATTATTCGAAGTTGGTGATTTCAGTCATATTGAACAATGTGATAAATTTTTAGTCAATTTGCATAACATAAAAAACAAACGAGAAAAAAATACACCAGAAACTAAATTAAAATGTTCTCCTCTAGATTATTTTGTATTTCAGGAAGATTTGTTAGATAAGTACCCCCTTGCTACTGTAAACGTAAAGCATGAAAATACCTTTGATATTAACACGTTGAAAAAGAGCATTGATGAAGTTGAAGGTGCTTTGGATAATACAGATTTTCAAAGCTTTATGGCAATGAATTCTTATTCTAAGTCTATTTCAAACTCGATTTATGTACCACATTCAAATAAATCGCATACCATTTTAAGTCAATTACCAACACAAACTGTTCATATTGCTACTCCTGTCCCCTCTCCGACACTAACACATTCAGATTATATGGCTGGAGGAGAAAAAATTAGAAAATCATATCAAGTTAATCAGAGTACTCCATTTATATATCCGGAATCAGAAAAAGCAAAAATTCCACTCTCCGTTGAAGAAGCATCCGAAATAATGAAAGAAAATTTATATGACAGCTATTCAAATAAGTGCTTGTGGAATGAGAGACTAGAATTCATGAAACAAGAAAGGGGATATATTGATGGGTACTCTCAGGGAAATGATTCGAAGGAAAATGAATTTGATTATTCGGAAGAGTTATACGTAAAATTTCCTGATTCCAAAAATTCGATTCAATCTATATTGAGAGTAGAAGAGATATACAAAGAAAACTTCCTCAAGTTACACGGTTTCATTCAAATCTTTATTAAGATATTGCAAAGAGATGTACCAATATCGAAATTGAATTTTATAGAGTGGAAATTAGGAGGTGATGAAATTTTTCCTTCAAGTATTCTTTTCAATTCAACTTCAAATGGAAAAGTTGATGACTATTTACTACATCAGTTAGAGCTAATTCACATAAAAGAAGTAACACTAAAAGCATTTTCTAATATTGTTATTCTTTTGCTTAAATGGTTCAAAATAAATCATATCATGAAATTTCATTACTTAGGAACTTTACTATTTGATCACGATTTCATTTCAGCATTTCTAGCTCACTTGAATGCTAACTTTTATGATGAAAATATGCACCCCTATAAAAGTGACAAAGCTAAAGAAGGATTAGAAACTTACGAAATAATAATAAACCAAAATAAACTAATGAACCCACAAATACAATTGGGCAATTTTGAATTTTTTAATAATTGCTTGAATAATCTTTCCAATAAGAGGACTATTAATCTAATTAATAAATCATTAATTAAGAATTTACCGGTTACTGTAGATTTTGACAATATTAGCCATAGTTACATAAAGGATTTCAATCAGAATTACTGTCATATTTTGGTCAATTTATTTCAAATAAATAACAAGATTTTGGTCAAAGATTTCTCACACAGAATACTTGCTATGAATGACCTGAAACCATCTGATATTTTCAAATTGATATTAATCAATTATGATAATAAATACCTATCCATTCCTATTCTAAAAATTTTCAAAAAGTTAGTTCCTTATCAAGGAAGAAAATGGAAATCCCTTAATATGGATTTGATATCCTTAATATATATGAACTTAAATCTTTCTTTGAAGGATACTTGGTTGAGTGGAAGAGATTTAGAGAATGATATCAGTAATTCTCATAATCAAGACCTTGCCCTTCGAAGCTTGTTACAATTTTATAACATAAGAAGATATCCTCTTCAAATGGAGTATCTTGGATTCGAATTATCTCAAGATTATATACCGTCATTAATGTTATCTACCTAATGAATAGTACAATACTCACCTTATCTATTAAAATTGTAAGTAACCATACTATATGATAATGATAATAGCGTGTAAAACACAATAAAATTTTGTTCCCAGCGGACAATTCAATTTTCTTCAAAAAAATAGCAAGATCTTCTACTAGTAGATTAATTAATCTTTAAGTATTCCAAAATGGTCAAATTAACTCAAATTGACGACGAAACAGCAACTACTTTTGATAATACACAAGCTACTGCTTCTAAAACTGAAAACTTCACTGATAGTGAATCTGAATCTGAATCTGACTTAGAAGACGATTTCGATATTGAAAATGAAACCGTGTATGACAGAATTATTGCATTAAAGGATATTATTTCACCACAACAAAGAAGTCAAATTGTCTCAACTAGCGAGAATGTTAAGGCATATCTTGTTTCTGGTTTAAACAAAGGTGGTAACTTATTATGGGGTTTGACTTCGTCTATCTTATTATTAGGTGTTCCATTGTCATTAGCAATCTTAGCCGAAACTCAATTGCAAGAAATGGAAAAGGAAGTTTCTTTACAACAAGCTGCACAAGATGTTTTAGCTCCAGGTTCCGAAAATGCTTTCAATAATGAAAAATCTCAAGCTACTGCTTAATTTTACTCATGTATATAAGATATATGGGAGGTTATAATCTCTCCATCTCCACAGTTATGTAATGAATCTATACAAAATGTATATTTAAAATAAAAATATTATTTCTAAATCTTCTATAAATATTATGTTTCACTTTCTATGCCTTCTTGTGTTTAATGGAGAGGGCATATATATCCAAGTGATTAGTAATTTCATAAATAATTTCAGCAACAAAGAATGAATGAATACCTAATGCCAAACCAACTGATAACCAACTTGTTGCAAACAAAACCAAATCAGTATTGTAACTGTATATTTCAATTAATAATTTAGAAATAAGTAATTGGAAAACAGGTAAATACATTGGATATTGCGACATTGGAAAGTCTTGAATGGTCAAATGTGCTAAGATGATTCTACCAACAGAAAATGCAATAGTGCAACCAATTGAGATCACTAATGGGAATCCATAGTCAGAAACAACTGCTGGGTAACACCAAATAAGTAAAAGTATGGTCGCATAATACCTGAAAAAAGGTAATAATCCTTTGAAGGCATTTTCAGTTTCTCTTTTAGCTCTTTGAGTATCAGATCTATTAACCGATTCATAATACTCGTGAACGTTCCTCAAGGCAGAGAAAATGTTGAATGATAATGAAACAACACCTAGTATAACACAAATAAGAGTACAGTTAAACTCGTAGTAACCTAAGCCAAAAGAAGTTAAATCTAAATCAAATAAATCAGCATCCCAGATTTCTGAACCAAAGATACCAGTAATAATATAAACACCAACTATCATTAAAATTCCTTCAACTGGACCACTGAATTCAGATAAGTACAAGGTATGAGTGTGGTATTCTTCCCAAGTGGACATGTAGAAGTTACATACTGAACCAAACTGTGACATCATCAACATTCCACCATATCCCATTTTGAACACAGAAGCAAAAACCAAGCTTCCCAAAGTTGTGTTAATAGCATCGATAGAGTGATCAAAAAGTTCACCTAAAGGACCGCTTTGACCAGTTCTTCTTGCATGGCATCCATCGCACCCATCAAACGTTTGGTACATGAATAAGCCGAAGGCATAGAAGAAATAACACCATCTAGGAGAAGCTTGGTTTAAATAAGGATCATAATAAAACACACAAACTAAGTTTGCCAAAATGAACATCAACCCTAATAAAGTGACCACATTTGGAGCCATACTAAGCGGGAATATCTTGACAAACGAGTTCCACCATCTCTTCAATATATATCTTGAGATGATAGAATGGTCTTCTGAAGAGTACTTATACAACTTCAAGTTCTCCAATTTATGAGGAGGAATGAAAAGACCCATTATTTTAGTTGTCTTAGTATATCACTTATATGTAATATATTATATTGTTATGAGTAAATTCAAATATGCTAAAAGAGAAAAAGCGTGAATCACATGGAGAACTAATTTTTCTATGAAAAATACACCTACTTCAGAATGTATACGCGTAATTTTTTATAACATTACCTACATTTATGTAATTTATAAATCTAAAAAAAAATTAAAATATAAATATCATGAACTCATCTAATCAACTTCTTCCATAGCAGATTCGACAGCTGGTTCATCGGCAGATTCAGAAGCGGTACCAATTTCAGCTTCAACTTCTTCTTCGTCGATGTTTAAACCTAAAGAGATCAATCTATTGATTCTCTCAGCAAAAGATGATGGTTCATCTAATGAGAAACCGGAAGTTAATAAGGCAGTTTCGTATAATAAAGTAGTCAAATCCTTGACGGTCTTGTCTTCAGCACCATCGGCTTCAACCTTCTTCTTTAATTCCTTGATAATTGGAGATCTTGGAGAAATTTCGAAGGTCTTCTTAGAAGACATGTAAGAAGACATGGTGGTGTCTCTTAAAGCTTGAGCCTTCATGATTCTTTCCATGTTAGCGGACCAACCGAATTGACCAGTTCTGATAGCGGCTGGTGCATCAACCAACTTGTGAGAAATGACGACCTTTTCAACTTGATCACCTAAGACATCCTTCAAAGCCTTGGTTAATGGTTCGAATTCTTGGATTTCCTTTTCTCTTTGTTCCTTTTCTTCTTCGGTTTCCTCTAATTCGAAGTCCTTAGTGATATCAACTAACTTCTTGTCTTCGAATTCCTTCAATTGAGTCATGGCATATTCATCGATTGGGTCAACTAAGAATAAAACTTCGAACTTCTTAGCTTTCAAAGCATCCAAGAATGGAGACTTTTCAACAGCCTTGATAGATTCACCAGTAATGTAGTAGATGTTCTTTTGGTGTTCTGGCATACGGGTGACGTAGTCAGATAAAGAAGTTAATTCTTCGGTAGACTTAGTTGATTGGTATCTTAATAACTTAGATAAAGCAGTTCTGTTTTGTTGGTCTTCGTGAACACCTAACTTGATGTTCTTGGAGAAGGCGGTGTAGAACTTTTCGAATTGTTCTTGGTCTTCAGCAATTTCATTGAAGGTTTCGATCAACTTTTTGACGATGTTTTTCTTAATGACCTTTAAGATCTTGTTTTGTTGCAACATTTCTCTGGATAAGTTTAATGGTAAATCCTCAGAGTCAACAACACCCTTAACGAAGCTTAACCATTCTGGGATCAATTCTTCAGCTTCGTCAGTAATGAAAACACGACGGACGTATAACTTAATGTTGTTCTTCTTCTTCTTAGATTCGAAAGCATCGAATGGAGCTCTCTTTGGAACGAATAAGATAGCTCTGAATTCTAATTGACCTTCAACAGAGAAGTGTTTAACAGCTAATGGATCTTCCCAATCGTTAGAGATAGACTTGTAGAAAGCATTGTATTCATCTTGGGTAACCTCAGATGGGGTTCTAGTCCATAATGGCTTAGTCTTGTTTAATTCCTCAGTTTCAGTGACAGATTCGGTCACCTTCTTGGTCTTTTCCTTCTTCTCTTCTTCATCTTCAACTTCTTCTAACTTTGGCTTCTTGTCATCTTCATCCTTCTTTTCTTCTTCTTCTTCTTCAACTGGAACTTCCTTTTCAACTTCCTTAGTAACAACTAATTGGATTGGGTATGAAACGAATTCGGAGTGCTTCTTGACAACTTCCTTAATTCTCTTTTCTTCCAAGTACTCTAATTGATCTTCCTTCAAGAATAATCTTAAGACAGAACCACGACCAATCTTTTCGTTAGATTCATCTAAAGTGACAGTGAATTTACCACCAGCATTAGATTCCCAAATGTATTGTTCGTCATCGTTGTGCTTGGTAATAACTTGGACATGATCGGCAACCAAGAATAAGGAGTAGAAACCAACACCGAATTGACCAATCATAGAAACATCAGCACCAGCTGATAAAGCTTCCATGAAAGACTTAGTACCAGACTTAGCAATAGTACCTAAGTTGTTGACTAAGTCAGCCTTGGTCATACCGATACCAGAATCTCTGATTTCCAAAACTTTTTCTTCTGGTCTTGGGGTGATTCTGATGAATAATTCAGGCTCGGATTCTAATTTAGATGGGTCAGACAATGCTTCGTATCTGATCTTGTCTAAAGCATCAGAACCGTTAGAGATTAATTCTCTCAAGAAAATTTCCTTATTGGAGTAAACAGTGTTAATAATCAAGGACATCAACTGAGAGATCTCAGCAGTGAACTCATGAGTTTCAACCTTAGCGTCAGACATTGTTGCTACTAATATTAATTTTTAAATGTATCACTAATTAATTTATTTCAACGGCAGTTTCCCAACCTTTATATACGCTCAGTTGCAAATCGGTCGACGAAGAAGTAAATGCGACTTAGAATATTCCACAGGCTTCCACCAATAATGATGAAATATTACACAAAATTACATTGTATGCTGAATATATTCTTTGAAGTTCCATGTAATGTTTCACAGAACAAAAAAACATTTACAATGGGCATAGAAAATATTTTACAAACTTCTATTGATTCTTTCGTTAACATCAATAAAATTTGAAACTATAATAATACTACATTAAATATTCTGTAATACAGAATTCATCAAATTAAAGTACAACCTGCTCAGTCTCAACACCGCAACCAAGACATCTTCTCATATAGGTATTTTCCTCATTGGGTAATTTTAATGGCATTGACCATTCATGTACATGTCTTTCACCTAAAGATTTTCCGTCTCTTAATTTTCTAGTATATTCTTCCGCTCTTGTCTTCTTCCTCATTTCTTTCAACTTATCCTGATATCTCTTATCTCGCCTTTTAATTTTCATTGCTTCCCTTCTCTCCCATTCTTCATCTAAGCCTTCGGATGAACCCCACTTCTTCCATGCAAACTCTTCTACTTGAAATCTCACAAACAACTGCATTCTCAGGAACCCATGTGGATTTGGCTCCTCGATTCTTGGAAGTAGGGATTTATCCCTCAATTCTGGATCCGTCAACAAGTAATCCTCTCTGCATTCGGTTTTAGTTAACAATGAATACTTATCAGGTAATTTTTTAATACATTTTCTGCAAACTTTCACATTAAAATTCGTAAAGTACATTGGATCTATTTCTAGTGAGTTGCATTCAACACATTTTGGCGCCGATTCAATATCAATAGATGGAGGTAAGTCTCTGATAACTTGTTGTTGCTTTTGACGTTCTTTCCATTGTTCCAAAGTTGTTTCTCCATTGTTTAAGGGAGTGCCATACAAGGAATCTTCATTCGAAATGAAACCTCCCTTTGTATCCTTCATGATAGAAAAATCATATTCAATATAGTCTTTCCTTTTAATAGATGGGACATGATTCGTATTTTTCTTTATTACTGGGGTGTCCTTAACGGTCGATGTAAAGCTAGATGTTGCTATTGGTTTTATAGTAGAATCACTCGCATCACGATTATTTTGTTGCAACCTCTTTCGTATTTCTATAGCTCTCTTCCTATTCTCTTCGATACGCTTCTTTTGTTCCGGTGTAAGTTCTATCATTGGTCTTTTTAAACCTGGAGTAGAAATTTGACTATTTACATTCTCCAGAGGCAAAGTTGAACTACTATTTCTATTTAATTTCTCCAAAGCTTTCCGACGGTTTTCTTCCTTAAGTATTGTCAGTACGACATATATCAATTAATTTTGATAAAAGACTTACAATTCTGAGCTTCTGTTGCTCTGATAGTTTCCCTCTATTAAGTGACATTAGATATGGAGGGTACAGAATAATATCTATTACCATTATTAAATATTTAAGATGCGTTCACGTGATTTATTATATGATAAAGGGACATTATACAGCGCTATTATTTGCGATAAAATATCTTATTTAATGTCCAATTGGAACATCTTATAATATGAATCTTCGATTTCTTCCTGTAATAAACTCAATGCCTCTTGTACTAACTCTTGGATAGTTTCTAGAACCTTTTTAGCTTGTTCTCTGACTAATAAATCATTATCTGTTTGAGCAATGTAATTCAAAGTATTCACTACCGTTTCTCTATACTTTGAGGGAAATTGAAAGCTATCAATATTAGAAACTCCCAAAATTAAGTCATGAATTAATATAATGGCGGATCTCCTCATAATTGAACTATCCTTACCGGTTTCTAGCTGTAATATACCGAGAGCACAATCCAAGGCATTTTCAAGGTCATCTACAATGCCTAGAGGGTTAACCTTACAACACATACCAAGAAGAGACATACTTGACATTCTCAATCTGTCATCAATTGAATCTGTTGAAGAAGAAGTGCGAACCAATTTTAATGTTGCATTTGCAATCATTGAGGCAGAGTTACCTGAGAATAGTTCATTTGATCTTTGAACAAATCTTAATATCACTTCGCCTATCCTTAATCTTTCATCTAAACCTGACCTTTTTTCTTCATCCAAATATATAGAAATTAATACAGGCAAAACTTCACTTTCATTCCAATATAACAAACTTTCAAGACCTTTAATGACATTCAAATAAATGAATGGTTCCAAATCATTAAGTTGATTCAAATGAAGCTCAATAGCAAAGTCCAAGGATATAACATCACTATTAGCTTCTACTAATTGCCTTAATAAAAATAAACCATGGGCTCTTATTGGAACAAGAGGATCATTTAAACTTGTAATAGCTCTCTTTAAAATTTTCTTATGCTCATCAATTATAGTATTTGCAGGCTTTTCACCCTCTAAAAGCTGTTCAATTCTGTCACGTAGTGCTTTTGAAGCATTAGAAATAGAATTTTCTTCGTCTTTACCAATCCTATTTAAATAAGTCATAATATCCCTAAGCAATTTTATTGACTCGTCATCAAATTTACCATCAGACTCCGATAAAATAACTGATAATAATTCCAATACAGTAGGTATCAAGTCACTGTTCAGTGCTATTTCTTCCTCTTCGTCTTCATCATCCGAATCTGCTTCATCTTCATTTACTGAAATCTTCAATGGGCTCACTATTCTTGAAGCTGGGTTATATGATGCTAATAAACTTTTCACGAGATCTATCAACTCAAGAGGTGTCTTAGCAAGATCTTCCTTGAACTTTTTACAAATTGATTCTAAAAGTCGCAAATCAATTAAAACAAAGTATGGATCCTCATTATTGCTCAAGCTATTATTATTTCCTTCTTTTAAATATCTTTTTAAAATGGTAATAAAAATACTGTTTATCATGGAGTCATCCAAATTCAGTAAAATATTCAAAAAACAATCACAGAATTTATCTATATCGGTGAAAAATTTATTAAGCCTTTGGTCTCTGCTTGCATTCGTTATACCGCTCAATTTTTTTATGATTTGAACCAATCCATTTGGTCCTATCTTAAAGTCCCACTTATCTCCTCCTTCAGACATAATATTTTTTGAAATTGAATTCAAAGAAACTAAGTCCTTGCTATCCTTGAAATAAAGTTCCTTCGTTAGTGTAAGAAAACTAACAATTATTCCACTTACAACTTCGGAATTCTTACCATTCACATTCAAAAAAACATAATATGACCAAAGAGATAAGAGTATTGGACTTATCAAATGACTTAAGAATTCTGGTATAGTACTTTTCTTAGTTAGTGATAATATAACGTTTATAGCATTATTCAATTGCACTTCCAGTACAATCACTTCAGAGTCAGAAATATCTATAGGATCAAAATTATTCCAAATTTTCTTAAAGACAAAATCTTGTGCTACTAATCTATTCTTGGACCACAACCTTTCGATAATATAACCAACACAACTCGTAACTGTCGGCTTGTTGATGTTAATTAGTAAATCATAACACTGATTCCCAATACTTGTGAAGTACAGTACAGTATTTATATTTTTCGGTTTTGAAAGTACTACATTAGCAACATTATCGAATTTTTCTATATTTATGTCTTCATTATCCCTCAAACCTAACACAAATTCTATCAATGAAATTAAGCCATCATTTCTTGGAGCATTATAATGTAATAGCTGAAGCTTTGATAGGATATAAGTCTTAAAATATGCTTGCGAAGGAGAAGATAATAATAGTGAATATGTCTGAAATAATTCGTATGTGTCAGGAATTCGTACAACGGTGGTATTAAATTCTAATTCTGTATTCTCTCGTACTTCTTTACTGAAATAAGGTACACATGCTAGAGTTAATGTAATAGTGAGAAAGTCAAATATTCCTGTCCCTCTTAGTAATAGGTCTTTAACATCTGAATCAAATAAAAATATTTTCAAGAATTTTTTATAGATAAGACTTAACAAAACCTCTTCATTGTGAAACTCATTTGCACCATTAGTTGAATTCTTAGGTAGCTTATCTATTTTAATTCGTTTCTTTGTCTTAGAGAATTCATTCAATCTTCTTTTGTCTAACGGTATTCCTATATTCAAATTTCCCAATGCTGGGTAGATACCATGAATGATTACCAAATTGGTCAACTTACTAAAAGTTTTTATGTCGTGTAATGAAATCGAAATCAAATTAGTATCCTCTGATTTTTTCAGGTTAATTATCGATAGATCTTGGATTTCAATTAGGAAATTCATTAACTTTTCAATCACAGAATATCGTTTAGAGAACTCGTCAATTTCTTGATTTGCATCCCTCACCCTTTCAAAAAGAACGTCTAAACTTAAATCATCAATTGATCCCTCTAATTTTGTCTCAATAACATGAAATAATCTGTCTAAAGGGTTCTTTCCAATTTTTTCTATTTTGTTTAAGCCTTTCCTCTTTTGATCAGGATATACATCTTGCGCTGATCTCTTTACAGTCTTCTTCTTGTTCACTGCAAGTGGGTTTTTCTTTACTTTATCAGGATTAATTTGAGTGGTGGAAGATTCTAGCACCTCTATTTTATTATCCATGGTTTGTGCCTACTATTTGCCATCAAACCTAAGTAGCTTTTATCATTATTCAAGTTTTATGTTTGGATTATATACAGGTACTAAAAATTCTACTCATCACTAGATAACTTAGAACTTTTTACATCAGTATATATCTATTTCTAGAGATTAACGTACGAGATTAGTATCTAGATATTGATTATTTATATTGGTTAGTTGAGTATAATGGCATCCAATGAATTTGTAAAATTGACAGAAGAAGAAATCGATTGTATTATTTATGATGCAAGAGAGGGTGATTTAGAAACTTTGACAGCCATATTCGAGGAAATTGCTCCTATAAACTTGATTACTATAAAAGATTCAGCCACCTTGAGTAATCCTATCCATATGGCTGCTGCCAATGGACACACTGAGGTTGTGAAACACTTATTGTCAATACTTCCAAAAGACGATGCTATGAAATTGGCATCAACACAAAATGAAAGTGGAAATACTCCATTGCATTGGGCAGCATATAACGGACATTTACCAATTATTGAATTATTAGTTGAGGAATACAACGTTGATGTTTTCTTGAAAAATAATTCCGGTCATGACGCTATGTACGAAGCAGAAAGTAACGATCATGAAGATATCGAAAACTGGTTTTTAAAGAGATTTTCTGTAGAAAATGATTTCAAGATTGAAGAAGATGGAGAAGATACTAAGATCACTTATAAACCAGGTACCGAAAGTAGAGAAGCCGAAGAAAGAGCAAATGCTGCGATTAATGCTAATGATGCTGCTAAGAATTTAGAAAACGAAACACAAAAGTTGAGCATTTAAACCCCAATGATAATGATAAAAGGGATATATATATTAGTCTAGTTGTAAAGTATAGAAATTTTGATAATAGTTGAAACCAACATATAATATATTTCACTCAATTTTTCGTAGTGTACTGGACAAATGTTTTAGTGAGATTTTTCAAATTTTTTTTGAATGGCCAATATTACCATTGACAATAGTAAATATCTCCTATATCCTTGCATTAACATATAACATTGATACATAGAGAATGAGTGATTTAGGATTTGACCCTTCTTTGAAAAAGAAAAAGAAGTCTAAAAAGACAGATGAATCTGCTTCCTCCGCAGCATCACCAGCACCATCCTCCGAAATTGACGACATGTTCGAAGGTTTAAAAAAGAAGAAGAAGTCCAAAAAGACTTCTGATGTAAAATCTGAAAGTCCTGAAGCATCTATTGAAGACGATTTAACTGCATCTTTAGGCGACCTTACCTTAAAGAAGAAGAAGAAGAAGTCTACAAAGAGCTCTGATGCCACTGATTTCGAACAACAATTAGAACAAGCTGGTGTTGATAAGATTGCACCTGCTGTCGCAGAACCAGAACCAACTCAAGTAGACGGTGGATTCCCATATGATGAATTATTAACTCGTTTCTTCACTATTTTAAAGAAGAATAACCCAGAATTAGCTGGTGACAGATCAGGTCCTAAATTCCGTATTCCACCACCAGTCTGTCAAAGAGAAGGTTCTAAAAAGACATTATTTGCAAACGTTCAAGAGATTTCTAATGTGTTACAAAGAAACCCTGAACATTTAATACAATATTTATTTGCCGAATTGGGTACTTCAGGTTCTATCGATGGTGAAAAGAGATTAGTATTGAAGGGTAAATTCCAACCAAAGCAAATGGAATCTGTTTTAAGAAGATATATTATCGAGTATGTTACATGTAAGACATGTAAATCTATGAATACAGAATTAAAGAGAGAATCTGCCAACAGATTACATTTCTTAAGTTGTAAAGCATGTGGTTCCAACAGATCAGTTTCTTCTATTAAGACTGGTTTCCAAGCCCAAATTGGAAGAAGAAAGAGAGTATAATATGTCTAAACCGTATCATATATTTTTCCCATTTCTACAACTTCTATGTATAATAAAGAATACAAGATTAAATCTTTAAGTTATCCACCATTATAAGAAATTTAGTGCAACAACTACTTACCTCATTTTCAACTGTTCTAAATATTGATATTTCCTTCTTAGTAATCTCTATGCTTTCTAAATTCGGATTCTCAGCTAATTGTTCTATCTTAGAAAGAATCGTATTGTAAAGAACTCTATCATTTTGTGATATCCTCACGTATGCTTCTAGTAGGTCAGACTGCACGCTATCCACTTCATTACCTTGAAGAGACGTATGTTTTAATAGGTTAGTTAATCTGTGCAATATATCTTCTTTAGAAGCATGATTTCTCGGACTACTGTGATGTTTTTGACTCAAATTCTCAGTTTTAAGTACTATAGTTGGATTAGCCACTTTCCCACGTTCCTTTTCGATTCCAAGACCATTAATTACATGTCCAACTCTTTGTACCTTTCTTTTTGTCCTTGAACCAGAAGTCGCATTCCCAGTAAGCATGCTTGTTGGACAATCATTCCATCCTTCTACCGTATCACCTCTTTGAGCTTTTTTGAGCATTATAAATAATAATAAAACTAATCCTAATAAAATAAATATAGAAATCTACGGATTGAAATCCTAGTTCAAATAAATCGTATTTTTGTGAATTCTTGACTCGAAATCAGGTCCACGTCATTAGTAGAAAAACTCATCAGAACTAACAATAAATCAGAAAAAAGTCCCATCACGTGTCATTTTATTTATTGGCGTCTACTTAAGTCTAATGCCATTTTAATCACTTCATCAACAGAAGGTCTTTCTTCGCTAACCATATTCAAACAATTGTCAATTATTTCAATTAAATCTTTGGAATAGTCATGATTTTCTGGGATCGAATACTTCCCTTGTGAAATGGCTACGCTCAAATTTGCACCCTGATCTAGTTCCAATTTTTCAAATGGTGAATATCCAAAACAACAAGAGTATATTAAACATCCAAGCGACCATATATCAGTTTTTTCCGTAATATTTGCATTGGTGGTCACATCTAACAATTCTGGTGCTCTATATGGAAGAGTACAATGTTCTTGAGCAAAATCGGTTAAAGTCAATGCTTGTTGTCTACTCTTTACTGATATTCTAGCTTTTGAACATGACCCCAAATCTACTAAGACCGGCATACTAGACGATAACATCACATTAGCGGGTTTTAAATCTCGATGTGCGTAAGGTGCTAATTCTTGCAATTCTGTTCCATTATTCTCTGTTGAATTGTCTTCCTCATCACTTGCAACAGGCAAAATCATATCATCTTCACCCTCGTCGGTATTATTTATTCTTCCCGTTTTCTTGTACTTATGCATAACTTGTAATCCACGACATATTCCAATTAGGATTTTTAGTATTTCTTCCTCTTCCATGACCTGATTGTTTAGTACATTGTAGTTTATTATATCTTGTAGTGACTTTTCAAAGTAAGGCAACAAAATATACACAGTCTTGGATCCATCACTTTCATTCACAATAGCCTCTTCGATAGATTGAACGATATAAGGAGTCTTGGAGGAAATAAATCTATGATGGCTCTTGATTTCTCTCAATGCATTCCTGAATGACTCATCACTTTCTCCAAACGGACATCTAATCTTTTTCAATGCATATAACGAGCTGTTATTAGTCTTGTGGGATACTAAATACACGTACGAGAATCCACCTTCTCCTAATAATCTAATAATTTTGTATTTGTTATTATTAATTGAAACATACGGCGATGATAAGATTGGAAAGCATGGTAAGCAGTAGCCAATTAATGATATTAAATTATCCATTCTGTAGTCTACTTTTTTTTAGTTTAGTAAAGAATTAAGTATGATACTTTTTGTGAGAGTTATGAATTCTTATATCTCTCACAATTTCACTGAACTTTAATAACTAGATAAGCCTAAAGATATTACAGTTAGCAATGAATGTTCCTACTGCTTCGCCTGCTGTCGTTCTGGATATAGATGCTACAAGTTCCCCTTTTAAATACGGAAACGATTCGTTTGCAGGTAAACCCCCCACAGACATGTCTATTGATCAATCCATTCTAGATGATACTAAAAGCAATAATAAAGAGGGAGATACGTTGCAAAAGTTAAAGGATTTGGAAATATTACCTGATCTATTCAATTTACTAATAGATTTACTGACGGGAACAATACTGGCTAAAGATTTTGAAAATAATGCCGGAAGCATAAGGTTAAAGTTATCTAAGTTGAAGCAATACTTAAAGGAAGTCGATGGTATAAATGAAACCTTACAGGCTAGAAATAACAAGATAACGTATCTTGAAGAATCTATCAACAAAAAAAGACGACTTTTGGAAAGCTTCAAGAAAAAAGTAGAAGAAGATATAGCATACATATGAACAATCGAAGAAGTTGTATCTACAATATTTGAACTTTGTGCTATGTTTCAATTCGTTGAAAAAGAAAAGAAGATAAACATACTCTTGGATTACCATGACAGATTAACAAGAATTGTCGAAAGTCTTTGATTCTGATCCATTCCTCCAACCTTATGGCAGATCTTTCTTATTTTGAAAAAGAATTCAAAATATATGAAGGACTATTGTTCATACTATGCTACGATTCTTGCGTTTATTACGCCATTAAATACTTTAAATAACTCTTGCATATACAACTTACACAGATTGCCTGAAAACCTTAGTAGACACACGCGCAAATTCAGAAATAATTTTATGTGATTTCTTAAGTATAGAAAATAGTTAGTATTCAAAATGACAATTCCTTCTGGTGACAATGATCAGGGAGTAAACAATAAAGTTACTACTTTCTTGAATAGTGTATCTGATTTTCACAAATACCCAATCCTCAGTGTTTGGTTAATTGTGTTTACTTTTCTTTTGATGATTGTTGATACTTGGTCCGCGTATGCTTTGAGAGATGCACTCTCATTGCATCCATTTGCTTTATTCGAATTTGACTTGAATCGACTCTCCTTCTATCCATTGTTACATCTTGGATTGATACATTGGGGGTTAAATGTGGTATCGTTATTTCCATTGATGTCTGAATTTGAAAAGAAAAATGGTACAGTTCATACTGGAGTAACTCTTAACTTACTTGCAGTTGTTTCTGGATTGCAATACTGTATATTCGGAAGCTTTCTCTTTCCAGGTTCCAAAGTAGTTGGTCTCCTGGGGTTTGTTTTCCTGTTTGTTACTTATTATGCTTTCAAGGAACATAGTTTTAATCCTGAGCATGTCGTTCGGGTAGGCGGCAGACAAGTCCGTATTAAGACCATATACATTCCATTCATTCTTTTAATTGTCACGTTCATTTTGGTTCCTAGTTCTTCGTTCTGGGGTCACTTGACTGCTATTTCAGCAGGATATTGCTTATCGAAACCTGAGTTTCAGAAATTATACCCGCCAAGCAAGGTTATCTTGTATATTGAACTGAAAATTAGTTTTATAATTGAAAAACTTGCCCATTTTGGTGTTTTCTACACTGAAGTAAATGCAATTGAATCAAGAGAAATTTCTTACATCCCAATGTTTACTACTGATGGTGATATTTCTGCAAGTGTTTAAACGCTTTTCATGGAAATTCCTGAGATTGTGTAAATAATGTATTTTATAATTAATATTCATCATAATCCCTGACATGAAACTATTCCGTAAAATGTTATTAGAACTACATTTAACATCGATTAATGCTTCTTTCTCGGTCTATACCTATTTCGCAATACATAGAAAATCAATAATAAAAACAAAGGTATAGAAATCTCCTTGATGCCAAGCACCTATTCTGAAGTCAAGATGCTTCTGAAGTAATGGTTTTCAAATTGTAGTCTTCGTAGCAGTTAAGTTATCATTTTTATTTATCTTAATACTGTAATGCTAAATATTCATGTGCCCCACATAAAATCCGCGAGAAGAAAATGTTAAAACATTATAAACTAAGTCCACACTACCTTAACTAATACTTTTCCTGGGATAATCATTATGAATGTTGTGGAATTAAAGCCCGATATACATGAAAAGATTGAAAATGGAAAAGAGGAAGTAGAGTCTGTCTTGCATCGCAGAAATCATAGCAATTATGAGGATAAGAATAGTATTGATACGAACGATCATAAAAACTCAGACGATAATAAAGTTCATTCCGCTGCAAAAGCTACGTATACACTGTCAAAAAAGAAAAAGCGAAAAAGTAAAAATAAATCTAGTCAAGCAAAATCACTAAATCAAGATTCAATCGATGTTAATAACTTGGAGTTGTCAGATATATCAATAAATATAAAAAATACGGTACCTCTGAGCGCCAAACAAATAAATAAAAATACATTAGATCTAGCTGGATCATCTGATCATGAAATAACGTCTGTTGGGCCTGAGGAGCCATCGAGGCCTCAGTTAGCATCGCCAGCTACGTTAAGTCCACGAAAGCAAACTATTATGAGATACAAGAAGAGTGATGATAAAATTAATGAAGGATCAGTTATTAATGAAATCAAAGGAAATTTAAAAGCGTCTAAACATATTCCAAATGAGAGGGATGACGAAAACAAGTATGAACTACTGAACAACATTAATCTTGATGAGAAAGTTACTTTATTTAAATACAAATCTTCTAGAATATTAATTTTCCATGAGCAACTAAATGACAGTGTAACAAAATCAACAGGAAGGCTACTTGCACATGGAGATTTTGAGGTATTCCAATTGCATAATGGTAAAGTTACCTATTTATCGTGTGGACAATCGTTTATTTACCCTTTATTACCTAAACTAAAGATTTTAAGAATAAGTTTCAACCAGTTCATTTTACCCTTACTGAATCCAGAGAGATATTGGAAAATATTTATAAATTCAGAGGATTCAAATGTTATTGAAATTTTAGAAAATACATTCCAAAAGGTGGTAAGATACAGAAACTTATTTTTCAGTAATAATCTAGATAAAAGCAATGCTAGTAATGCAGAAGCAATCAGCAATCAACCTGAAGAATTTAATCTGGTTGTCAAAGATACCATTTATAACTACGATAATATTCCATATAGTTTTGCATTTTCTGACGATTTTCGTACTATCCCCGAATCGCCGCCTTCAGTTCCTATATCTCCTCATCAAGAGTCCACTATGAAATTGGAAAAGCTTCCTTTACCAACTTCAAATTTAACGTTACATCCAGGATGGTCGTTAACAAGGAAAGGCACGAACCAAGTTCAAAGACGTTCAATTACAAGCTTTAATGGAAATGAGGCTCAGAATAAGTTGCTGAGTAAACAAATACGATCTCAAGAGTTCAAACTTCCAATAACATTGCAACAAAGACAAGAATATGTTGATACTAAATCAGATTCTTCTGGTGATTCATTACTAGATGAGTACGAAGAACGCATATCGACAAGTAAATCAATGAATTTCAGACATCTTTCTATATCGGGGCCGATATCAAGAAGCTCATCTGCTGTAATAAAGAATTATGGTACTATGGTTCAATATAATGGTTATCATAAGTCAGAATTAAGTGATGAATTTCCTACCACTTCGCTTAGCGAATACAATAGGATTCGCAATAAAGGCATATCAAGAAAATCATCCAGGAGTGAGTTATATAACTCTGAAAGTAATTGGATGGAACCTAATAATATGTATTCTAAACGTAATTATGCTATGACTGGGTACAAGAATAAGAATAATGACTTGAATGAAACTTACAAAAATATTTATAGTTCTATTTCACTGAGAAACATACATGGCTATTTGGAAGGTGATTCAAAACCAAGAAATAACAGAAAGGCTTTATCAGAGTATGGCAATGGTACTTCAAGATTATATCAAGAAAGAAACCATGGGTCAAGTATGGGTGGAAAAAATTTAAAGAATACTATGAAACAAGAACGAGGCTTTAAACATGTTCAGCATTTTAATAGTAAAGACAATACAACTTTAAAATCAGCAGATATATATAATTACATTAAGTTTAGTCAAGTGACTGCAAAAGAAACTGTTGAAAATAATAAGGAGAAGGGTAAAAGTGGTGCAGGCTTTGCTTCTAAGGTTTTTGGTTGGTTCTAATTTTTAAATGGACTAGTTAGTTTTCAGACTTGTTAGATTTATATATTTCTTAAAAATATAACTACAACTAATAAGAAAGGTAAATATATACAAATTGTTCATTTAGATAAACAAGTTTTCATTTTCATAAATAAAAATGTATAATTACAATGTAAAGTAGTAATCATGTTAGACCACCAACATCAAATACATTAATCAGATTAGGCTCCTGGGGCAGGGATTGGGTTACCGTTGGCATCAATTAAACCTTGTTGCATCATCATTAATTGTTCATTACCGGCAGATTCAAATTGTAAACCTAAACCTAATTTGGAAGCATTCTTGAAGTGGTCAATTTCACCTGAGAACAAAATAGAAACAGTTGGTAAAACTCTCTTTTCCATGAAGACACCTACCTTCCCAGTGGAATCTAATTGACCTCTGAAAACAGATTGACGGTATTCGTACTTAGCACCAATTGTGGTTTGGCCGTCAATAACTGGTTCGAAACCAATTGGAGTACCCATTAAAGAATCGGTGATTGGCTTCATGCTAGCAGCAATCTGGGTTTCTAAACCAGCTTCAACCTTATCAGAAACCTTTCTCCAGAAAGAAGCAATTAAAGCACCTTGAGCTTGCAATTGAGCAGAAGCGATCCAGTTACCAGCATTGTAACGAGCAACATAGGAAACAGCACTGTCTGGTGGAACAGAACCAGCTTGTTTAGAATACATAGCTTCTAAACCAACGGCGAATTTAGAAGTTAAGGATTGTAACAAAGAACCGACAGCAACACCACTGAAACCACCATCTAAGAAAGATGGGTTCAAAGTCTTCAAGTTGATAGAGAAATCAGATGCTTGGTAGTCTTGTTCTAATTGGCACATCGATGGTTGACCGTTGGCTAATTGCAAGGTAACCTTGGAGATATTGTGCTTGTCCCAGCCGTAGTTAATTCTACCACTGAAAGATAAATCGTTGTCAATGTTACCTTGAATGAAATAATCATCGGTGGCGTATAATGCAGAAAATGCATATGGTGGTAAGACATTTGATCCGATGGATAATGTGTGGGAGGTTTGGAAAGCTGGAGCCATGGAGAAAGCCTTGTTTAAATCGGCTCTCAAACCAGTGAAGAAGTATTGTGTCAAGAAAACATCACGGCTGACTTCCTTGTTTAAGTTCTCAATGGTACCCGGGTTGGTTAAACCTAAAGACTTACGGTGTTCGCTGATGGTAATGTATACGTCGTTCAAGTAGCAGAAAACTGGGTTAGATGACCATAATCCGTTTGGCTTTGGACTTTGTGTAGTGACACCTGGCAAAGTAGGAATATTGAATCTGGAAATGTCACCTAATGGTGTTGGTGCATTACTAGCTTGAATATCAGACATTTTCTGGGCTGTAATATAATAAAGGAAATGTGATTTATTAAAAAGCTAACGTTGGATCTTGACTAAACCGACTACAATAAGAGAATATTGGCGCTGAAAAATTTCCAAACTGTCAGCGTTCCTGTATTTACTTAACCAATTCATCTTTAACTATGTATTCCCATAATAAACTCCACAGTTAATTTCAGCACGACTCAATTTCTCAATTTTTGTGTTCACAAATTCCCTGATTGCTAATTCGCTTGGATCTACGGATTAGACAAAAAACTCCGATATTTGGCTAAGTGTCCCAAGAGTGTATTATTTTTGGTATTTTGATTCGGACATGGTACCACCATACAAAAAACGACGAAAATATTCCACGCATGTATATCTGTAGTCTGTATCATTGTATTTCCTATCCTCCTACCTTGTATCCAATGTCTAAACCAAGGCTATACGCACAACTATCGCCCGATTCCCAAATTTCTGTCAGGTGATGAAGTAATTGTACATCTAAGATTCATCACCTTACCGAATCCAAAGTATCTATATAAAGTTTATAATATTTCTTCCTGTCTTTAGACACGTTTTAATTAACCAAAGTTTGAACCCGAAATCGAAGACTATGACTATGCCAGTGGTAAACGGTAGCTCATGTCTTACATTATTTGCAAAGAATGATAGTTTGTTTGAGCAAGCGATTAAATTTTATACAGATGTTGTTGGCTTAACTGAGACAACAGTGAAGCCAGGACAGACATACTTGTCCAACCTGAACGGACAATTCAACATCAAGTTGGAGTTATCGGATTCGGGACTCAATCAAGATCAGATAGATGAGAAAAGAAAGCAGTTGATAGGAAGACTGAATACTTGTGACTGGAGGGGAATTGAGTCCAACATGGTTCTTCAAGTCTCCCAATTGAACAGCTTGATCAAGTCCTTGCAACAGCGTAATTACCCTTTACAAATGGAGCCAAATGAGCTTTATCCCAACGAGGTATACACATTGGGCCCATTAGGTTACATGATTGGTTTCACTGCTTCCAGCAACCCATTAAGTGTTGTTCCTCCTGTTCAGAAGTTGGTGCCTACTCCTGAGATTATGTCTGCTTCTGTTTCTGAAGTGTCTAGAGTTAATGTAGAAAGAAAAAGCAGAAATATTGCAGTTATGACTTCTGGTGGTGATGCTCCAGGTATGAACGCTAACGTTCGTGCCGTTGTAAGAGCTGCCATTTTCAGAGGATGTAAGGCTTTTGCAATTTATGAAGGTTACGAAGGTTTAGTAAGAGGAGGACCGGAATATATCAGGGAAATGAACTGGCAAGATGTAAGAGGTTTCCTTTCAGAAGGAGGTACAAACATTGGTACTGCTAGATGTATGGCTTTTAAGGAAAGAGCGGGACGATTGAAAGGTTGTAAGCATTTAATTGATGCTGGTATTGATGCATTGATTGTCTGTGGTGGCGATGGTTCTTTGACCGGTGCAGATTTATTCAGAACTGAATGGCCTTCCCTTATTCAAGAATTGAAAGATACCGAAGAAATATCAAAAGAAACATATGAAAAGTATAAGCATTTAAATATATGTGGTACTGTAGGTTCTATTGATAATGATATGGCTACTACTGATGCTACTATTGGTGCTTACTCTTCGTTGGATAGAATCTGTCAAGCAATTGACTACATTGATGCGACTGCAAACTCACACTCTAGAGCTTTTGTTGTAGAAGTTATGGGAAGACATTGTGGTTGGTTGGCATTAATGGCCGGTATCGCCACCAGTGCTGATTATATCCTTATACCCGAAAAGCCATCTTCAACCTTACAGTGGCAAGAACAAATGTGTAAAATTGTCTCTAAGCATAGATCTAGAGGAAAAAGAAAGACTATTGTTATTGTAGCTGAAGGTGCAATTACTTCGGATCTTGATCCTATTTCTGCCAATGACGTTAAGGATGTTTTGATGAACAAATTAGGTTTAGATACAAGAGTCACCACTTTAGGACACGTTCAAAGAGGAGGTAATGCTGTAGCATATGATCGTATATTAGCAACACTCCAAGGTGTTGAAGCTGTTAAGGCTGTATTGGAATGTACACCAGATTCCCCTTCACCATTAATTGCTATTGAAGAAAATAAGATTGTAAGAAAGCCGTTAGTTGAAGCTGTGAGAATAACTAAATCCGTAGCTACTGCTATTGAAAATAAGGATTTTGAAAAGGCTATGTCCTTGAGAGACTCTGAATTTACTGATCACTTGAGTAACTTCATCGCAATGAACTCTGCAGATCATAATGAACCTACTTTACCTGTTGAAAAGAGAAAGAAGATTGCAATTATAAACGTGGGTGCCCCAGCTGGTGGTATGAATAGTGCTGTTTATGCTATGGCTACTTACTGTATGTCTAGAGGACATACACCTTACGCTATTCATAACGGTTTTGCAGGTTTGTCAAGACATGAATCTGTAAGACTGATGGACTGGCTTGAAATCGAAGGATGGAATTCCATCGGTGGTTCAGAAATTGGTACTAATAGACAAACTCCACAAGATACCGATCTTGGAATGATTGCTCATTATTTTGATAAATATGATTTTGATGGTTTAGTATTAGTTGGTGGTTTTGAGGCATTCGTGTCTTTAGAGGAATTAGAAAAGGCTAGATCGATGTATCCTGCTTTCCGTATTCCTATGGTATTAATTCCAGCTACTATCTCCAACAATGTCCCAGGTACTGAGTACTCATTAGGTTCAGATACTTGTTTGAACTCTTTGGTTCATTACTGCGATGTCGTCAAGCAATCTGCGTCTGCTACAAGAGACCGTGCTTTCATCATCGAAGTACAAGGTGGTAACTCTGGTTATATCGCTACCTACGCCGGTTTAGCATGTGGAGCTCAAGTTTCATATGTTCCTGAGGAGGGAATTCGTTTAGAACAATTAGAAACTGATATTGAATCCTTAAAGGAATCTTTCGCTATTGGAAAGGGTTTAGCTAAAGCAGGAAAATTGATCTTAAAAAGTACTAATGCTTCTAAGGTGTTAACAACACAAGTTCTTGCCGATATTATCAAACAAGAATCTGATGGTGAATTTGATGTTAAAACTGCTGTGCCTGGACATGTTCAACAAGGTGGATTGCCATCGCCAATTGACAGAACTAGAGCAGCTAGATTCTCTGCCAAAGCTGTTCAATTCATTGAAGATGCATCTAATATCATAGCTCCATACAAATACTCATTATCATTCCCAACTGATGATGTAAAGGTTTCTGAAACAGCTGTTGTACTTGGTGTAAAATCTTCACACCTCAAGTTTTCATCTATCAGAAGATTATATGACTTCGAATCTGAAATCAAAAAGAGAATGCCTAAGAAGATTTCATGGAATCATACAAGAGATATAGCGGACCAATTAGTAGGAAGAGTTCGTCTTTCCAAATAAGCATTGTTTTTATTATTTTCTAGCTAGATAATTTATATATATGAATAATTGTAACTTTCTACAGTATTGCTCCTTTGTAAGCCGTCTTAATTAATACAGCTTTATTTCCCTTTTAGGGTTTATATTTAAAATGATGATACTCTTTCTATCGTATATTTAATATTTTCAGAATTTGCAACTTTCTAGTAAAAAGATCAACTTTTAATGATAAATTTAGAAAGACAAAAACTCTATATATTTTTTGACTATACATTTGGCTCAGTTATATATATATATTCAAATTAAAGAAATCTATGAGCTCAACCAATTCACTAGAATATATCTATTATTCATGAAGGTGTGGTATGTAGTATTCTCGATTTTGTGTAGATTACAAAATTTGAGAACTCCCAAAATAACTCTATTACTACTTTATTCGAAGAGATGAATCAAAATGATAAAAAGATTCTTGAGACAATAGCTCGTATGTTAGATATTCCAATAGTTTAAAGATCTATATTAACATTAACAGACTTGAATAATGCTATTAATAATTGTAACAATAAGGAAGAATTCACTAAGTTGAGAAAAAGCGTTGGTGACCTTTCCAGACAAGTTGAGAAAATACTGGACAGTTTAACATCTTACCAAAAGCAAAGACTTTCCGATGAATTAGATACATTAACTAAGCTTGTAAATACTAAAGATGGATCTTTAAATGGCCAGAGGTTTGAATTTCGTGGCCAACCAATTGCACCTCCATCGGAGCCCATTAAGAGGGCAGAAAGGAAGGCAACATCTACCAGATTAGAAGTTGGGGTAGCTGATATTCACAGCACGAGAAAAATCATTAATTCTGTTGATAGTCATTTATTACTTGAGAAGTTCAGCTCCAGTATAATCACCAGTGATAAGATGTTCCCCTCAATACATGTTCAAGATGGCAGAGATTCGATAATATATCTTGAATCAGACGGTCCGATTTTCATGCATACATTGAAAAATGTGACACTTTTTTTAAAATGTCATCAATTGAGATTGCATAACATCACTAACTGTACGCTATTAGTCAACGTATCGAATAATAGAGTTATTATTGAAGATTGTACTGAATTGACGATAGGTAATTTTTCACGTGATTGTGAAGATAAGATATACGTCGATGATTTTGACAGACCCAATCTTGCTGAGAATGAAGTGAATTATAGGGAAATAATAGACTATGGCATATATGATGCGTTTCCGTGGATAAACAAAATAGGAGAAGGCGTATTGCTGGATGAGGTGAAAGGGAAAATGATATGCTATGTGAAAGAATAATATCGTTCTTTCCGTTGCGAAACGTGATATACCGATAGAACCCACCTATAACCTTGAATAAGCGCGCATATAGATACATCCACACATAAAACCATATGTCCAAGATTATTATAAATATACCTTGAATCTCCACTAAGTATGTACTACTTCCAAGCTATAACTACTAGGTCCCAATTGTACAACAAGAAATGGCCCCCATATATTTAAATGAAGTTAAGGATACGGATGTATTACAATCCGATAAAATTCCGTTGGGTGAATATTTATTTCTAAGAATTGCTCAAGCGAACCCAAAGATGAAAAGTATTTTTGGGATCCCGGGTGACTTCAACTTGAATCTATTAGAACACCTCTACACAGAAAGTATTTCCAGTAAATTGAGATATATCGGTCTTTGTAACGAATTGAATGCTGGTTATACTGTTGATGGTTATGCTCAAGCAATTGGAGGACTTGCTACAGTAATTACTACTTATGGCGTTGGTGAATTATCTGCTATAAATGCAATTGCAGGTTCGTTTGCTGAATTTTCTCCTGTGTTGCATATTGTCGGTACCACATCTTCTAAGCAAATGTCTTACGCAAAAGATCCAACAAACTCGGTTAAGAATCATCATCATTTAGTTCAAAATAAAAACCCATTATTAGCTCCTAATCATGATGTGTATAAACCTCTTGTTGAACCATTTACTGTTGCCAGTGAAAGCTTGACTTTAGAAGGCGTTGAAAGTGGGGAAGACTTGGAAAAGATTGACAAAGTTTTATCTACTATTATTTGGGAATCTAGACCAGGATATATCTTCATTCCTTCAGATTTACCAGATTTGTTAGTTTCCAAATCAAGATTAAATACTTCTCTATTCTCAAACCAAATCAGTGAAGAAGGAGAGAAGGTTATGGACGACGTTAGTAAAAGAATCTTGAGAAAATTATATAATTCTACTAGACCTGCAATTATAGGAGATGCTTTGGTAAAGAGGTTTAACTTTGATGAATCGTTTAACGAGCTTATTACGAAAATGCCTGCTACTTTTGTGAGACTCTTTTCAACGAATATGTCTAGATTCATTAACGAAGACTTACCTAATTACGTCGGTGTTTATTTTGGTAGGCTTTCATCATCTCAGGATTTAAGACGTGATTTAGAGAATGATACCGATGTCTTAATTACTTTTGGATATCACAACGTTGAAACAAATACCGGGTCATATACCTGGGACTTCTCCAAGATTAAAGATTACGTTGAAATTCATCCTGACTATATTAAAATAGACAATGAATGTATAAATCTCAAGGATTATGTAACTGGAAAAAGATTGTTTTCACTTGGAAATTTAATTGAATCCTTAACTAGTAGATTGGATGCCTCAAAGTTTATCAATAACGATATTACTGTTAATAATATATCTTATAAATTTGAACCAAAAAAGTGGAATACCAATCCAAATAAAGCAATTATTACGCAAGATAAATTAATCGATTTCTTCAATTCTTATTTGCAACCAAATGATTTATTTGTGGTTGAGACTTGCAGCTTCTTGTTCGCTATTGCCGATTTGAAATTTCCTCCAGGAGTTCAGTTTATCTCACAAAATTTCTTTGGTTCAATAGGATACGCATTGCCATCCACATTAGGTGTTTCTGTTGCAGCTAAAGATCTTGGAACCCAAAGAAGAGTGATTCTTGTACAAGGTGATGGTTCAGCCCAAATGTCTGTCCAGGAGCTTTCAACTTACTTACGGAATGATATAAACTCACCAAAGATATTTTTGCTCAATAACGAGGGATATACCGTGGAAAGAAAAATCAAGGGACCTACCAGATCCTACAATGATATTCAAGATACATGGGATTGGTGCTCTCTTTTTAAGGTTTTTGGTGATGCGAATGGTGAGAAGCACAATAGTGTTAAGTTACGTAATTCTTATGAGTTTGATCAATATTTTGAAACTAAGAATAGTAGCGAAAAGATCGAATTTATCGAACTCTTATTGCAGAAGTTAGACTGCCCAGAGAGATTTGATTATATTTGTGGGGCAAAACAACTTCCAGCAAAGTAGAATTGTTTATATTATATACGTATATACGTAACTAAGTTTAATAAAAAGGTATAATGATATACAGGAATGTCGTGAATTGTCGCATTCTGAATTTTACTTTAGAAGAAAAGATTGTAGCATCAGAAACTATACAAATAAAAAAGTTCAAAAAGTTAGTTTTTCTAAATATTGTAATATATAATAGGATTTGATAATAATGGTATGTATTGGATATATTTCCTTCCCTTTATAATTACGTCCTAACATATCCTAGTCGTCAATAATCAGTACTAAATCCCAAGTGAAGGATGTCAATGGGTTATCATTAATCGCAGCTCATTCACACATTTCAGGTTTAGGATTGGATGATAACTTAAAGCCAAAGGAGTCTGCCCAAGGTATGGTGGGTCAAATGAAAGCAAGAAAGGCAGCTGGTGTTATTTTGAAAATGATTCAAGGTGGTCAAATTGCAGGTAGAGCTGTACTTGTTGCTGGACCGCCATCCACTGGTAAAACAGCAATCGCCATGGGTTTATCACAAAGTTTAGGTTCAGATGTTCCTTTTACCGCAATTGCCGGTTCAGAAATCTTTTCTTTAGATTTATCTAAAACGGAATCATTAACTCAAGCTTTTCGTAAATCTATTGGTATTAAAATTAAGGAGGAAACTGAAATAATTGAAGGTGAAGTAGTTGAAATTCAAATTGACAGATCTATTACTGGGGGTCATAAGCAAGGTAAACTTACTATAAAAACTACTGATATGGAAACCATCTATGAATTAGGTAATAAAATGATTGAAGGTTTAACAAAAGAAAAAGTTTTAGCAGGTGATGTTATTTCTATTGATAAAGGATCTGGTAAAATTACTAAATTAGGTAAATCATTTACAAGAGCTAGAGATTACGATGCCATGGGACCTGATACTAAGTTTATTCAATGCCCAGAAGGAGAATTACAAAAGAGAAAGGAGGCTGTACACACAGTTTCATTACATGAAATTGATGTTATAAACTCTAGACAACAAGGATTTTTGGCTTTATTTTCAGGTGATACCGGTGAAATTAGATCAGAAATTCGTGATCAAATTAATACAAAAGTTGCCGAATGGAAAGAAGAAGGTAAGGCAGAAATTGTACCTGGTGTTTTATTTATCGATGAGGTTCATATGCTTGACATAGAATGCTTTTCTTTTATAAATAGAGCTTTGGAGGATGATTTTGCCCCAATTGTTATTATGGCAACAAATAGAGGAATCTCAAACACTCGTGGAACTAACTACAAATCGCCCCATGGCTTACCATTAGATCTTTTAGACAGATCTATTATCATTCATACTTCACCATATAATGCTGATGAAATCAGAACAATTTTATCGATAAGAGCAACTGAAGAGGAAGTTGAATTATCAGGGGATGCACTTGCATTATTGACAAAGATTGGACAAGAGACTAGTTTAAGATATGCATCAAATTTAATTTCAGTTTCTCAGCAAATTGCATTGAAGAGAAGAAGTAATACTGTTGATTTAGCTGACATTAAGAGAAGTTACATGTTATTTTTGGACTCCGATAGATCTGTACAATACTTGGAAGAATTCCCAAATCAATATATCAATGACCAAGGGAATGTGACCTTGGGTAACCAATCTGCAGAAAAAAGTAACTCTACTGAGGACAAAATGGAAACTGATTGATCTAATCAAATTTCAACAATTTTTTATATAAGATCTTTATTAGATTATATTGCAAGAAAATATATAATTTAGAATAACTTTGAACGTATCATTAAATATTTTAGAAAAGAAAAAGGAATTTAAACAGAAGTAAAATATAGTAAAATTTATGCTTTTCTAGTATGATAAATAGCAATGAAAATTGAGAAAGATATTTCAACTCTCATTATTTATAATGGAACTACTCAATTTAACTGCTTCCTTTGGTATTTAAAATTAAAGCAATAATCATACCATATAAACCTAATACCTCTGCAAAAATCAATATCAAAACAATTCCCACAAATAATCTTGGTTGATGCATAAATTGTCTCACACCTTCATCTCCTACAATACCAATTGAGTATCCCGAAGCCAAGCAAGCGAATCCAACAGATAAACCACAAGCTAAATGCATAAAACCGTTAAAGAGTGTGTATTCCTTAGTAGGCGACAAACCACCGGCAATCAACACTGCAACCACTAAACCATAGACAGACAAAATACCAGACATGACTACAGGAATTAAAGATTTCATAATTAATTCTGGCTTGAAGGTACCGATACCAGCAATACCAATACCTGATTTGGCAGTTCCAATGGCAGCACCTGCACACGATAAGATCATTGCTGCTGCACATCCAGCAAATCCAAAGAATGGAGCAAATCCTGGAACGTATTCATCCCCTAATACATCTGACATTTTTGATGTTTTCCGTTTAATATAAGAAATCGAATTGAATTATGAATTCATCGAGGGTGATATATGCTCAAATTAGACAGAAAAATACGACATAGCGACATTATTAGATACCTAACGACATTTTTATCTCATTGTATGTTTACATACTGATACTTGTGAGTTATAGAAATTTACTTCGTTTATTGAAACAAATAAAATTATAAATGTTTCATTATTTAAGAATATGAATGTAAATGATGATTATGAAAAAATTGCCTTATCAAAACAAGATCTAAGATATGTGTATGGGCAAATACTTAGCAGCACAATATCTAAACTCGACCTTCATCTTCCAGAGAAAAACAATGACCCAATGAAAGATAAAATAGCGAATTTGTTAGACGAGTTCATAGTAGGTGGGTTTGATTTATTGAAATCAGCATTAGTTATTGATGGACGTGATATGTCACATGGCGACGGGAATCTGTCTATATCAAAAATCTTGTCGTTGAAGCCAAAAGAGAAAGTAGAGGATTTTGATTCCTCTATTAATGCAAAATTAAGAGAAGTTCTATTAAAAGTGGAGGAGGAAACGATGGATGTGACGAAATTGAGAAGAGAAATACCTTTACGAGCGAAGGAAGTATATGACAATCTTGTAGACCAAACTGATAAGGAGATCTCATTGCTTTTAGCTGAAACAGAAGTTGAGTCATCAAATGGATTTAATGACATTGATGGAAACATTACACCTCTTGACAATATGGAAGAGCTAGCTGGTGACTACGAGAAGCATATACTCAAATTACATGAGCTAAAAAACTCAATCCCAGAGAGAAAAGCAGAGTTGGATAGATTAGAGGAAACAATTCATTTCCTAGAAGAAGCTTATACTAAACAGCAAGAGGAAGAAGATTTGTTTGATAAGTAATTTCTTCACCACTATTAATCATCTTCCTTCCATTGGAAGCAGCATTTTGTATATTAGGTCGAAAAGACAATTAGAAGATAATAAGAGAATAATATTAATGTAATATTATATTAGCATATGCATAGTAAGATTCGTTAATTCATAGTGTCGAACTTCACTTTATTGTGTGGTATCGCAATTAATGATTGTTTTTTTTTTGTAGAGGCTTTTCTCAAATGTTTATAAAATATCCCAAAAGAGAACTATAGAGATTGTTTATTACTTAAAACTAAATAGAAAATACAAATAGAATATATATCTATCTTTAAAGTGCATATCATCGTGACAGTTATTGTGAAAGTGAAGTTAATATAGTGTCCAGTTGTGATGAGTTCACCCACTAAAAGCAATGTTGCATTGAGATATCTAGAATCAATCAACAGTCCAGATTCGCCTTCTAGACTTCCATTGACTCCTAGTTTGAAATATAACTTACCGAGAAGACCAAATGAAGTAAAGATAACCTACAATAATCAGGATTTGGATAAATTAGCAGAGGAATTAAATATCAGTCCTGGTCTGAGTTCGTCTAAAACCAACTTATTGAAGGCCAAATTTGAATCTCCTTCGGCAACCGTCTCATCCTTTAAAACACCATTGGGAAAATCATCAACTAACAAGAGCGATAGTGGAAGCCCATTGAAACGGAATCTTAATCTTGGAAATTATGAATCAAAGAGTAATGGGAAAGAAACATTTGATATCAATAACCGTACCCCCCTCATAAAGCCTTCGGGGCGTAACACGAAGAACAGCAATTCCCCTTCACCTAAAAATATCAATCTTAATGATTCACCTGGATACGAATATTTATGCAGAATACAAGCAATAAAAGAATGGTTAAAGAAAGTTTTAAATGAAGAAATACCCATCGAACCTGTTCAATTCATTACCTATATTAAGAATGGTATACACTTGGCAAAACTAGCTAATGTGATATTGCCTTCTAGAAAGGCTGTATTTGAAAATGATTCAAAATTACAATTTAGACATACAGAGAATATTAATAGATTTTTTCAATTATTGGATTATTTAAATTTTCCAGATTTATTCCGGTTTGAATTGACTGATTTATACGATGCTAAGAATGTTCCAAAGGTGTGGTTTTGCCTTCACGCTATGAGTTACATCCTTAAAAAGTCTAACTCTCGCTTTCCTCCAATAGAGTCTTTGGTTGGGAAGCTAGATTTTACTGAGGATGATATAAGGACAGCAAATAAATCACTTTCTGCGACAGGTCTTCCAAACTTTTCTACTGCTGATGGTGATAATGTCTCAAATAATAATAAGAGTTATATGGACAGATTAACATCACCTGTAAAAATAGATATTAAAAAACCAATAAAAGCAGATGCAAAAAACGAGACGACTACTCAAACTGAGCTTAGACAAGGTAAAAAATATCTTTCCGAATCATCAAGAACAACAGACAAGGAAAATCCGTTTCTAGAAGAGAATGAGTCTAAAAGAATTCTAACAAGCGATCCATATAACATTGATCCAGATTTGAGTTCTACTACTACTATTGATTTGACAGAAATACAAGTTTTTGAGTTGAGGAATAACTTTCATGATATAATTAAAATTCAATCCCTTATTAAAGGTGCAAATTTCCGTTATAAAATGTTTGTCAATAAGATTATTTTGAAGTCATTAGCGGACGAATTCACTTCTTTGTTTTCCATAATTAGAGGAAATTTATCTCGTAATAATTCAATACATAGACATCGTGATGAATTATTACTCTTCAAGAGCGAAATAATTTCATTACAGTCATTGATACGAATGAAGTTGCTGATTCGTTCTCATGAATATTCTGTGGATGCTAATAAAAACATCTTATTGCAAAGCATAGTACGTGGCCACCTAACTAGAGATAAATTACGTAAGATAAACGCTCGATTAGATGATAATTTAAGCTCTATTATCACTCTTCAATCGTTGATTCGTCTGAAAGATGTATGTTACAAATCCCAAATAATGATTAGAAACAAAGACATAATTGAAAATTCTGTTATTGACATTCAGTCATTTATACGTCGCAAGCTTTATGAAAAACACAAGACAAAATTAATGCTTGATGATTTATCAAAGGAAGATATTGTTTTGTTACAATCTATTTTTAGAGGAATTAAGACAAGGAGGTTTCTATGTGATACAAAAAGAAAGATACATAAAATTCTTTCTTTAATTGAAGAATTTCAAAGTATTGCAAGAGGTGGTATTTCAAGAACGAAGCTCTGCAATACTGTTCTTATACAATTATTATGTTCCGATGTAACAATGAATAGGTTATTTGCAAAGGTGAGGGGCAATAAAGTAAGAAGCGATATCACTTGCTTAAAGGAAACATTAATTACGCATGAAGATACTGCCGTTCTTCCTGTGCAAACCATCTTTAGAGGTGTTCTAACCAGGTTTGAATATGAATTTATACTTGACGATTTGTATTCTCATCTTGAAGGTCTTACAGAATTTCAATCATTGATTAGGGGATTAACTGTTCGCCATGAAATAGTGGATATGAACAAATATTATAATTCTAATGTCAGTAAAGTTATCAAGGCTCAGGCAATATTAAGATCAAAGTTTTTGCAGAGGGATTATCAATCATTAATAAGTATGAGAAATCCCCCTTTATCTGTTATAAGAAGATTTGCATCATTATTAAGTGACAATGACTTGGATTATAAAGAAGAAATGGATTTGTCTAATCTCAAAGATCTGATAATTGAAAGGGCCAAAAATAACGAAGAATTAGAAATGCAAATAGAAAATCTAGATATCAAGTTGGGTTTATTAGATAAAAATAAAATAACTGTGGAGGACTTTATCAAACATAACAATAAATACAAAACTTATACTCCTCAAATTCCACCTGGAAAGAATACACATAATTTTGAGAAATTGAATAAGGTTTTGAGGGAAAGAGTCGAATTATATCAATCTTTATTATATTTTCTTCAAACAAAACCTATATATTTTGTGAGATTATTATCTACAATCCCAATTACCTCAAAGCAATCTAAATCTTACATGAATTTGAAGTCATTTGTATCTGAATTGTTTCCAGTAAAAAATTCTTCCATTAACTATCATTCTAGAGAAGAATACTTTTACTTAAAGCTCATATTCAGCATTATGAGTAATGATATAGAAATGAAAGGAAAGAACTTGAGTGACATAACAAAAATTCAATCATGCTTTTGGATTGATTTTTTTCTCCTTTTTAATAACCATACATACCAGAGGCAACACTTAAAGTCAATTATGGGTCATTTAGTTTCTAACATTATAGATGATGAGGAGTTAGATTTTGAATCTGATCCTACAGCAATTTATGGTTCTTTATTTGCCAGTTCTGAAAGTGCTTCAACGGACATTTCACCACAAGATGCTATAAAAATCCCAGAAGTTTCCCAAAAGTTCGTTGATAATTTATTAGGGTTAAGAGATTTTGCATCCAAGGTGATTGAATTATTGCAAAGTAGCATTGGAAGAATTCCAACTCATGTCAGGTTAATTTCCAAGCATGCTTATAAAATATCAAAAATTCATTTCCCCGAAAAGAGCAATCAACAGCATTTAGCAGTAGCTGGTGTTATATTTTTCAAACATTATATTGCTAATGTTCTTCAATTTCCTGAAAACTACGGTTTCTTTACGAATAACCCATTGAAGCAGGACAAAGTCGACAAAAGAGCAAAAAATAATTTAAAGTATTTAAATCGGGTTATTCTTCAGATATTTACGATGAAGCAATTTAGTGATGACTTCCTTAAACCGCTAAATGATTTTGTTTCAGCGTCTTTTGAAACGACAGGAAATTTAATATCTCAGATAATAGATGTCAAAGAAATCGATGTGGAATTTGAGCTCAATGAGTATGACGATATTGTAAGCCATCAAAGGCCTACTTTGGTAATGAATGTAAGTAATATGATTCTGTTAGAGAAAATAGTTTCACAGAATATTGATGTTATTGCTCCTAGTTCTGATGATCAGTTATTCAACATAGTGTTGAAACTTGATAATTTAGTAACTAGTGCTGAAGACTATGTTTCTTTGACTGAGTATGGAAGCATTACACTTAATTTAAATACAACAACCAAAGAAGATTCTATTGCTGACTCTAAAGTAAAGTCTCTTTTTACGCAAGCAAAAAGATGTCTTCTTTATATAATCAGAGTCCAGAATGGATTAGGATTACTAGAATTACTTATATCTGGAATTAAAGAAGACCACGAGAATGCTTTTAAGTTGATAGTAAATCAAGAAAGCAAAGAAATGAAAAGCTCTAGGGCCAATGAGAAGAAAAAAGCATACTATAAAACTTCTCTTGGGAACCTAAGTGCTATAACATACCATGAATTGAAAAAAATGTGCTTGGAAATTATTTTACAATTAGAATCATCAAATCAGCTTACAAGAAAGAATTCGTATCAAGAATTATTAAATCAGATTGCGATTGATATAAAGACGAAAGACTCTCAGCGTAAGAGTAGGAAGCAGCAGCTAGACATAGCTACAGAAACTAACAAAAGATTAGATGAAAAATCAATCTTCTTGAAGAGGCAATTAGCAGATTATAACTCCCATATTGACTTAGTTCTTTCACAAATACAACTGAAGCCGAAAGATAAGAAGATTTTCAATATAATTCCTGTATTTAGTAAACAGTATTTCTATCATCGTCAACTTAGAAAGACTAACAGGCTTCCAAGATTTGGATCATATAAATATTCGGCAAAAAAATTATTGGAACAGAATATTTTAATTGATACAAGCTCTCTCAGAAAACATTCGTCATCTTCAAAATTAGACTTTATGTTTAGTTGCCATGAAGTAGGTAAGTTTACAGTTGAAGCTGCTAGTGGATCCGTGAATATTCCTGGTGCATTTGCTTCAATAACGTTAGACCAATTATTGAATTATCAATATGAAAATAAAAAGAGATTGGAAATTTTTGATTCAATGGTACTGTTTGATACGAATAATTTTACTGGATTTGTATTTAGAAAATTCTATGATACCAAGAAAGACTGAATTTACAAATTTTATATAAAATAATATAACATTACATTTACACGTCAGAAAATGAGTGAAGACTTCTCATAATAAGATTATTTTTGTAAAAGCTCTTCAATTTTACTTTCCAACGATTCTAATCTAGCATCCTTTTCCAAGTTGGATTTTGCCAACGTTGAGATTTGAGTTTCTAATTGATCAACAAGACGAGCTAACTTTTCGACCGTAGCTTTAAGAGTAGGAGCACTTGTTACCCTTGTTGGTGTTTTTTCTTTTGGCTCTTCAATATTTCTACTTGGTTCAGCTTGAGGTTCTGGAGAGGATGCTTTAACATCTTCTTTCATAATAGCAACAGATTTACTAACATCTGTAGCTTTTTTAGACGACTCAATCTTATTTTCGGGAGTGGAAGAAGTTTTGGCATCATTGAGGTCATTATTCAATGGAAATACTTCACTGGCAGAAATTACATCAGTTGATTTAACTTCTTCCCATCCATCATCATCAAATTTATTGGAGCTTTCATTCAAATTAGGTTCATCTTCGCTTTCTGACAAGTCGTTGACCTTTTCTAATAACTGGTTGACCTCATCGGAAGTTTTCATCGCCTCGTCAACATTTTTAGGTGATTCAAAGCTTTGACTTTCAATTGACTTGGATGTTACTTCTTTGGTACTTAATCCCACAGTAGCATCTTCTTTTTTTCTAGATTCTTCGGTATTTTTCTTTCCAGATTCTTCAGCAACTTTTTTTCCTGCTTCATTCTTTTCCGACGATATAGTAGTAATAGGATCAGAATCTCTTATTGAGGGTGCCCTACCTTCATATAATGATACCATACTCATTAAAAGAGGACCATTAACATCCTTACCATTAAACCAATCTTCTGCTATAAGCGCAGGCAAATCGGAAGGACAATCTGGATAAATATCATCTTGGAAAAGCTCGGATCTCCTAGGAACAATAAAGGAAATAGGTTCTATAAAATGATCATTAACTGTTTTAAAAGACTTTAAAATTTCGTTTTCCTTTACATTAACAGAACGTTTAGGAGTAACTGCAAATCCCCTTTGTGGATCTGTTGAACCATACTGTGATAATTCGTGCAAAAAGTCATTTTCATATTCATAATAACGAATATTACCATCTCCTTTACCAGCCAAATATAAAATGGAATTAGAAGGATCAAAAACTGGAATTAAGACACCAGACGAAGAATCAATAACTAAAAAGCCATCTATTGGTCCATTTGGAATGCCATTACTATCCCATATACCCACTTGACGATCAGATAATCTAGAAAACCCAGTAGTTGCAATTCTATCGGTGTTTCCTAACCATACAACTCTTGAAGATTTCGCACCTGTGTGTCCAGGACCTTCGGAAACAATCTTTCCAGATCTAATATCCCAAACTCTTAACTTTTTATCCCTTGAGGTAGTAGCTAACAAGGAACCATTATAATTGAAAGCAAATGAGGTAACCAAATCCTTATGTTGTAAGGTAATTTCATCTTTTCCAGTTTTAATATTCCAAATTTTAACTGTATAATCCATTGAAGAGGAAGCTAAGACATTTTCAGTACAAGGGTGGAACTCAATGTGTCCAACCTTTCTACTGTGACCTGTTAAAACTATAGATGGTTCGGTAAGATCAATCACTTCGTCATCATCACTAGGTTTGTGAAAGGAATAATTTTCAGGAATATTCCAAATACAAATTCTACCATCATCAGAAGAAGAAGCAATTTGCTGCTCATTAAAAGGATTAAAAGCAGTATCCAAAACTGGACCAGTGTGTCCTCTAAAGAGAGGCACTTTATCAGGAGATTTACCACATTCGTTCAATGGAATTATTGCAAATGCACCACCTCCAGATGCATCCCAGTTAACAGCTAGGTACTTCCCGTTTGAGTTGATAATATTAGAATCCCATGCATTCTTAGTAATTTTTAAATTCTCGTAGCATAACTCCTTCTTAGCGGCTTGGCCGTAAACATGACGATATTTTGATGCTCTTACAAATTTACCGCTACCATAATGTTAATTGACATTCATAAACAACTTATACCGGGTTCGAATACATACCTCATAGTTTATTGGGTTTAAATTGAATATACTTTTTTTTGTTAATTAGAATGTTTGAAATTCCGGATTCTTAATTTTGATATCGCACTACACTAACTTCGACTACACGTAAGCATTTATTCTTATTCAAAGAGGGAGCTGTATTCATTTCTTGAACGAATTACTTGTCCTGCATCAGATTGATGACTAGCACCACACTTTGATTTATTTACTTCGTCGATACTATTGGTATTATCAAAGGTATCCATGTATTTTAGTAAATCATCTTTCTCGCATATTTCTTGAAAGTGACCATGTTCCTTCTCCAGTAAGATCTTCTTGAAATTTTGTAATTGCCATAAGGAGAGGTTTCCTAATGTTTTATTTAATGTACTATTGTATTCATAGAGCCATAGGTTTTCTTTCTCTGGCTCACTCAATTTTGTCCAATCTTGATATGTTTGTCGTATTTTTTCAATTAAAGTGGGGTCATCATTAAGTAATTCTTTACCAGAAAGTTCCTTGATCAACACCTCATACGTTTCAAAATTAGGATATCTCTTAGGTGTTTTAGATCTTGGTATATATAGACTTACCATTTTAGCAAAATTATCACTTTCGGAAAAGGTTGTCCGGCCAAACTCTCCACCAAGCCAATCAATTGAGTACAATTTTGATTTGATCTTCCTATCTCGAAGCTTACGTCTGATCTTATTTTTTTCTTCTTTTCCAAGTTTCTCATGTATGGCAAGCTTGGGTTTTATTTTGCTTGATTTCTTTTTCATACTCCCATTTCCACGTCGTATCACTTTACTTCTAAGTTTGTTGATCTCTTCTAATGGATGCAAGGAATCTCCCTTCTTCAAATCTAAGTGTCTTCCATACGATCCTTGATGTGAGAACTGCTTTTTGCAATATACACAGAACTTTTTCTCTACGTTCAAAGCATCACTAATACTGGAATTTTCATAATGGTTTAAATTTGCATTATTAAACGAGGATAAATCGAGTATAGTCTGCGAGACGTCCTGATTTAAGTTTAAGAAATCTTCCTGATCATTGCTAAATTGATTTGAATCTTTCTCATTCATTCCCTTAGATGGCAATATCTAAAGTACAAAATTTTGTATAATGCGATAAATATTCTTGCATAAATTTGCGAAAATAAATAGGTAAATAAAACTATATATCTAATTTCTTCACAATTTCTCTTAAGTTACTAATATATCTATTACGAACCTTATCACCATTTCCACTAGCCACTTTCAAAATTAGTTCATTAAGCTCTGCACTTCCTAAGATATCGACATGATCAGCAGTTTTTGCACCACCCCTAATATCAAATCTATCTGGATCATCCTTAATTTCAGTAATTTTAACTGTAATGTTAGCAGGATTAAACCTTGAATTTAAGCCTTTTTGCCATTCATGACATATAGAATGGGTCATGAGTGAAACAGTTCCATCACCATCACCTAAAAAGACTGGATCACTCAGATCCAGATCAATTACCATGGATATATTTGAATTAACATCTGCCTTAGTATAAGTATAAGCTCTTTCAGTAGGTTTGCCAACTCCATAAAAACAATATATTTTCATGTTTGGAGCATTTGGTAACATAGCCTCAAGAGGGTTGGACCATTTTGAATGAATATGATTATTTTCTTCCAACTCCTGCTTACTTTTTGCCAAACCGAATGAATATTGATCTTTAACCCTATTAGAAAACCAATCTGGAGAAATTTTCAATAAATGATCTATACTTTCATTTAAAGTAAAATTATAATTCTCGTCTTCCGTTTTGTAGTTTATGAATGTACCAAAACTTTTGGATTTATCACCTAAAAGAATGACATTCGAGCTATTTGTTTCTAATGTATTGGTTGGATCATCTGGTGCATATGTATGATTTCCCCATATCAAATCACCACCCTTTGGTATCATAGCCGGTATTCCTCCAAAAGTTCTCAACATCTCAACCCTCTCTTTTCTACTGAAAAACTTCTCTAATCCATAAACAGCCAATGCATTCAATTGTACTGTATCTCTCATTTCACCTGATATTAAAGCAGGGATAGCTTTTGGTGCTCCTAATGTAGATCCGCTAATATTAATGAAGGCTTCGATATTATCATTACACCAGTGAGGTCCCCCATTACCATAATATTCACCTTCAGCTTCAACCCATTTCATAAAGTAAAAAATAATTTGAGATCCCATTGAATGCCCTACTAAAATTGATTTCTTTTGATTCAATTGATTCGTCAACTCTATTTGTTTCTTCAACTTTGAGAAGTATCCATCTCTTTTCTCTAAGTCCAAATAAGCAAGTCTCCAATCATAAGGTGCACTGATCATATTATTTGGACCGTATCCAATCACAGCAAGATTTTCAAGTACCTTATTCCAAATCCAGTATCCGGCCATAAAAAAATCAGCCGCTTCGAAACCCTGGGCTGCCCTTAATTTGATATTGGGTGGATCCAACCCCGTTTCAGGATCTAGCATTATATGCTTTAGCCAACAGGTTTTATCAAGAAACATTGTTTTAAGCATATAAAAAGAACCCCATAATCTCTTACGAAAGTAACCAATAGAGGGACAATCACCAGTGGTAGTTGTTCCCCATGATTCAATACCAGTAGAAACCACACCAGGTACCATTACAACATTAAATTCATCAGAAAGTCCAAGTTCAGAGACCATTCTTTTACCTACAGAAAATGATTCTGCTGAATTTTGAAATTGATTTTCTTTCTTTATATCCATGTCATTAATTAAAGATTGCAATCCGGTAGGTAATATATCTTTCCAATCGATTAACATATCATTAACACTCTCAAAATTTACTAGTCTATCCAATTCGTCTTTTAAATCGGGGTTGGTCCATGTAGAAATCAATACTGTTGCAATTAAACCTAAGAGGATACCCAAAATAAATATAACTCTTCTAGACTCATATAATCTTTTCTTTATAACGGCTATATCTTTGGCATTTTTATGCCTCATATGACGTGAATGGCTTATACTAATATCTCCTTCCGCCGACTTATCATCTACCTCAGATCCTTCACTTTCCTTACATCTCTCCACTCTTCCATACCTACTTCCAGAGGAAGTTCCGGTATTAAGATCCCTTCCACCATTCAAGTCACCTTTTCTACTGTTGCTTGCTCTATTTTTAATTTCACTCATACAAAAAGCAATAAAGATATAAATATAAATATAACATTTGGTTTTGAACAACTTTATTTGAGAAGCGAGGTCAAAATCGCATAATTTGATGTTTGCAAATTAAAGACTACAGATTTATGATACTTCGAACAATCTAAACTAAGCTCTTGTATATTAATCGTATTTAATATCATGGTTGAACAATAGAATAAATAAGTAGAATTAACGGCAAAAAAGTCCAGTTTCTTGCAACAAGGTTTATCTATTGAAGTATATTATGTTACAACGCATCCATTGTGTAATCGTATTCAATTCCTGGTGTGACGCTGGCAATGAATTTCAAAAATACAACCAAGTACTGATCTGCCCTAAGACCCTCTGGTTCCTCGTTGTCTTGTAGTGAGAGTCTGGTTAACTCGCTGGCGGGATCAGTCGTCGATTTCTTGGACTTTGAATGTTGCATTAAAACCTTCATTACTGATGAATGCTTGCATGGGTGAATGGAAATAGACGTTGTATTATATGAAACAGGCAAGTCTTCAATGGTGGCGGTTTTATCTTTATAGTCGCTTTGGACATCTTCAAGCATCTGCTTTGGCAACAATGGAATTCCATCCGAATTAAATCCTACCAAGTAAAGCTTGGGAACTCTATAGGAAGTAGAGTAAGTGATATATAAATCATACTTTCTTAATCGATTGTTACTATTACTAATGAACTCAAGATCAGCATCTTCATCCACAAACTCGTCGTCTCCATCATTCTGCTCAGCAGTTTCGTCAACGAAGTCCTCTATGTCATCTATCTCATTTTCTTCTGTGGGATCTGACTTGTCAATCTTCTCAAGTCTATGCGATTTCACCCATCCATCTTCTAGCTCTTCCTCCTCTTCCTCTAATTCTGAGGTAATCCCCAAATACGCCGAAGCTCTTTTATAGCTTGGCACATGTCTAGTAATCAAATACTGTTTATCCGGTGGTAGAAAGTTCTTTTGTATGTTCTTTGGGCAACTACCCCATTGCCATGTGGGAAACTTGTAAACTAAATAATCGCCCGCCTTCACAAATTCTTCCGGAGAAATTTCTCCTGTACGCTCGAAATTCGAATTATGATTTATTGGAGTAAGATACTCCCTTAATGATGATAATTTGGATCTCAACATGTTAAACTACTAGTTATTTAAGTAAAGAATCCTTAACATCATTTACTTCTTATCTCAATCGTATTACATAATCTCATATTTAGGGTCTTGGTCGTGTGTATGACAAAACCTGACTAGGACATACTATTGCAAAATGTACAATAGGGTCATTAGAATCTGTCTAACTTTACCTCCTAGAAAGAACTTGGTTACACAACTCTTTGACTTCTGTTAATTTGAGCTCAGAATCTAATAGTTTCAATTTATGACGCAAAAGTCATCTTATTTCTCACCCGTCGACCCTCTAATCTAACTTGTAAAAACGTTGCAATTTTGGATCTATCTACATGTTATTACGTATGTTTGTCTACTTTGTAGTAGCACTTCATAATAAGTGGAAAAAACTGAGCTTCATCCCTACAGAAGTGCTTGTAGAAATGTTGTACATTCTCTAAGCTTAGTCTCGCTACTCAGACACTACGCTGAGTCACTTTGCGTGACGCAAAATTAAACACGCGAATTGCGCATTTCGCCCACTGCATTTTGCTCCATAGTAAACCGTGCACAACGCTGCTTCAGGTGATTCCCTCCTGCCTTCTGGTGGGAGATTTCTCAAGCTGCCACTATTATTAAGCAGAAAATACACAAGAACCACTAACCATATATTAAGGTTTTGGCTACTCCCAATACGAAATGCAGCATAGCCACCCGCATCAGATCATTCTGCGCACAAGATACGTATATTGATCACTAAATTCCTGACATGATGTTCCACTAACTTAAGTTCTTGTAGGGCCAATCAGTCTCATTACAGTCTAGCCTACTATTTATTTTTTAACTTCTTTGGTATATTTTCGCATCTTGCTAGCATCTCCTACCCTTTTACTGTATTTGGAGGTTTACGCTCATATGCGGGTTTTGTCGTTATGTGTAATAAGCACAATAAGGCAAATCGATAATATTATCTATTATTTAAATTCTTTGGTCGAAATAATTCAAAACCAGCTGCCTTTCTCGAAAGAGTAATATTACACTGCATTAGAAGTGTAAACACATAGTGAAAGTACTACATATCCACCATTCAGTACACAGTCGCAATCATCTTTACCTGATATGTCCAGAGTCTATACAATACTTTAATTACAAAAATTTACGAAGCAATAGAAATATACAAGCTTTGTTTTTCCATTCCATATACAGAATGAAATATTTCAACGACACGCACTTACTGCCAATTGCATAATGCCAGAAGCACTCGGGCACTATAACGAAGATTTTAAAAAGATGAGCTGCCATATTCTGTCGAACTGGACTTTAGGCCGCTTTTCTATAAGTACATGCTATTTTTATCCAATCACGTAAAGACTTTGTTTCGACGAATACGGCCACCATCTCAATAGAACGAAAGTAGCACTTCGATAGTAACATGGAAACATCTACTTTACTCCCAGTCCACGCTGTGCAAAAGCATTCTCTCCTCTTTCGTTTCGGCCGTTCTGCTCATTCGATTCCTCTGCATCCCATTATCCTTTTCTTCATATTTTCCCATTTATCTCTGTTCATCACCTCCCACTAAACAACAGCCCCACTTCACATCTCGACTTCATACATGTAACAATCTCGCTAATTTTGAATCCCAATCATCCACTTGTTCAGAATGTCTCGTCCGCTCACTGCACTACGTGTTCAAACTTAGAGGTCGCGCAAGTCATAATATAAACAAACAAACAATACACGAAGCGAGCGCTACATTTGGAAATACAATAATATTTACAGCAACGACCCAAATGTATTTTCTCAGTACACGTTAAATTTAGTTGCAAGCTTCATATATGTATGTACGCGATTATTTATATATGATGTAGAATCCAAAACTTCAGCGTTTGACAAAAGTGTACGGAAGAATAGCATTTTAGCATTAACCCTAGTAACTAGCCAGCGAAGGATTCTGGTAGCTAGGAAAGGCATAGACAAGCACAACAATCAGCATCATGTCCATAACATCAAACAGAACAGCGTTGGCCACCATAAAGGACTCTCATTTGAACATCAACAGTCCTAGGTCATCACACAAGATGGGAATTCCTCTTACCCCCAATCATAAACTCAAACAGGCGACAAAGTCCCTCTCCACTTCGGATTTCAAGCCCTCGTCATCCAACTCGCCTCTTGGAAGCTTCAAGAGCGACACGGCCGGGTTGGCGGCAACAAAGCTTAAACTCAAGTTGCAACTAGCATTTTACAAGCTCCAACAGAAGAACAAGGCAGATCCTGAAAAGAAGGCGCTCGCGCCTCTGGGACTTGTTTCTATTGATGTGAGAACATTTCAGCTTCCAACACCTCCAAAGGCCCATTACCTATCGTCAGTTAACGTGAACTTGAGGACTAAAACAAGGTTGTTGAACTCGAAGTCTAAGAGACCTTCATTAACTAAAATTGCATCAAATAAACACAGCAGTCATAAGATTTCAAAATTGAAATTATTCAAAATTAAAAATAACTCGCTCTTTTATAACCAGCCTAAGGAATTGGCTATTACCGCTGAAATTATGAGTAATGCACATTCGACTACCAGGACCATGCACACAGTTAATGATATCAAGTTGCCTAGACCTGCTGTAGACAATTCGTTTAAAAGAACTACACTTCCATCCATTAATAAAATTTTAAAAACACCAATGAAACATTCAAACTCTACTAGAAGTTTAATATGCAATAATAACGCAGACGATACGATTGATGAAGATGAAACTACAATTATAAATACCACAAACGTTAAACTGAAGAAGGCAAGTAACATATTAACTTCTTCGCCCATCAATAACAACTTCGGCACTCCTAATAGCTTCAGTGTTGCTAAATCTTTGTTACAGTTAGGTGGTTACTGTATGTCTTAATCCACTGACTTTTGGCCTCGAAGGACTGGCCCTATACTTGTAAAATATTGTCCTTATCGGCATCGACTATGATCATTAACAGTCCATTCTTGTAATAATAATAATAATCTTATATTTGTTGTTTTCAGTAATGTATTATAAATTAGATTTGAAAAAGTAATTCTTTTCGTTGTATCTATATAGAAATATACAAATCTATTGCTTAATATTTCTTATGTCAATTTAGATAATATACTATTATCAACTTCAATGTAGAATTGCGAAATAAGGTAACGATATTTCATTAAAAAACCCCACAATTGCAATTTACAATGTCAATTGAATACCGAATGTTTCGACGAGTTTCATTTATCCATAGTTTGTAATTGATACGAAGCCTACTAATTTAGCATTATTTACTAGTGGGAGTGTAATACGCTTACTTTATAATCGCCACACAAGTACTATGTGGTATTGAATGTAGCAAATATCACAATGACAAGTCCGATTGATACTCTATGTTAAAAAATGTATATAGCTTGTTACTATAAATCCGGTGATATTCATCGGTACCTGAGATTTCCGTATTAATCGCTTTTCCGGCTAATACTTTATACTTATTGGGGAGTTAAATGAGGTTTGCATACAATGTACCAATAGTGGCATAAATTTTAACTACTATTAGTAATCGTATCTGATAGCTCAAGCATGCAGGTGTTTATGTCAACCGATCATTATATATAGAGCTGTATCTCCCACTTGCGATTATATTAACGAAGAACATTCAAAGATTCGTATTAAAATGTCTGATGCTTTAAAGAGCTTTAAATTGTCCAATGGAAACTCAATTCCATTCCCAGCCTATGGTACCGGTACCAAATGGTTTAAATTAGGAAGGGATGAAGTTGATGAAAACCTTGTCAGTACTTTAGTTACTGCAATCAAAAGTGGATTCATCCACATTGACGGTGCCGAAATTTATAACACTGATCTTGAAATTGGTAAAGCTATTAAGGATTCTGGTGCCAAGAGAGAAGATTTGTTTATCACTAACAAATATTTTTCCGGTAGCATTTCCAGCGATGCTCATTCCACTGAGGGTAATCCATACGAGAGTTTAAAAGCAGCATTGAAGAAGCTTGAATTGGACTATGTTGATTTGTACTTAATCCACTCTCCCTTTATCAGAAAGGAAGTTCATGGATTCACTTTAGTTGAGGCATGGAAATATTTGGAACAATTGGTTGATGAAGGTTACGCAAAGAATATTGGTGTCTCCAACTTTGCCAAAGAAGATTTGGAAGTTATTTTAAACGCCAATCCAAAATACAAGCCAGTTATCAACCAAATTGAATACAATGCTTACTTGCAATCGCAAACTCCTGATATTGTTGAATATGCTGAAAAGAATGATATTTTAATTCAAGCTTACAGTCCTTTGGCACCACTTTTTAAGGGTTCTCCAGGTCCTTTGGACGATACATTGAAGGAATTAGCAGCCAAGTATAAGAAGTCTGAAGGTCAAATCTTATTAAAATGGGTAGCTCAGAAGAATGTTTTACCAATTACTACATCTGCTAAGGAAGAAAGAATTAAAAGCTTCTTAGATATTTTTGATTTCGAATTGACAAAGGAAGAAGTCGAAGATATTACAAAGATTGGTTCTAAGAAAACCTTAAGACAATACTGGCTTCCAGAATTCTCTAAGTATGATTAAATATTAATTACCTATAACTAAGCAGCATTATTGGCCTGCAATAATATTTGTGTTAATGTTATTTATCAACTCACTTACTTCCTTGATATGCATGTTGAGAGAATTGTAATCTTCATTCGAAGTATCGCCAAAAATTAACAAATCATTTTCTTGATCTATTTTGGTATTAACAGGTAATCTATCACTTAGAATCATTTTGAAAATAATTTTCTCTATACCACCATCATCTTCAATGTTTAGGATTTTATGGATCTTGGCAATCTTAATAGATTTATAATAATTAGAGAGGTTATAGATATTATTTTCCAATAAATTGCTGAAAAGAATTGTGGAAGGTATTCTTTTAATTGCCGAATTCTCTTTGATTTGATAGATAAATTGTCGGTATTTCTCAACAGGAATAATCTTCTTGTTAAGCACCATAATGAATATATCTTTCGCAACGGGATCGATTTCATTATAATTTGTATTCTCGTGAACAAAACTAACTAAATTTGCCCTCCTGAAGTCATATCTGGATATTATAAGTAGCTGTAATAATTTATAATTAACTGCATTTCTTAAAATGATATAATTATTGGGGATGGTACTGAGCAAAAGAGTCTTCTTGTTAATGAGTTCAAATATTTTATTTTCTCCAGCTTTCACTAGAAACTGATAATCTCCATACAAATCATTGAATTTAATCTTAATATAAGTCTGAATGTAATTATTCGTGTTGAACACGCCATTCTTCACAATATTAGAATTGTGAATTTCTTTAAACAAGGCTTCGATTTTGTTATTTTCTTCTGTTCCAAGTATTGAATCTATCCTTATGAGTTGTACAAGGATTTTGTATTCTTCCAGTAACACCAACTTTAGGTCTTCAGCATTATTATCACCAACATGACTCTCCAAGAAATCTATTTTTATATCATCTGAAACACTAGAGTCAATGACCTGCTGTATATCTGAGCTAAGAGGCGATGTCATATGGGGTTAATAAAGGAATGCTTTCCAGATTCTCTTTGTTTCCTCGCTTACTCGTTTTTCTCGTTTATCTCGTATACTCTGAAAATTTATATAGAGCTGATTTCTCTCTCTGTTTACGCTTTTATTTTTCGGAAAGACACCACCATGAAATTGTTCTACATTGCCGCTATCCCAATAGCGTTATACAGCTTCTTCAATTATTTATTCCACAATTGGTTAGCTACAAACTATAGATTCGACAAGGAAGTCTTGGTGAACTTGTCAAGAGAAGTAATAGCAAATCATCCAGATGGTAATGCAACCGCTATCATGTTAGAATTGGCTCCTAAAATTAAGGCAGAATACCCAGATATCATCAACGACTTGAACTTTGACGACTGGGTGTACAATAACGCCGGTGGTGCTATGGGTACTATGTTCATTTTGCACGCTTCCATTTCCGAATATTTGATTTTCTTCGGTACTGCTGTCGGTACTGAGGGCCACAGTGGTGTTCATTTTGCTGACGACTACTTTACCATCTTGACTGGTGAACAAAAGGCTGCTTATCCTGGTGCTTTGATCCCCGAAATTTACTTGCCAGGTGACGTACATCACTTACCAAAGGGAACCTCAAAGCAATACTCTATGCCGAACGGTGCTTTCGCCTTGGAATTAGCTCAAGGTTGGATTCCAGCTATGTTACCATTTGGATTTTTGGACACATTGACCTCTACCTTAGACTTCGATGCATTTCGCAGAACTGCTTACTTCACCGCAAAGGACATGATCCAAAACCTTTTAAGAGGTAAGTTCTGAATGCAGTGTGTCGACTTAGACATTGTTGAACAGTCTTATTTGAGTTCTTCAACTCATTTCTGCTGTCACAGCACTCCACATCTACATATTAGACTTATATTTTTAATAATTACCTAAATAAACAAGTTTTTGAAACTGACCAATGTCAGAAGAAATAATCTTTTGCATAACGATAATGTGTTTTCACACGTTCTGAAAAAAGCGATCTGCCAAATCGCTTATCGGTCACTTATCGCGTAAATCCAAATCATAAATGTAATTTAATGTGAGATAAATGTCCAACAACTCGACAATTCAAATAAAGAGCTCAAGAAAAGCAAATACTCGGATATGACATCGACTATAGATGAAAATACTCCGTTCTTAGCCTCGGAATCAGCAATGGAGAGTGAAGTGGTCACTTACGTGCAACAAAGGAGAGCGTCTATGCATTCTGTTGGCGCTGAAAAGATCCCCAGGAATCTTTCTCTCTACAGGGCTATTTCTAACGATAGAATCCCATCGTTGAAGTCACAGTCATCATTCGAGAACGTGGCCTCGCTTTTGTCGCACCATTCGATGTTGAAAGAGCCAGAGACCAATATTGGTCTAGAAATTAAGGTGATCTTGAAGTACTCAATTCCCCTCATTATCACCTTTTTATTACAATATTCATTAACGGTGGCTTCTGTCTTCTCGGTGGGTAGACTAGGTTCGGACGAATTGGCTGCTGTGAGTTTGAGTTCAATGACGGCTAATATTTCGGGGTATGCTATTATTCAGGGAATCAGTACTTGTCTCGATACACTCTGTGCCCAGAGTTATGGTAGAAAGGATTACAACACAGTTGGTTTACATTTCATGAGATGTAACTATTTCATTTTCATGTTGTACATTCCAATGTTTGTGTTATGGTACTTCTTCTCAGAGAAAATTCTCTTAATGTTGGTCGACCAGGAAAATCTCTGTGTTTTAGCATCAAAGTATTTACAGATTTTGAGTTTTGGATTACCAGGCTTTATTTTGTTTGAGAATGCGAAGCATTTCTTGCAAAGTCAGGGGGTATTCCATGCATCTACATATGTTTTGGCTGTTTGTGCCCCACTTAATGCTTTATTAAACTATTTCTTAGTTTGGGATAAAAGATTTGGAATGGGATTTATTGGTGCACCACTCTCCGTAGTCTTTACTAATTGGTTGATGTGTATTTTGCTCTTCTTATACATCTATTTCGTTAGGGGTTATGAATGTTGGCCCAAAGATGATATTTTTAGCGCAACCATGTTTAAGAATTGGAAAAAGATGATTAATCTATCTGTACCTGGTGTATTGATGGTGGAAGCAGAATGGTTAGCGTTTGAGATCATTACTTTTACTTCTTCTAAATTTGGTACTGACGTATTAGCGGCACAATCTATTGTCAGTACAACTTGTGTGTTATTGTATCAAGTTCCATTTGCCTTATCTATAGCCTCGTCTACTAGGATTGCTTGGTATATTGGTGCTGCATCTAAAAAGGCAGCCAAAATGGCAACTACTGCAACCCTTTATACTGCAGTCACATTTGGTGTAATTAATGGCTTGTTTTTATTTACCTTTAGAAGATTCTTGGCCTCTTTGTACACTAGTGACAATGATGTCATTAACTTAGCAGCTAAGGTTTTGGTAATTGGATCACTCTATCAAGTTAATGATTCCCTTTCCTGTTCTACAGGTGGGGTCTTAAGAGGACAAGGCAGACAAAAAATTGGAGGTATTTTAAATCTTGTCAGTTATTATCTTATTGCTTTACCTTTTGCTTTTCTTTTTGCTTTTTATTTTGAGTTAGAATTATTTGGATTGTGGCTTGGTATGCTTATTGCCTTGTTTGTCATATCAATCTTACAATATCATTATGTCAAGACAAGTGATTGGGATTCCATCATTAATGCATGTATCAATGATGCAATAATAGAGGACAGTAATGTAGAAGCCCTTTCTTTGATTCCTACTTTAAGCAGCTCAAGAGTTTTATGAATTGTTAATTCTGGCATTTATATTAATTCTTTCCACAATCCGTTTATATACAATAACTTCCTACCTTTAATAGAGTTTTATTTATACATTTATAGTATACTTCCCATCAAAAGGTTACTTGAAATAAAATAAGTTCCTTTCTTTCTATAAATTCTTACTCCTTCTACCATTTACTGAACAAATTTTTAAAAATCACTGGAATTTCCCTATTTAGGGAGCTGTGAGATCCTGCAACAACCAGTATTAGGTAGCGATAGATAGCAGGCATCAATTCAAGAACTATAAAAAGATCATATATTCCCCTTTGAAAACCAAAATATTAGTCAAGTAAAATAAGTTTATATTTTTCTAATATGCAAATTTCTAAGTTATCACTCGCTACCACCTTGTTCGCTTTTGCGGCTGCTGACCTGTCAGTTAGAGACCACTCTTCCAAAGAGCGCTCTTCCATGGTTGAACTGAAAGTTACAGAGCACTCTTCCAAGGCTGAACTGACAGTTACAGAGCACTCTTCCACTGTGGTTACCATTACAGAGTGTCACTCATCCGTTACTAATTGTCCGTTCACCACCAGAAGTTCTGTTAATACTTCAATTTCAGTTTCTACTTTGGAAGGCGTTGCCGGTAAATACTCTGTTGGTTCAGCTGGAGCTGTTCTCGCAGTTGCTGGCGGTCTTTTAGCATTATAATATGCTATTTTAATTTTTTTTTAAATTACTTTACTAGAATATACTATTTTTGGATATTATTGATATATAATTATTAATATACTTAGTAAAGCAATACAGTTTAGTGTCTTTTGGGATCGATTCAAATCAGAATAGAAGTTGAGACATCCGCTTTTTTGTGTAATGCAATAATCTATCTAGATTTTCTGGAGAGCTCGAACTCTAATTCTTTTATACGGGAATTTGCCTTGTCCAATTCAATTCTATAATAATCAACACTGCTTTCACTATCTTGCAATTCATTTAGTAAATTATCACATATATTCTTAACGGATGTCTGCAGACTAGAAGATTTGATTAATCTCACCTTTTCCTTTAATGATATAATCTTTGGGTTTCTCTTTTTACCCTTTAAGGCTCTATATTTCACTACAAGCCTATAATATGCTTTATAGAAATTTTCCAAATTTTTAAGCTCCTTTAAATAATCCTGCTTTAGAGCATCATATTTTTCTTCTATATTTTTTGGTACTTCTTCATTTTTACTAACATCAATGAGTTCATTAAATTCCTCAAGAAATTTATTTTGGTTGTCTATTTTATTGACTAAGGTCTCCCAATCATATTCAGAGTGTGTTGCGACTATATGATTATTTAAATCAGTATTATATCTTGTATTAAGTTCCGTATGTCTTTCTTGCGAAATTTCAAAGTCCAAGTCCTTCAATTGTCTATCAATATAAGATGCATATGCATCTTTGCTTCCTCTGTTCTTACTGTATCCATTTGCTTCTCTTTCTCGCCTATTAGAACTACTCACAAATTTGCCAGGATAATTAGAAGGCAATGAATTATTAGTTTTTGTTATTTTGTCTCCAGTGTCAGTAATGTTATTTAATATCAAATTAAAATCAGTATTAAGTTCTTCGTCAGAATCATCATATACATTTCCAAAGAGATTCTTATAACCATCATCTCTATTACCATTTAAAATGCCGCTCGATCTGCTCAGTGTACATGTTTCAATATCATTATCTGAGTGTCGTATTTTGTCGAAATTATAATTTGTATCTCCCGGCTCTCTCCAGTTGTTGATGTTTCTTGCACCATAGCGGCTATTTCTTGTTTGATCAAATCTCGAGTCTATAGTAGGTTCATAGGTTGACGCCGACGTAGTATGTATAGTATTATTGTAGTCAATCGTCGGTTCATTTCTCAACGGAGAAGTAGGCCCAAATATAGATGATACTGCTCTGTTGAACATGCTTGTGATAGTCCTGGAAAGATCCAGTGATCTTAAGATTAGCCGTTCGTTTACAATATGACTAAATTACACAAAATCACAATATAAAATCTATTCATGTGATACAAAATCATGATGATGGAAAGCCATAAAACCAATTTAAAATAGATTGCCAGCAAACCAGAATAGGGGATGGTGATTGGTAAATAGTAGGAGGTGATTGAGTAGTAAAATTCAGAATGTACCCATGCTGGGAGAACTAAATATAGTATGGAGCTACAATACAAAAGATTGACGACTAAGAATGAACCGTATTTTACACCCATCTTTAGTACTTACTATCTTTGCAGTGTAGTTGTATTATATATATATTATTACACTGTTGATACAAATATCTGAACTAAATATCACCCAATAAGTTTCTCTTTTACATACCTTCTAAGCATTTAATTGGTTTCGATTTAGGCTTGTTTGTAGAATATACAACTTGCCTTTTTAACATCTTTCTCAAAACAATAACATATGAAGTCTAGAATACTTTCTATCTTAATAAATCTGATAAAAAGCTTAAAGAGTTGAAAAGACAAAGATACGCCACTGACAAACACGCTATCGTTGCAAAATCGTCGAGAATATATAGTTATCTCTTAAAATAAATCCTTCGATTCCTTCGATATACACTAAACTTGGATGCAGTTATAGTAGCCGAAAAATCATTGAGATTCTCTATGTTGCTGAATTAAAGGATAGAATTTAGCTTACATATGGAGCAATTTAAGAAGCTGCGAGAAATGGAGTCGAGTAACTGAATAGCTCAGTGCTATGACTAACATACTTTAACCAAGTACCCGAAGCAGGCAAGTAATGTAATTTTGCCTGTTCTAAATGTATTTTAGAAGGTATGTAAAACAGTAGCTTTACACAATAAATTTAGTAAGACTGCATCAGCCCCTGCTACGATAATTTATTAAATAATTTTACAGTAATATAATTTAACAAATCTACATCGAATACATTACAACCATTGTGAAGTTGAATGCCACTTTTATAGCATATCTATAACAAAATGAAGAGCATATAAAACCTCAGGCTCACTGCAAAAATGAGAACTCTTTTTGACACTGCCACATACATTCTATAAAAAGCATTGTCGCGCATATTTGCTCTGCCTTTAAATTGTCATTAAGAAGGAATTTGTTTCAAAAAAAAAAAACATCTTATTTCCAAGAATTCCAACTTCATTTATTGTATCATTCCCTCTTTTTATTAATCTGGTAAATTTATATTGGATAAAACGAAAATTTAATTCTGGGAGCTCAAACAAACTCTATACTATCGCAGGAATAATACATATTCAATTAAAATGATATTCACGCTTCCAATCTTTGTATTGGCGTATGTCATCAGATTAGCAATAGCAGCTCCAAATATGGCTGAATTGGAGGGTACATGGTCGTCCAAATCCAATACTGTATTCACTGGTCCAGGTTTTTATGATCCAGTGGATGAGTTGTTAATAGAGCCTGATTTACCTGGTATCTCTTATTCATTTACATCAGATGGTCATTTCGAACAAGCTTTATACAGAATTACTTCCAACCCAAAGAACCATTCTTGTGCTACTGCTGTCTTGCAATACCAACACGGAAAATATGAAATTAAATCTAACGGGTCTGTTTTCTTGTATCCTATTGCCGTGGATGGAAGACAATTATTGAGTGACCCATGCACCAATGGTGATGAATCTGTTTATTCAAGATATAATCAAGGAACTTGGTTTAAAACTTACCAGGTATATCTTGACAACTACAACGGTAGAACTGCTTTACAAATTTATCAGTTCGATGGATCTATGATGCAACCATTGTATTTAGCATACAAACCACCTGTGATGTTACCAACAATTGCATTGAACCCTACAGACTCCGCCTCTGAAAGTGCTACATCATTGAGAAGAAAGGTGAAGAGATCATTGGAAAACAGATACAGAACTTCTGCCGTTAAAGAATTTCCGTATGAAAAGTATGATTTCTACTGGTGGTTTGCAGTAGCTTTGTTGGGTGTGGCTTCTACCTCTTTATTAATGCGTTGATCTGATTTGAACATATACTTTTGTCTAACATTCTTTTAACTTTGACATTTTAGTATCTTTGTAAAAGCAATTCAATGATTTCATATAGAATATGAAGCCAATGAACGATATAAGTATCGAAATAGGTATTACATATTTTACGTACGTTATTAAAGATTCTACTTAAGTCAATTAGACTTGATTCCTTATATTGGTAGTGTCTTGCCAAAATCACTCCTAACATAAGGTGGTCACACTGATAACGATGGCGTATACTTAAAATTAAATAAGTAATAATAACAGAAGTATTTAATTAAACATGTCTTGGTTTGGTAGTAGTTCATCACTGGCAACGCCATTAGATAATAAGATAGTTGAAGCAACTTCCGAGTCTATTCCTAATGGGGAATTGGACTTGTACATTGCACTAGAAGTGACAGATTTGATCAGGAGTAAGACAATCCCACCCAAGCAGTGCATGAGATCTTTGAAGAAAAGGTTAACAACAGTATATCAGAATCCAAATTTATTAAAGTCGACATTAAAGTTGGTGGATCTAAGCGTTAAAAATGGTGGGTACCACTTTTTGGTTGAATTGACATCCAAGGAGTTCATAGACTATTTAATAGATTACATTTTCAAAATTCATTATAATACTAAAGATGCGAAATTAGCATATGATTCAGCTAAGTTAGATGTTGGAGAGTTTATTTTGTCTCTAATTCAAGACTGGAAAGTATATTTTGAGGGCCAATTACAATTAAACTATGTTGAGAAATGCTACAACCAACTTTTAAATCAGGGATATGAATTTCCGTATAAAGAGGGTAATCTTAATAGCAAATTTGTAGATAGTGAGGCGCCTCCTGATTGGGTTGATAATGATGAGTGTATGATATGTTATAATCCGTTTTCTTTAATTAATAGAAAGCACCATTGCAGGTCTTGTGGGGGGGTGTTTTGTATGACACATTCGTCGCATAATATTCCCTTAGTGACGTTAGGTATCATGGAGCCTGTTAGAGTCTGTGATAACTGTTATGAAAAACTGAAGTATCAAAAAGGCAGTAACAAGAGTAATAGTAAAGGACTCTCTGATAATGTAGTCAGTACTGCATTTGATGAAGATGAACAATTAAGAAAGGCTCTTGAGTTAAGTTTGCAAGACAGTTCTGTTCAGGTATCAAGACCTGATGATTTGCCTACTATTCCGCTCTCTACTACGACCGCTGCTCGTGAAGATACGCAAGAAGATGAGGATGTAGAAATGAAAAGGGCAATTGAAGTTAGTTTAAAAGAATTCAAAGATCAAGAAGAACGATTTAAACAACAACAAAATGTTACTACAGTTTATCAAAATGCTTCTCCAGGGTATGCTGAAAATCAGTCTGATTTTTATAGTAATATTCTTCCAACTAATCCATTTTCCCCACCTAAGCAAAGTTATATTCAACAATCGAATCATTCATTACCTGAAATTAAGGCACCACCAAAAAATGAAGATTTAACGCAACAAGAAGAAGAACAGATCAATTTATTTATTACATTAATTAAGCAGATTCGGAGTGATGCTAGTAAACAATCCAATATATTGTATGATTCTAATTTGAACGAATTACACTCCAAGGTAATAAAATTGAAACCTAAGTTGAATAAGACTCTACGCATGTCAATAGAAAGATATGAATCATTTTTAGAATTGCATAATAAAATTACTACGATTACTCGTTTGTATGATCAGTTTTTAGAGTCGAAGTTGAGCATGGTATATGGTAATCACAGTATCGCTTCTCCTGTTGGCCAATCAGAATATATCCAAAAGAATAACACCACTTCGTTTCAAAGTTTACGTCAACAAAACTCCGGTTATGAAAAACCAGAGAGTCCTTTAGAAAGCCATCACCTGGGTATGACTAAACATGTATCTCGCCAAAATACATTTGGTTCTGTAAATAGAAATGAACCTCAACATACGAGCTATTATAAAAATTATAATAATGTGAATTATGAAAGAAAACAATACCTGAGTCAAGTTGATGGTAATCAAGGATTGGTTTATCCTTCTAATCCAGAAGAACCGCTTAATTCTAATTACTATCCTCTGGGTGTTTCTGAAGTTACTTCTGTTTCTCCTCGAGATTCTACATCCAATTCTGTGGATCGCTTTAAGTATCCTTCTCAACCAGAATTTGATGGTCCTTCTGAACCACAGATTTCTCAGCTAATGTATCCATCGCATGATTCAAGTTATAATGGCAATGTACCCCAGTATCCATTAGAACCTGTCTATCCAAGAAACTCGTATAGCTCTACAAATGAAGAAAATGAAGCTGAAGATAAGTATCCTACAATTGAAAAATTTGATGATGAGTACGAAAGGAATTCTGAAAGCTTTCCAACTATGCCTGAAGTCCCACAGTGGAATGAAGATAGTAAAGCCAAAAAGACTCAGTCTAAAACGTCGCTCGTATCTGAGCCAGAGCCATTGATTGAATTGTGAACTACTACAATTAGTATTTAATAAATATATGATTATAATAATAGAGCACCAAGACTTATTTTTTGCGATTATGAGCAAAAATCGAAATCTCAAATTTTTTTTCTTAGATCAAAAATTTTCCCGACTAATTGAAGAATTATATTTTTTTCTTTCTAACAGTACTACGTTTACAGAGTTGTTTAGCTTTATTTAAAGTAACTTATCTTACCTACAAACGTAATTGTTTCAACGAGAGCTGCCGCTTGAAGTCTTATAAAAGTTCTTTCTCACATATTACGTGAGATACATTTGTTCCAGTCCTAGCTTTAATTAAGTGAAATACCAGTTATTGGATCCCACCAATAAAGAAATTAAAATTATTATGACACCTTCTCTTGAAGTCTTTCACAATGAAAATACAATTTATGAATCTATTAACAATGATTTACTAGTTGATATTCAATGTAACTATCCTAGCTTGTCTGAAAATTTAAGCAATAATGGTTCAATTTCTAAAAAAGTTTCATTATCAAAAGAATTGATTGGTAAAGCTCTTTCTAATCAAATTTCAAAAATTGATCATGAATCATGCGATGCTGGCGACGAAGATTCTTTCTTTGTTTGCGATTTGGGTGAGGTATACCGCTCTTTTAGATTGTGGCAATATCATTTACCAATGGTTCATCCTCATTATGCTGTCAAGTGCAATACGGATATTGAAGTTATTAGATTATTAGCTAAATTGGGTGCTGATTTTGATTGTGCCTCCAAGAATGAAATTGATGTAATTTTAGGTGCCGCTGTTTCCTCTGAAAGAATTGTTTATGCAAACCCATGTAAAACCAATTCTTTTATTAGACATGCTCGAGAGAAGAATGTCAATTTGACAACTGTTGACAATGCTCAAGAGTTACACAAATTGAAAAAATTCCATCCAGATTGTGGAATCTTGATTAGGCTTGCTACCGATGACGAAACTGCTCAATGTAGACTTTCGACTAAATTCGGTTGTTCCTTGGAAACTGCTATTGAAGAATTATTGCCATTGGCATCAGAACTATGCCTTGACGTCAAGGGTGTTGCCTTCCATGTTGGATCAGGTGCTAAAGATTTTGATTCCATCTACAAGGCAGTTAGAGAATCAAGGGCTGTCTTTGATAGGGGTTTGAATGATTTCAATTTTAAAATGGATACATTAGATATTGGTGGTGGCTTTGAAAAGGAAACTTTTGAACAATCTTCATCTATGGTTAGACTTTCTCTAGAGAAGTTCTTTCCTAGTGAATATTCGAAGAAGTTACAAATGAAGTTTATTGCTGAGCCCGGTAGATTCATGGTAGCTAATGCATTTACCTTGGCTACGCATGTTATTGCTCGTAGAGATATTCCCCAGAATTTGAGAGAATTAAATAACATTCAGGCAATGATTTATATCAATGATGGTGTTTATGGTAATTTGAACTGTATTCTCTTCGATCATCAAGAACCTCGCCCTCATGTTTTATCGCATAATGGGAAGTTTTGCTACAATGATGACGTCGAATCTTCTAAGAACCAATTTTCTATTTGGGGACCTACTTGCGATGGTTTGGACTGTGTTTCTAACAAATGCTTACTTTCAAAAAATGTTCATGTAGGCGACTGGTTGTACTTCCCTGACTTAGGTGCCTACACGTCAGCTGCTACAACCTCCTTTAATGGTTTTAAAGGTCTTGCTCAAACAATCTACGTTTCATCTGAGCATTTATAGTTTGATTTTATAGAAATTTATTTATATATTAGTCGTAATAAATGGCTGAGTTGGTTTGCTAACTTTCATGTTTACACAAAATTGACGTGCGGTTAACCATATCTTTGATAAAATATTGAAGTATCAATTAATTAACAGTATACTTAAAGTATCCTTGATCTCTTCATTGTATATTTGCAAAATGCCCTTCAAAAACGTTGGTAATACAACTCAGATAAATAATGCATTGAAGGCAATGGAGCAAAAACCACCTGTGCCGGCTCAAGACTTTAGCGTATATGTAACTGAAGAAGGTGACAAAATAAAAACTACTGAAAGATACGTGAAATCGATAAATCCACCAGCATCTTTTAAGCCAACTGATGCTCAGGTGTTTTTACCTAACGGTTTACCAAACTGTGAATTTTTAAGAGAACATTTTATTAATGAGGGAAGATTAGAAGAGGAACAAGCAATTAGAATCTTACGGGATGCGACGGATTTTTTTGCTAGTGAACCAAACTTGCTAGATGTTCCAGCTCCAGTTACTGTATGTGGTGATATACATGGTCAATATTATGACTTAATGAAGTTATTTGAAGTTGGTGGGCATCCATCGAAAACTGCCTATTTATTTTTGGGTGATTATGTTGACAGAGGTTCTTTTTCTATTGAGTGCTTGCTCTATTTGTATTCTCTAAAGTTAACTTATCCTGATACATTCTGGATGTTAAGAGGAAATCACGAATGTAGACACTTAACTGGCTATTTTACCTTCAAATCAGAGTGCTTACATAAGTATTCCTTGCTGTTGTATGAAGAATGTTTGAAATCTTTCAATGCCTTGCCCCTTGCTGCAATCATGAATAAACAATTTTTTTGTGTACATGGTGGGTTGTCTCCAGAATTGAAGTCTTTGAATGATTTAGTGAAAATTGACAGATTTAGGGAACCACCTACTAAGGGCTTAATGTGTGATTTATTATGGGCAGACCCTGTTGAAGATTATGACGAAGATGATATAGATCAGTTATTCGTAAAAAATACAGTAAGAGGGTGTTCATACGCTTTTACCTATAAGGCATCTTGTCAATTTTTAGAGAAGACTGGGTTGTTGTCAATTATTAGAGCACATGAAGCTCAAGATGCGGGTTATAGAATGTATCGAAGAACAAAGACGATGGGTTTTCCATCTTTGTTAACAATGTTTAGTGCCCCTAACTACCTTGATACTTATAACAATAAGGCAGCCGTCTTGAAGTTTGAGAATAATGTCATGAATATTAGACAGTTTAACGCGTCGCCTCATCCCTATTGGTTACCACATTTTATGGATGTCTTCACTTGGTCGTTACCATTTGTAGGTGAAAAGGTTACCGATATGTTGGTGTCCATTTTGAATATTTGCACAGAAGATGAATTGGATGAAGACACACCAACTGCAACAGACGTTTCTGAAACTAAAACCTCATCTTCAGAGGTAAATACTCGACCAGATACTGTTGATAGAGAATCTTTGGAAGCCACACGACAAGCATTGAGAAATAAGATTATAGCTATAGGAAAAGTTGCAAGAATGTACGAAGTTTTACGTCAAGAATCTGAAGATGTTGCACATCTTAAGATGTTGAATAGTGGAACTCTTCCAAAGGGATCTTTATTGCATGGGAGTGAAGGTTTAAAGAAAAAAATTAATACTTTTGAAGAAGCAAGAAAAGCAGATTTGATTAATGAAACATTGCCTCCTACCCAGGAAGAGATGGAAAAGAGAGAACTCGAACGAGCCGAGCAAATAAAAAATGAAATTAAGAACACAGAACATTCCAGTCCTGTTTTACGTAGGTTCATTAGAAGATTGTCCTGAATTTGGTTAGGAGTCTTCTAATTTGATATCTATTAGTACTGTTTATAAAATTTCATTCCGCGAGGTAAAACGTATATACGTAATAAATTATGACAAGTGATAATGACATTTTTTGTGACAAAACATGCATCGATTGCAACGCTAGTAACTAGATTTAAGTATTTATGATGAAGATTAAAGAAAATTATCAAAATATCTTTTCTGAATTTTTCTTAATTTAATTCAAAAGTGTATTTAATATTTTTTTAACTTTATAATTCGATTATTCCAAATATTTTTGAAATTATTGAATATACTGAATACTGTAAAAAATTTTCTTTGAAAAATTATCTTAAGGAAAAATCTCAATTACATTGTCCTTAAAGTAAAATTAATCAAAAACACTCCTATATATATACAATCCAGGTAATTTCGATTAGAGAATCTGTATCAAGACTTAAGACAATTTCAAAATACACGACTCGATTATAGACTATATACAGTACATATATCAAGTATAATTTTCATACTAGCTTATCTAAGGACTCATTAAATTTCAATAAAAGAAGCAAAACACATGAACTATGAAACATAATATAACATTGGTTTACGAAGAGCCAAACATAGAAAGTACTATACCGGTTTCTATTTATCATTCATCATCCCCGGAGAATTTTTCTTTGGATGATGATAAGCTTGTTCTTTATGCTGGTGGAACCAATTATAAGTTGAATGTTTTGAATAATGACCCTACACAGACTATTGAAGTAGGAAAAGATATATTGAATATAGATATTTCTAGTGTTTCGATCTATGTTTTAAACACATCTTTCATTTTATGGTTTAACCAAGGCAATATTGGATTAAATATTCCGTATCAGGTTATTGTTCTCCATGCTTTACAGGAAAGCAAGTTGTATCTTCAAATGATCTCTAGTCCTTATTTACAAAGTATACGAAAGGAAGATTCTCGGCTTATTTCATGTGTGGAGCTTTCTATTGAATATAATGGTTCGAATGTAGTGACTAACGCACTTATTAACAAAAATTCGTCCATTGAAGGACTATACGAAGGAATGTCAAAATGCTCTAGTTTTCATTACGATGATGATTCCGACGATGACGATTTCATACAACAATCTATGCCTAATTCAGAAACACCTCAGAAAGCCTTGGAAATTCCAAGTTCATGGTTAGAGAGTGGTGCCCATCCTGAAGAGGCCATGCCTTACAGAAATTTGGGAGACGCTGATGATTTAGAATCTTATGATGATAATGAACTCAATAATGATGACCTTGAACATGTAGCTGGAATGAGTGTGGATGTAGGATTTGCCCCAATTGCTGGAAGCATAAGAAAAAGAGAAGAAGAATTAGACAGTAGTAAGAAATCTCGAAAGTTATATTAAGTCTATAGGACAAGTGTAAAGTAGAATTATAATTGTATAGTAAACTTCCAAAACTAGATAATATATTCAATATTATGATGCAAATTTATTGGAATTTATGTGCAGTAAGCATTTTTTATAATTGGACTAGATCAATTGATAACTATCACCCTTCTTAATATAAAATTTGTCACATTTTCCCAGTATGAAAACTACTGAAGAAAGATTAGAATTTAAGAACCACTTCTTTAGATTAGGACAGGGCCTAATAATACCGCATGATAAGGAAGAGTATTGGCAAGTTTTTTGGGAATTTCCCGAGACATCGGGGGATATATTTGACTTGTTTACCAGTGGAGATATTAAATTGATCAGAGATCAAAATATTACAAACTTTATATTAATAATCAGAAGGCTTTCTTTAAAGATTATAGAAATAACGTACGATGAGAAGTTTCCTTCGCCCAAAACTACGCTAACAATATTGAATTGCATCCGTTTATTGACAAAATTGATACCTTTTTTGTATGAGGCAGATACTTTTGCCGATATTGAAGATGATATATTTTGGAGTAAAGAGTTCAATGCAATGAAGTTTGTGAATAAAGCTGGACCCATTAATGTGGATGTCATACAAATGAAGGAAGAATTGGGAGTTAGTTTGTCAAAAGCATTGTTAGCATTAGCATTTATCAAATCATTTACGGTGGATATATCTGCTCCGTCTAAGAAGAGTAGAGTTTTAAGTGTATGGGAGCCTGGAATTGGTTCATCTACTACATGTACTTGTCCAAATCCTATAATTGATAGTAACAGAACGGAGATATTAAGACTTTTAATTACTATTAGTGGAACAGCATTTTATCAAACACCATCTCAAATTGTTTCGAAAGGTTCCAAGTTTTTAACGTATCTAGTAGCATGTACTCCGAAAGTGGAACTTTTAACTTTGGTTTGCTCATTAATGAATTTGGTATGTAGAACTGCAAAATATTTAGCAGAGGATAATTCATTAATATATAATTCTACTCCGTTAAATGAGATGAGAAATCTATGTGTTACTTATTCAATTCAATTACTCGCAGTTATGTTTGTCTATCCTTTACCATCGAAGGATAATCTTCAGTTCTTAGAAAAATTGGATGAACTCCCAACTCAAAAACCATATAACGTGGTCCGTGTCTATATGGGAAAACTATATAAAGAAGAAGAGTTGAAGTTTTTATGTTCTTATTTGCTCAATACGCTTAAAAACCCAGTTTCAGATTCTGATAACTCTAAATTTAGCCTCAACAAAGCTGGTGGTCAGCCGTCGTTATGGGCAACTGAAACAGTTATTTTACTATGGGAATTAATTCAATGTAATAAGAATTTTAGGGTTTATGTAAGTGAAAAGTATATCGACGAGCTTCTAATAATTTTGTTACATTATATTGTTACATTTTATGGCGTGAACGCTCACAAAAATTTGACAAGGGTTTGCTGCTACTTTCTATTATACTTATCCTCAGATTGTTTGTCCTTGGATAAAATTTTCTACCCGATGAATATAAACTTTCATTCGTCTCTTTCGCCCAACCTCAAGAGTCAAGGGATAATAACTACAAGAGATTACGTGGTGACAACTATATGCAATTTACTATGTAGTTTACCAATGGGAATATCTATTGATAATCACAACGGGATATCTGATTTATTATTGACAACATTAGTCGAAATTTTATACAACTTAATTCCATTGGTATCTGATAAGGAAATAATACCCACTCTGGAGACCCATAACTCAAGAGGTGGTTTGTCTTATGCTGCTTGCACTTCAATTACCCAACTAATTAAGAAGTTTACGGCAAGGCCGTTTCTTTTGGATAAGCCAATTCATTCAGACTTACTTGCGTTGCTCATCCGCTCAGTTTGTACCGCTAGCATCAAATATTCGCAACCCTCGCGTATGCTATTATTTTCGATTTTAAAGAATGAAAAGGTTTATGATCAAGTATGGAATACTATTTATAGTTTTGACTCAGAATATTTTATTGGTAATTCTTTAAAATTAAGTAGTATTGATGACACTGAAGAACAGATACAAGAATATGATAATTCAAAGCCAATTTCTGATTCGTTGTCAAAAGTTACATCTGAAACGTCAGATCTTCTGATGCAAAACGATCTCTTACCCGATAACGAACTCTCGACTTCGTTGTTTATTCAAAGTTTGAGTAGGGTGGGATCTAGGACAAGTTCTGTGCTTAACTTGGATATTCACCAACATGAAGAGAAATTTGATTCAGAAAATGAAGATAAAGCTATTGACTCGGCTTTAAGGCCAAAGCTTCCTACTGGTATGACCAAAAAAGCAAGAGAGAAGTTTCCTAAAGAAGCACCGCTTAAAAGGACTTGGGGAGGGAATGACTCGTTAAGGATAATATTAACTATTATTCTTCCCTATTTAAAATTGATTATGACAGATGTGTGGACTAATAAGAATAATGAAATAGATAAGTATAAATTAATCAATCGAATAGAAATTTCGGATTTTGGAACATTAATTGAGGATAATAAAGCTGATATCAGTTTTGACTTTCTACCGGATACACCTTTAGAGCCATTGAAATTTACATGGAGTTATTTATCATTAGGGTGGTATATATCATTGTTATTTGGGAATATCTACAATTCAATTGATGGTGTTCGAAATTATTCCAGTGTTAGTAATAAGATCATGAAGAACATTTCTAGTTCTCTATTGTCAATAAGTAAACTTACATCCAATTGGGTAAATTTGTCAAACCAAAATGGTAATTTAGATCCCGAGGAGGAATGGGTTAAAAACGCCGCTCTTAATATAAATCATTGGGGATCTACATCCATAAAACTATTTAAGATTGACTATTATCAGAATGAAGGATTTTTTGGTTCTTTCTCAAAACAAAATAATCAGGCGGTTCCTGGAACACCTGGGGGTGTTAATGATATGGCCAACATGTTAGTTCGGAGATTTAGTGATTTCAGAATGAATAATAATAGTAGTAGAATAAGCATAAGTTCAAATGGATCATATCCCAACCTCGTAACAGAAGATGAAAATCCCAGATATTTGCGAAATTCAGTTTCTTCACTACAGTCTTTAAATGCTCTCAACAGAACGAGAAGTAACACTCCTAGAAATTCAATTAGCATGTAATTACTTATTATATATATATATATCAAATAAAAGATATGTTCATTCTTTGACGATTACTCTAGTGTCTTCTACGGCCCTTCTTTTGAACCAATTCAAATCCATCATCATCAACTACCGATCCTGCATCATCAATATCCATGTCATCAGTATTTTCAGGTGTATAATTTGTTTCTCCATTTGCATCCTCTTCTTCATCTTCGTCTTCATCATCAGTAACATCTGGATTGTTTGGATCAGAATTAATGGTAACTTTATTAGCGGTTCCACTATTGGTGCTTTGTTTCTCCTGCCATTTGGCAAATAGGTTGTCAACAACGTCATATTTTCCGACATTGACATCTCTGTATATATTTATGATTAATGCACCTATCTCCAACGCTGAATCATTGTCAACTTCTGTATCGAACTCATCAACCATAGCATATAATAAAGTTTCTTCCACTAACTGGATATCCACGGCTTTTTCTTCAAATAAATCTATTACTATCCCAGAGATCCAATCTCTTTTATCTGCAGATTTAGGACCTCCCCATAAGTTTTCTACAGCAGTGTTGAGCTCATCCCATTTGTAAACTGCCATACACACACCTAATTCAAATTTAGCTTGTTGTTTTTCATCATTAAATTTTAATGATAAAGAGCCTTCTGGAGCTTCGACAAAATCAGTCGGATCTATAGAGGCCATTTTGAAATTCAATGAAACTATAATATATACTATATGGTAAGATGAGATTTTTTTCAATTTCTGTCGAATACTGCATACAAAAAAGATAAGTGAGGTTATCTAAGGATGCAAAGTTCAGATCATACCGCTAACCTCTTTATCTCTCTTTAATACAGTTAGTATTTCAGCTTCTGAAATGTTAAGATTGACAAGTCTATATCTCTCACTTTGAATATTTTGTTGCATAAGAATACCATTTTCGACTAATTCACATAATACCGCATTGAAATTGAATGCTCTGATATTTAACTTAGAATTTGTATCCATTAGGCCATTCCCATATAAAAGATTCATTAGGTTGGATCTAGAATCCACAGATTCGAGGGCCCTATTTCCTTCTTTTGAAGTTAACAATGTTAATGAATTTTTCATTTCATCAATAATATCACCTAATGAATTCACAGCTAAACCTGAACGCTTCATTCGCAATAAGAATGAAACCAAAACTAACTTAGAAGTGAAAGATAAGCTACTCAAAAACAGTAATATTGGGGTGTTCACGGTCTCATTAATAGCTTTTGCAATATGAGAAATTTGTACATAATATGTATCGTTCTCATAATTATCACTTTTGCTAGTTAGAAATTCTTTCTCTGCAATTTCAACAGCTCGACGGCAGATAGTTAATGCTCTACGAGCGTCACCACTAACACTTGCAACTTTTCTTGATGCAAATCCAATAGCATCAGGACTAACAACAACATTCCTCTTATTTTGTTTGGTCAACATTGTTAATCTGTGCCTGATAATTTCAGCTAGCTGTTCAAAAGTATAACCAATGAATTGAATTCTTCTTAAACCCAACCTAGACGAAATTTTATTTGACAAAACTCTCTCTGGCAAGTCCATGGTATTGGCCACTGCTATGACTATTAATTTTGAGTTAGGATATGTTGGCCAGTTAAAAAAATTATACATAACACCTTGCTTTTTAGTTACTATTTGGTCCAATTCATCCATCAACACAAGTAAAGGCTTTTTATTGCTATCTTGGTTGAAATATCCTTCGAGTAATAAAGCAGCATTTGAAGCACTAACTTTCAACCCACTTATCTTTTCCCATAAAACTTCATATGCCGCATTTGGAGAAATCAATTTTAATCCATTTAATTCTAAATAATCAAAATCATTCAATTCGTTCAGATCAGATAAACTTTTTAACTGAGAAATAACCTCCCTGACTGTCGCAGTTTTACCAACACCTGGGGTTCCACTAATATATAGGCAGCATCCACTTTCTTCCTGAATTGCAGTTTCTAAATTCATATATATAGATGTGAATTCATCCTCTCTGCACGGAAGCGAAGATATTTTAGCAGAAGTATGAAGCTTTGCCTTTAATTCCTTGAATGCTTCAGAAGAAGGATCTATCACATTATTCCCTATAATTTTACTTGAAGTACCTTTCTTTTTAGGGGATAACGCTAATAGAGATGGTTTTGAAGCATCTTGTTTAATTTTAAGACGCTTCTTTAATGGCGAGAGCATTGAGTTGATATATTGACGAGATTCGTCATCAATTTTTGATACATAGTTAGTCTTATTTTGTTTTAATGGGGAGCTTTGCTCCTTTGTCTTTCTCTTTCTTCTGGTTGGGCTACTTGCTTTTGGAGTAATAAATTCTTCGTCATTCTCACTTTCAATTTTCTTTTCAACAGATTCCTCCTGATCAGAAATAGAATGATACGCTTCATCTGATAATGGGACATCAGATTCTTCATCTGATATTTTCGACTTCTTTACACCTTCAGATCGTTTTTCAACTTCTTCAATTTTATCTTTTATATTGATTTTTTTGGGGGCTGGGGCTCTCTTTGAAGAATATGCTACGGGAACTGTCCCTTTTCTAATGAACTCAAGAAACTCAAGCTGATCCTTCTGAAAAAGAACAAGTAGGTTTCTATAATCAAATTTTTCTGTAAACAAATCACCTTCTGAGTTACAACCTCTTCTACACATGAAAGTACTCGAAGAATTTGATACATCTAAAACAATGTCAGAGTTGAATTCTTCGTACGATAATATATTAACTTTATCAATAATTTCAGACAATTGAACTTCTTCTAAGTAAGCGGTGATAAATAATTCGTTTAATGTTAATTTTTCTTCGGATGAATATTCTTCTTGTTTTGGTAAGTCATCAAACTCGATATCTCCTATCCGTATGAACCATAAAACAACAATATCTATAAAGTTATCATTCCCAAATTTGATTTCTTTTATAAGAGCCACTTCTGGTCGTTCCTGTCCATTCTGATGGACCAATATAGAATCTCCTACCTTGATTTGCAAGTCATCGGAATCTCTCTGAAATATTATCGATTCATTTGTTGTTTTGCTTCTACGACTCCTCCTAGGAGGTGTTTTAGGTTCATTTTTAGATTCAATTGTACTTCCTCCATCAAGATGATATTGCCAATCCTTCAAATCCTTCTGATTTCTGGCCATTGATTATTCTAACATATAGTAGAAATTAGTATAAATCTACGATAAGCTTATAATTTACATCAATTTTAAACCTGTATATAACGATCGTTAACTCATTTAATATATATATTTATATACTTGTAATATCCACTATTGTACACCTTTCATCATTATGATTAAGGAAAACTACTTGAAAATTAGAATTGGTTCCCCTATGTTTACTATTTCCTCTAAATTTAATCGTAAGTCGAATGCTTTCGATAGAATAATTTTAAAAATCTTCTGCACATTAATTGAATGACTAGTAGAACAGAATATAACTGGAGCTCTCATTGCGGATCCAAACTTCTTAGCCTGTTGTGTAATTTCTACTTGATCCTGATACGGTAAATCAATGAACTGATCATACTTTGTGCCTATCAAAAACGGTATTGCAGTTTTATTAAAACCTCTTACCTGTCGGTACCATTCCTTTATCGAATTAAGAGTTGATTTCCTTGTCAAATCAAACATAAATAATATTGCAACCGCATCATTGGAAACCAATGGTAGCATATTAATGAATTCTTTCTGTCCACCTAAATCCCATATTGAGAACGTAATCGTAGTGTTTCTGATTTGGATCTTTTTGTCCATAAAATTAACTCCAAGAGTTTGGATGTAATCTTCGTCAAATGACCCCTCGACGTATTTAACCATTAACGATGTTTTACCAATCTGTGAATCGCCAATTAACCCAATCTTAAGGGCGACCCTAAAATATTAGTTAGTTCTTCTGTACCATTTGCAAAAAGAAACATATTTTCAAGAATTCCTAACATACTGGCTGTTCTGTTCTCCTTCGTTTTCGTCCATTACGCCTTAATTTAGGAATATTATATACAATTATAGAGAGTACAATTTATCAATGAATCGGTATATCATACAATTTGAGTTGTTTACATTTCATTGATCCCCGACTCAGGGCTGCTAACAACCCAAGGTCACAGCCCTGATAGATACTCATCCTCACGTGTAAAGTAAGAAAGTCACATTGATCAGTCGCACATTTTTTTCAGATGAGCATTTCTCAGACAGCTAGTATTTTGATTATGTGCCCGGCATTTGTGCTAATTTTTCAGTTACACAAAGAGGAAATTGCACACCAACACCTACTGTACGCTCCTGGCAAGTGCAACGAGATTTTCATTCCATAAAAAAAACAGAAAAAATTTAGGTTATTATCATAGCATAAGTAATTTATACCTAAACTACAAGTATGGCTGTTGGTAAAAATAAGAGATTATCCAAGGGTAAGAAAGGTTTAAAGAAGAGAGTCGTTGACCCTTTCACCAGAAAAGACTGGTTTGACATTAAGGCCCCATCCACCTTTGAAAACAGAGCCGTTGGTAAGACTTTAATTAACAGATCTACCGGTTTAAAGAACGCTGCCGATGGATTAAAGGGCCGTGTTGTCGAAGTCTGCTTAGCTGACTTACAAGGTTCTGAAGACCACTCTTACAGAAAGGTTAAGTTGAGAGTTGACGAAGTCCAAGGTAAGAACTTATTGACCAACTTCCACGGTTTAGACTTTACCTCTGACAAATTAAGATCATTAGTTAGAAAGTGGCAATCATTAGTTGAAGCTAACGTTACTGTTAAGACCGCTGATGACTACGTCTTAAGAGTTTTCGCCATTGCTTTCACCAAGAGACAAGCTAACCAAATCAAGAAGACTACTTACGCTCAATCTTCTAAGTTAAGAGAAATCAGAAAGAAGATGATCGAAATTATGCAAAGAGAAGTTTCCAACGTCACTTTAGCTCAATTAACCTCCAAATTGATCCCAGAAGTTATTGGCCGTGAAATTGAAAAGTCTACTCAAACCATTTTCCCATTACAAAACGTTCACATCAGAAAGGTTAAGTTATTGAAACAACCAAAATTCGACTTAGGTGCTTTAATGGCCTTACACGGTGAAGGTGCTTCTGAAGAAAAGGGTAAGAAGGTCGCTTCCGGTTTCAAGGACGTCGTTTTAGAATCCGTTTAATCTGATTATAGAGCCTATCTTCTATAATTAAAAGTTTTTATTATATATTTCATATTTTGTAATAAAATACATATCGTTCAAATTTAGTTCCTTCATACAGTGTTGATTGTTCCTGAAGAATGGGCCTGAATCCTCGTGTCATACTGCGCAAAATCATGAAATTGCACCCAATAGCTCTGTTCCTAGGCTCGTTTACCAAATATGATAAACGAAGAGTAATCGCCACTTTGTAGTCTATGTATCTAATGTATCTACCTGCTGTAGATATCGTCAAATAATACTTTTATTTTCAAGGCTCTTTAAAATTCTTTGAATTCTCGATGCTGATTGTAGTTGCTTAAGTATAGAGTAGAGATTCTGTAGTAAGAAAAATTTCCAACCCTATTATGCTCAGTTTCATATTAGCTGTGTGGAGTTGTATCTATATCATGAAATATACGTCAATGTGTATTCTTTTAATGTGACCACTTCGATTTTACAATTGATCTAGAACGTTTTAATTATGATGTTCATAATTATTTTAGCTTTTGTCACAAATCCTGAAAAATTAAAGTATGGTGAACTACGAATATCAGATATAACAAAAGATGACATCATATGTAAGTAGTACATACATACATATATATACATATAAATACCCCCCCTATTTCTATTTTTTCGGGGAAGGAATAGCCTTGTGTGATCATATGAATGTTCTGTAGCAAACACTCCAGCGAGCACACAGAAATTTCACCTGGAACTACTGCGGCTCATAGAAATCAGAGAATATTGAGGATGAAGAACCGAAGAAGTTTTAGTTATCTTTGTAATATATAACAATTAGCTCTGCAATCAATTGAAGAGGCATTATTATTAGCACTATGAGTCAAGTGAGTATAGCTTAAGAATATATGAGCGGCATTGATACGATCTAGGCAATCAAAATAAACAATGTCGATAATATAGTCAATGAAAACATTGAATACTAACATGTTGCAGAAGGAAATTCCAACGGGCCCAGCAGTCAATAAAGCCAATGTCAAGGAATACAATCTGCAAGTCAAAAACGACTTGAACAATAAAACGATTCGAGCAGGTGGTTCTGACAAGGACCAAGAAAAAGAGCCAGCTCCTGAGCATAAAAGCTTTAGAGAACGCTCTACCTTTTCGTGGAAAAACGTAGGATCATGGGATTTAGACAGCCAAAGAGACAAGTTGAAGGCGTTGGAACTTGTTAATGCTGTTGAAACCTATGTGCTCGATCATTTCTATGGAGATTGGTATTGGAATTGCTCATTGATGATTGGAACTTGCTTTTTTAGTTGGTTTATTGCTAGACTCGGAGGTGGACTTTTTTCTTTGGTTATAGTTTTATTATTTACCAGTTCGGTATACAGAAAGGAATTCAGAAGATTCAACAGAAATATTAGAGATGACATGACAAGAGTAGCAGCATCGAACAGATTAGAAAATGAATTGGAGACAATGGAATGGTTAAACTCCTTTTTGGACAAGTTTTGGGTTATATATATGCCAGCTCTATCTGAACAAGTTATGTTCCAAACTAATGAAGTTTTGAAGGATCAAGCACCGGGATTTGGTATTGATGCATTATCATTAGATGAGTTTACTTTAGGTTCAAAAGCACCAAGGGTTAATAGTATTAAGTCATATACTAGAAAGGGCCATGATCATATTGAAATGGATTGGGCATTTTCCTTTGCTCCTAATGATACCGACGATATGACCAAGAATGAAATTAAAAATAAAATCAACCCAAAAGTTGCTTTGGGTGTGACTATTGGAAAGGCATTCGTATCTAAATCTCTCCCAATCTTAGTTGAAGATATGGCTTTTACAGGAAGAATGAATATAAAATTGAAATTATGTCAAAACTTTCCTCACGTTAAAACTGTTTCATTACAATTTTTGGAGGCGCCTACTATTGATTATGCTTTGAAACCTGTCGGTGGTGATACTTTTGGTATTGATATAATGTCGTTTGTTCCTGGTTTATCTTCCTTTGTCAATGGGTTGATTCATTCCAATTTAAGACCTATGTTGTATGCACCAAACTCTCTTGATATCGATGTTGAAGAAATCCTTGCTCAACAATCTAATGACTCTAATGGTGTTGCTGTTGTGACAATCAATCGTTTGATAAATTTGAAAACTGGCCCTAAGACCGAGCCAAATAGTATAAATCCTTTTGTTCAGTTGACAGTAACAGGTAATTCTGAAATTGATGAAAGAACAAATGTGAAGAAATCGACTAATGATCCTGTGTACGTTGAAAGTAAATACTTATTACTTAATAATTTACAAGGTAACCATTTGGAATTTAACGCTTATCATCTACTTGAAGATAAATTAGATGATCAGTTAATTGGGAACTTTGAATTTGATTTAGGTGATTTACTTCAAAACGGAGAGCAACTTGGAGTAGTTAGGAATCTTAAGTTAAGTGGAACTATCGTTGGAAAAATTGATTTTGATATTCGTTATTATCCATCATTACCCCCAATTGTTTTAGAAGATGGAACAAAGGAAAGCAATACTGACTCAGAAATTGGTATAATGAAATTGACATTACATGAAGCAAAAGATTTAGATATTTCTCAATCAGTAATTGGTTTACTTAATCCATATGCAGAAATATATGTTAATGGGGACTTAGTGAAGAAGTGTCGTACTTTAAGACAAATTAATCATCCATCATGGAATCAAAGTTTTGAGTCATTTATCACCAAACTGTCAGAGACTAATGTAGAGGTTTTGATTAGAGATTCTGTTGAGAATCAGGTTGTAGCCAGGTTAAATACCAACTTGCAGGATTTAATTTTTGAGACGTCAAGAGGCCAAGAATGGTTTACTTGTCTTCCACTTACATCAAATGGAGTACAATCTAATATTAGAATTACTGCTAAATGGAAGGGTATAGCAATGGGCGAAGAAGTTTCTAAATCATGTGTCAATCCAGCAATTGGTGGAATTAGATTGCATTTACGTTCTGCTACTGGTCTTAAAAACTTAGAATCTGTTGGTAAGATTGATCCATATGTTAGAATTATAAGTCACGGAAAAGTTGTAGCCAGAACAAGAACAATTGCAAATACTTTAGATCCAATATTTAACTCTGTGTTCTTTTTACCTGTTCCAAATGAGCACCTGCATTTCCTATTAGAATTCATGGACGAAGAAGAAGAAACGAAAGACAGAAGCTTAGGTACTGCAGCAATTAATATTAATGATTTAGTTAAAAAGAAGAATGGTTATTATTTAGAACATGATGGCTCCAACGAAACCGCAGATCAAGATATTTTATTACACGGAAAATCTTTTGGTGTGTTGTGTTATTCTGTTTCTTTCTTCCCAACTATTCCAATATATTCTATTTCACAATCTGTGAATAAGGAAGCATACTTAGAAGAGCTCAAGAATAAAGAAATCAAAGAAGAAGAACAACATAAGAAGGATCAAAAATTAGCTGAAGAATATCCTGATGAATATGAATTAATTGACGTAGATGAAGAAATAACTCAAGAGCCTGAAAGAATAGAGATGCCATTAGAAAAAGCTCTTCAATATAGAGCCGGTGTTGTTGCCATTCATGTAATTGAAGGAAAATTTGATACTTCTAGTGTATATGTTCATACTTTATTTGATGAACAAGCTTATCCTGCAGGTGTTTCTCCAGTATCAGAAGGAAAGACCTTAAAGGCGTACAGTGTTGCAGAAGGTTTTGTTCGAGACTTACCAAATTCTAAATTGATCTTTAGAATTGCAAAGAAGGTAGATGTTAATGACGAGAAATATATTGTAGTAGAGAAGATCTTTAACACTATGGAAATTTTGAAGAAGTCTAACAAGAAGGCAATCTATTTACCTATTGATGAACGTAACAAGATTAAGGTTAAATTAGAATTTATCCCATCAGATGTGAAACTTAATCCGTTCGATACCGTATTAGATATTGGTAAAATTGAGTTCGATATTTTGGGAGCTCAAAATTTGATGTCAGCGGATACAAACGGAAAGTCTGATCCTTATGCCGTAGTTAAGTTAGGTGGTGTTGAAATATACAAAACTGATAAGAAGAGAAAGAACTTAAATCCAATTTGGAATGAGGCATTCGAATTTCCTATGTTATCCAGAACTAGGGATGTTTTGATGATTGAAGTTTATGATTGGGACTTAACTAAGGAAAATGAATTCTTAGGAATGGCAAATCTTGATTTGTCAACGCTTGACCCTATGAACCCTACTCCAATTACTGCTAATCTTAATACCCAAGGTGTTCTTAATTTAAGAGCTAATTTTATTCCTGAATATATTAGACCTAAATTAAACTCATCTAGTGGTTTACCAATTGATTTGAAAATGGTTTCTCGTGTGCCTTTAAAACTTGCAGGTGGTGCAGCTGGTTTAGCTGGAAATGCTGTTGGAACGGGCCTTGGGTTTGCTGCAGATGGAGCTACTAAGGGTACGTCCATATTGAAGGGATTTGGAAGAGGTCTTAGAGTTAAAGATTCATCTTCCTTCAAGGATGTAAACTCCTCTAATGATTTAAACTCATCTCAGGATATATCTTCAACAAAGGACACATCTTACTTAGGTGATTCTAATACTACTGACGAAGATACCTCATTTAATGACAAAGGATCTTACTTGAATAGCAGCAGAATTCCAGCATCTCCTAAGAAGCAATCCAACAACAAGGATTCATTGGATGTAACTCAAAAATCGCAATACACCAATGACTTACAAAGCTTAAGATCTGGTATTCAAGCTGTTCCAAATATCAACCCAGATTTACTTCCACCACCTCTGAGACCTCATCACACCCATTCTAGAAGTCCCAGTAATGCCACAGGAACCTCAAGCTTTGTCAACAGCATACATGGGACTGAAGCCATTCCTGGTAGAATTAATATTATCTCGGCAACAGGCTTTTCTTCCTCCAGTATGGAGGTTAAGGCCATTCTTAAGACTTCCACAAAGGAAAAAGAACTTTGCAAGACCAGGGCAGCAAAGTTAGATCAGACAAATATATATAAATGGAATGAATCAGTTCCATTTAAAGCAACACCTTCATCGCTGATCGTGTTCTCAATAAGAGAACATCATACATTTGGTAAGAATGTCGAAGTTGGAAATGCTGTCCTTGATTTATCAACCGTATTAGACAAAAATGAACACATTACTCTTCCTGCGGGTGCTGGTGAATTGACATTGAATATTAGGTACGTTACATTACAATAGGTGCTTTTGAAATTGAAAATATGTAAAATGTAGTTTGTTTATCATGAATAAAATTAAAGAAATCAGAAGATTTAGTTAACAGTAGAATAGTAGATTCATCTATGTATTTAGCATATATATGTATATACCTACTTATGCTGGCAGAGTTATACTAGTTCGTCTTATATATTGTTCTAAACGTCGTTGCTGCAAATGTCACTCCGTATCACTACACGTGATAATCATTTGAAAAGTGACTGCTAATATTTGCACGTGTATTTTCTAGTATTAAATTTGCAAACACACTACTTCAAACGCTCAAAAATTTTCGAAAATCGTTGAAATGCTTCCAAGACAGTTTTGTGTAATCTTGCGTGACCTTCAACCTTCGCATAGGCTACTCTGTGTGAAAATTACTATTGAAAAATCTTGCACTGAATTTGCGTAGTTAATCTTTTATTATTATCACCAATAAATAGATCAAAAATGAGCCAAATTGTATGTTACATCAGTGTCAAGTAATGATGAATAGAATATGGATGATGCTCTTGCGATGAGAAGAGGAAGAATAATAGAATTTAGAGGAATGTGCTACTGAAAATTTTTATGAAAGAAAGCTGTAAGATGTTTTCCTTAGCTTGAAAGCTCCTTGAATAATATTAATAGTGGTTGTACGAGTACAAGATATATGTATATCTATTTGACGTTCCTGGTATTAAGATTTAATTTGAAGAAAGAAGGACAGAAGTTCATCACCATATTTTAAGAAAGATTTACTGTATAACTTTTTTAATAACTAATACTAACTTTATTATAGGCTCCAAAGTGGTACCAATCAGAAGACGCTCCAGTCCCAAAACAAACCAGAAAGACTTCTCGTCCACAAAAGTTACGTGCTTCCTTAGTTCCTGGTACTGTTTTAATCTTATTAGCTGGTAGATTCAGAGGTAAGAGAGTTGTCTACTTAAAGAACTTAGAAGACAACACCTTATTAGTTTCTGGTCCATTCAAGGTTAACGGTGTTCCATTAAGAAGAGTTAACGCTCGTTACGTTATTGCCACCTCTACCAAGGTTAACGTTGAAGGTGTTGATGTTTCTAAGTTCAACGTTGAATACTTCGCCAGAGAAAAGACTCCAAGATCCAAGAAGTCTGAAGCTGAATTCTTCAACGAAGCTCAACCAAAGAAAGAAATTAAATCTGAAAGAATTGCTGACCAAAAGTCTGTTGATGCTTCTTTATTAGCTGAAATCAAGAAGACCCCATTATTAAAACAATACTTAGCTTCTTCTTTCTCCTTAAAGAACGGTGACAAGCCACACTTATTAAAATTCTAAGTGAATAATTGGTTACATATATATTACTGATTATTAATTATCTTAAAGTTATGAAGTTTTAGTGGTGTAAATTTTCTCTTTGTATATTTAATACATTTTTAAACGTATATTTACAGTAGGTTTTTACATGATATAGATGAAATAGATCCAAGGTTATTTGATATTTGGATGAAATGGTTATTATGCAAAAATTTCTTATTCGTCCACGTGATGAATCTGAAAAAATTATATCTCGAAGTCATCTCATCTATAAATTTAATCTTTAATCTTTAATTATATTCAAATATTAGATTCTATTGTTTCGAAAATGTCTTCGTTAATTCCAATTTCAACCTATAATTTAGCTTTAAAGCCATTCAATCCATCTCCTGCTATCGAAGATGAATACCCTGTTACCATTAGACTTACCTTAGCTGCTGTTGACCCAGAAGCTGTTGATGACAAGGAAGAACCATCTACTTTAAGATTGTTAAAGAGAACCAATCCTTTCATCGATGACGATGAAGAACACTACATGGATGATGATTCTGAAGAAGACGATTTAGACGAAGAAGAAGAAGAAGAAGAAGAAGAACCAAAGAAGGACAATAAGAAATCTAAGAAATCTAAGAAGGAAGAATCTTCAGATGAAGAAGAAGAAGACGATGACGAAGGTTTATCTGATGACGAAGACGATGAAGGTGTACAAGAATTTGTTGTCTGTACTTTATCTCCTAAAGTCCAATTTCAACAAACTATTGACTTAACCATCAACCCAGATGAAGACGTTTACTTCGTTGTTACTGGTTCTTACCCAATACACTTGACTGGTAACTATGTTGAACATCCTGCTGATGAGGATTCGGAAGACGACTATGATGAAGAATACAGTGACGATGAATATAACTTAACCCCAGATGAGGATGAAGTTATCGACGAACAAGAATACGACTTAGATGACCTTGAAGATGAATCTGATGTAGAAAACAAGATTGAAGAATTGGTCGAAGAAGATGAAGTTAACGAAAAGAAGAGACAAGCAGATGACGAACCAGCACCATCAAAGAAGTCTAAGAAGGAAGACAAAAAATCCAAGAAGGAAGACAAGAAGTCAGTCCAATTCACCAAGGAATTAGAACAAGGTCCAACTGGTTCTACTTTAGTCGACAAGAAGGAATCAAAGAAGGATAAAGCCAAGGCTAAGAAGGAAGAAGCTAAGGCTAAGAAGGAAGAAGCTAAAGCCAAGAAGGAAGAAGCTAAGAAAGAAGAAGCTAAAGACACCAAGAAATTCAAGACCCAAACCTTGTTAGGTGGTGTTATAACTGAAGACAGAAAGGTTGGTAGTGGTCCAAATGCTAAGTCTGGTAACAAAGTTGGTATTAGATACATTGGTAAATTAAAGAATGGAAAGGTCTTTGACAAAAACACCTCTGGTAAACCATTTGTTTTTGGTTTAGGTAAAGGTGAATGTATCAAAGGATTTGACTTAGGTGTTGCTGGTATGTCTGTTGGTGGTGAAAGAAGAGTTATAATCCCAGCAAAGATGGGTTACGGTTCTCAGGCCTTACCAGGTATTCCAGCTAACTCTGAATTAACCTTCGACATCAAGTTAGTTTCTTTGAAATAAATCACTAACTAAGTATACCTACAACTTCACTATAAATATCTTTGTTTAGAATTGTAAAACATTTAAATCTTTTAAAATATATTTTTATCGATTACGATTTTCATATAAATCAGGCGCGTCCAGTCTCGAACATTAGACGTCGTATAAAAAATTTAAACGCTCTGATATTTCGAAGTAAAATATAATTCAGCATAAGTAAAGGCATATCTAAAGTAACAATTTAGACCCAAGTACTTAGTACTGTTTAAACGTATGTGTACATGTGTGATTTGGTATCTCAAAAACATAGAGATAGCTTACCTTCGACATAGAGTTTTTTTTACTAACAAGTTTTACAGCATTATTAATCATGCTAAGCTTAACTACTAAATTGACGAGTGCCATAGCAAGGACTTCGGCTCATCGTCCAATTCATTTTATAATCATAACAGCATTACTAGTTTCAATCGCTTATTTGTCTGTTGTAGATGATTACGTTCCTGAAAATTTTAGAAATTCAAACTATTCTACCAGCTATTATCATGCGCCAGGATCTAATAAATTTGATGGCTGGACCCGTATTGACGATATTTCGCTTTACCCAGATGCTTCCCAATTTAGTGTTGTCCCATTGAGATTTAGAAAAACCCACCACTTTAATGTTCCACATATTGATGACACTTTCAGTGGATCATACGACAATGAACGTATTTTAGTGACAAAGACTGATGATTTAGAAACTACATTAGATACTATAGACAAAATTACCAACGAAGGTATTACTTGGAAAGCTAGACATAGCAATATGATTTCCACCTACTACACCCATTTGCGCTCTGGCTTTTCATATATTAAATTATCTATCCAAGGTGCAGAAAACTTTGATATCGGCTTAATATTTATTGCTTACTTATCAATGTGGTATACATTAATTAAAGTCTTTATTGACATGAGACAAGTTGGATCTAAATTCTGGTTGGCTTTCTCTACTATTACTTCTTCAACGTTTGGATTTGTATTTGCTTTGTTTACCACCACCAGAGTCCTTGACAGTAAGGTTCCATTATTAAGTATTACTGAAGGAATTCCTTTCTTAGTCGCTATTATTGGATTTAAACATAAGATTTCTATTGCTTCAATGGTTATGAAGGACTCTACTTCTATCACGGAGGTCAAGGCTATTGTTTCGAATGCCATTTCAGCCCATACTGTTAGCTTATTGAGAGATCACCTTGTTGTAATTGGTGCCTTGTTATCTTGTGCTATCTATGCTCCCCATTTAGAAGGTTTAAAACGTTTCTGTATTTTGAGTGCTTTGATTTTAGCCTTCGATTTATTGTTGGTATACACTTTCTTTTCCGCTATTTTAGCATTAAAGGTTGAAATTAACAGGGCTCGTAGAACAGAAGACTTAAAAAAGGTGTTAGAAGAGGATGGTATTTCTTCTTTAGTTGCTACAAAGGTTGCCGCTCGTTCTGCTACTATCGAACACTTAACTGATTCATCAATATTTGAAAATAATTCAATTGTAACTTTAAAGGTTGCATTAATCGCTGCTTTTATCCTTTTCCATGTATTCTGGCTTGGTAGTTCATGGTTATACAAGGTTACTGGTGACGAATCTTTTGGTTTATTCTCAGGAGTACCTGACCTATCACAAGACGTGGTAAAGAATATAAAAGTTGGCAGATATGGAGCAATTGTCACAGTATACTCACCAAATATTTATGTTCCTTTGGGTCACCTCGTCCAAGTTGAAGATTTTATTCTTATGATTTTAGAAAAAGTTAATCATGCTATTAAAGATAGTTTCATTTCTAAATTTTTATTATTTGGATTTGCTATTTCTATTTCCACAAATGCCTATTTTTTGAATGCATCTCGTTATCAGGTATCTGCAACTAACAAGTTAATTGAAAAAGAGTTTTCAAGACCAAGAATTTCATCTATGAATAATAATAATGCTTCAACAACAAAGTCAAGTGAAAAGAAGAAGTCTGAAGGAAAGTCTTTTGAAAGCGAAACTGACTATTCTTCTGACGGATCTACATTAGAAATTCAAGTACCAAAAAAGATTAGAAACCTTGAAGATTGCACAAAGTTTTTTAAAGATGGCCGTGTAAAGGAATTGAATGATAATGAAGTCTCAACTTTAGTTGTTGCAGGTAAACTACCATTGTATGCTTTAGAAAAGCAATTAGGCGATAATACTAGAGCAGTTGCTGTTCGTCGTAAAGCCATAGCCAAGCTTGCCGATGCTCCTGTTTTAGACACTTCTCGTCTTCCTTATAAGCACTATGACTATGATCGTGTCTTTGGTGCTTGTTGTGAAAACGTTATTGGTTACATGCCTTTACCTGTGGGTGTTGCTGGTCCATTGATGATTGATAATAAGCCATATCACATTCCAATGGCTACAACTGAAGGATGTTTAGTTGCTTCTACTATGCGTGGGTGTAAAGCTCTTAATGCTGGAGGTGGTGTTGAAACTGTATTAACGAAAGATGGAATGACTAGAGGTCCATGTGTCTCCTTCCCTTCTTTGAAGAGAGCAGGTGCAGCAAAGATGTGGATAGATTCTGAAGAAGGTGAAAAAACTATTAAAAAAGCATTCAACTCTACTTCGAGATTTGCTAGATTACAAAGTGTACAAACTGCATTAGCCGGCACTTTATTATTTATTCGTTTCAGAACTACTACTGGTGATGCTATGGGTATGAATATGATCTCAAAGGGTGTTGAATATTCTCTTAAATACATGACAGAGGAATGTGGTTGGGATGATATGCAAATCATTTCCCTTTCTGGTAATTACTGTACAGATAAAAAAGCTGCTGCTATTAACTGGATCGAAGGAAGAGGTAAATCTATCGTTGCAGCTGCCACAGTTCCTGGTAGTGTCGTTCAAAAAGTTCTTAAATCAGATGTTGATGCATTAGTTGAATTGAATATCAGTAAAAACTTAATTGGTTCAGCCATGGCTGGATCGGTAGGTGGATTCAACGCACATGCTGCCAACTTGGTTACCGCTGTTTATTTGGCATGTGGTCAAGATCCTGCTCAGAATGTTGAATCTTCAAATTGTATTACATTAATGAAGAGGGTCGGCGATGACTTAGAAATCTCTGTATCTATGCCATCCATTGAAGTTGGAACAATTGGAGGTGGTACCATTTTAGAACCACAAGGTGCTATGTTAGATTTATTAGGTGTTCGTGGTGCCCATCCAACTAATCCTGGTGACAATGCCAGACAATTAGCCAAAATTGTTGCATCTGCCGTATTGGCAGCTGAGCTTTCTCTTTGTTCTGCTTTAGCGGCAGGTCATTTAGTCCAATCACATATGCAACACAACCGTAAAGGCGGGGCAAATGGCTCTGCTACTCCTAAGACACAAGCACCAGCAAAAGCAGTAACTAGTGCTGATGTCAAGCGTTTAAATGAAGGTTCAGTTAATTGTATTCGCTCTTAGCTTGATATATGACTAGAAACTTATTGTATACCAGCATTTTCGCTATATCTGTAAACTAATATATACCATTGCATGTAATATAGATTGTGAATGAAACCTTTCGCTCTTGTGTAATTTTCTATGACTCAAAACTTTTACCCACTCAGGTTTTTTAAATCTGTGACAGATCAAATATCAATTAGTAGGAAGACTATTAACGACTATGGGACCATCACAGGAAATCGGGATTCCTATTCCTGAGAACACACCTCATGCTGTATCAGTTACATTACCTACATGGGAAGCTACTGTTGGCTACGAAGAAGGAAAGGATTGGGTAGTCAGTCAAATGAATTCGGGTTATCCAAGATTTTTTATTCATTCCATTATTCAGGAGCTTGCAAAGAACATTGAACATAAATACGGAAGAGAAGGTGAGAAATGTATGATATTTCCATCTTATAATGTTGCAAAAAGATGTAGAGAATTCATCAAATCCAAATCGGATGTCAAATCAGGTTTGATAAGAATCCTTCAATTAGGTACGGGATCACCTAAAACTGAAGAAGATAGATCTACTATGATTGAAGCAACTATTGGTGTATGTTTCTTTCCAAACTCAGAACTGTCTTTGGCAAAGAATTACTGGCAGCACTCCGGTGAAGGAATCAGTTCTAGAATGGGTGAATACTTTTTACGTGAATTATTTGAAAAAGATCCTACTAATATGTACCTAGGATCAGGAAGATCTTCGGCTAGAGTCAAACAAGAATTACAAGCACAGCAAATCCAGCAAAGATCTCCTTCAATTTCAACGTCTATTAAAGCATCAACTTTTAGTGCCAATGACGAAAGAGAAAATAATACTTACATTGAACAGAAGTATGGTCGTTTATTAGATTTGAAATTTGCAGAAGAAGCTAAAACTGCTTTAAGAAGAAGAATTAGTGGTAATGTCGAATCTTCTGCGGAAAGTGATAACTCAGAATCTTTACGTCGTGAGAGTAATTTGACAGCTGAAGATGTATACTTATATCCAACAGGTATGGCATCCATTTTTAACGCTCACCAAGCATTATTGAAAGCATTCCCAAACAAAAAATCAGTATGTTTTGGTTTCCCTTATGTTGACACTTTAAGCATATTGAAGAAATTTGGACCTGGTGTTCATTTCTTAGGATTGGGTGATGATAAGTCTCTTGATGACCTCGAAGTCCAATTAAACGAAGGAAGTATTGACATCATGGCATTATTTTGTGAATGTCCTTCGAACCCATTGTTGAAGACACCTGATTTAAAGAGAATAAGAAAGTTAGCAGACAAATTTAGGTTTGTTGTCGTTGTAGATGAAACAGTTGGTAATTTCTTAAATATCCATGTTCTTCCGTATGCTGATATGGTTGCTTCTTCTTTGACTAAAGTCTTTTCGGGTGACTCTAATGTTATGGGTGGATCTTTGATTTTGAATCCTAAATCGCCAATATATTCCGTGTTAAAGGGATATTTTAATGCGGAATATGAGGATACATTTTGGGCTGAAGATGCCTTACATCTTGAAAGAAATTCAAGAGATTTCGCTGTTAGAGCTGGTAAAATTAATAAAACTGCTTTGGCGACTGTTGAATTATTAACAAAGAGTCCATTAATTTCAAGAGTATTTTATCCATCTGTTAATGATACTAAAAAATATTATGACGCAATTAAAACACCTAATGGTGGATATGGTGGATTGATTTCATTCTTATTCTACGATCCAGCTGACGCAGTTACCTTTTTCAATGCAGTTAATTTACACAAAGGTCCTTCATTAGGTACCAACTTTACATTAGCTTGCCCATACGCAATTCTTGCCCATTATAATGAATTAGAAGAAGTTGCAAAGTATGATGTAGACAGTCATTTGATAAGAATTAGTATTGGATTGGAAAATGAAGAGGAGTTGTTGGAAACACTTTCTAAAAGTTTAGAAACTGCTGCATCTAGACATAAGTAAAAAGACATAGATTCATATATTCTTTGTAAATCTGATATATATATATATTCTATACTAATTTTTATGATATCCTGGATATTTCATATGCTCACATGTGGTGGGTGGTTCACCAGTTAGTTCTTCGTGTTTGAGATAACCTACAAACCAATACCTGTCACTTTCTGTAAAATATCTTTGCCATTCTTGTATATCATGTACTGCCTCATCAGGATCTAAACCTCTTAAATCATATGTGTATTCATCTGGTTTCATGAAACATCCAGTCACAAATACCCTAGCAGAATCAGTACCTGCTAATTTAGAATAGGAACCACCTGGACCGTATACTGCTCTTCCTGCAGTCACATCAAAAACTAGCCCGTCTATTCCAATATAAATTGGTAAATTAACATCTGAACCATTGTATAATGCAAGTTCGTCAATGGTTAAGTTAACAGTACCTTTTGTCAACCAAAATTTTAAATAATCCGCATTGACCCATTTGCCTCTATATCCCCACGTTGAAGTAGATGTGAAAGTCCAAGACAATAACGCATTCAAGAGTAGTATACCACCAATAATTCTAAGTAAATCTAGGACCCCTAGTCTTGAATCATCGTCTAAATTGTCTTCTTTATTCTTGCTTTTAGACATTGGAAAATATCCTCTAGCAAATCAAGAAAATGTATCATCGCACAAAATTACATATATTAAATATATACTCTAAGTTAGTTCATAAAAAATACTTCATCGTTGTAATCTGACGTTGTATTTGTATTCGAAAAATTAATTGGATATGTGTTAGCGTTGAATAAATCGGTCCAAAATTCATCGTTCAATGCTAGATACGAATTTTCTAATTGATCTGGTTTTGCCAAATAAGATTGATAGGCGGGATTAAGAGTATTCTCATTGAGACTTGGTTGAATTTGATTATTAATCAATTTTTCATTCTCTGAATAGTTAGTATTAGCTTTGTATGTCATGGATATAGGATTGGATGCAATGCTGTGTGTTCTTGTCAAGGTATCGAATTCAGGTTGATCTTTCTTGTACGTTACATTATCTTCGCTTAAAGGATATGAATCAGACTGTATACTACTACTAGTATTAATATGATTAATATTCTCTTGATTTCGTTTACCGTAAGAATCGCTCTTGTCGCCGTTTTTATACGACGCCGCATAAGATAACATATCCAAAGGTAACTGAGGGTATGGCTTGCTAGTTCCATCTAGTTTGTTCTGTATTCCCTGGTCACTGAATAGTTTATTTAATTTCACAAGCTGCGTATATTCCTTTTTTGAAACTGGTGGAAATTTATGGTCATTGGGCTCATTTCCATTTGCCTTCAAAAGTTCTTTTACTTGTGTGGCATATGTTTGAATAAATAATTGTAGAATTAATCTAGTTTTCTTCAAGAAATGATTAACCCTGTAAATGTTAGAGGCTTGATCAATTAGCCTAGCTAGCTTTTGAATTGCAAAAACAGCATGACGTGGAACTAGGTCCTTTTCGATATCTGATGGCAACGATAATATAAGATATCTTATTCTTAAAAGCATACCAACCGTATATATAATTCTGGAAGAATAAACTAATGGCAATTTTGCAATTGTTTTAGGTGACATTTTATTATATTCATCTAGAGAATTCAAACATGAATTAGTGCATCTTGAAATTGATTTAACTGCCAGATCGGTTAATTTATACTCCTTGCTTTCCAAAGGGTCTTTGCAAAATATTTCACTCAAAATAGGCTCATGAAGATATGCTTCAACGGAATAATAGTACACTAGAAATGCATTATCTTCTGGATCTATTGTATTTTTTATCCAAACCAACTTCTTCTGTAGCTCTCTAATAACATAATAAGAGGGAGCACCTTGCTTATCGCTAACATCTGGAGTATGAATAATATGAACTCGTTCTAATTCATGACTTAATCTCAGAAAAAGGGCCAATTTTTGATATTCTGGGACATTACAGGTCTGCAATATTTGGCAACAATCTTCAACATAAGGGGTCCATTTAACATAAATTGATCTTCTGAGAATTAAACATATGCTGACTGTGGTGACATATAGCACCATAACCAAATTTCGGTATTCTAAATTATTATACTCTTCGGTGTCTTGCGAAATAACTCCTGCATTTTTTTTGAAGCTAAACGAAGGCTTACCACCAATCCCAATATCATGTAAAAGTGATACAGCCAAAGTATTCAATAAATGATAACGTCTGTTTCTGAACAATTCAGGTGCATTATACCAAAGACAAAGTAGCAATAAACTCTTTATTAATTCTTCTGATTTAGTTCCTACCGCTAGAATTTCCTCTGATATTGTCATAATAGCCAAATTATCAATTTGTAAAGCTTTTTCCTGGACTTTAGCATCAGTTTCGTTAGGATGTCTTACAATTAGCGCATTGGTGACCGACATAATGGCATTAAATAGTAAAGGTTGGGATTTTTGCATGTCTTCAACAGACAAATTGGCAGGTACCTCAATTAATGGGTGTGCCTTGTAAATCTCATTTCGATATATGTCTAATCTTTCTCTAGCTTCTTCGATATCCAACAAGCCACGCCCGATGACATCCACTGGTTGGTTCCTTTGCAATAAGTTTATCCTTTCAGTTGCTGTCAAACTCAAAGTATTAGTCAAATCAGTCAATTTGGAATCACTACTTTCACATAAAGTAATGATTTCGTTCTCAAGATCAGATCTAGACACAAACGGCGATGATTGGAAGTCGGGTGTATTCATGACATTTGTATTTGATCTGTGCCTTAAGTTCAGGTCATCTATCTGTGCCTGCAACATCCTTACTTGTTCCTGTAGCCTAGCTATTGTTTCCTCAGCATTAACGGGGGTTTCACTTCTTGTGCCCTGGGGATCATTTTTTCCCTTCTTTCTTCTCTTTCTGGTCTGGTTTAAGTCTATCTCACACTCTCTATTTGCATTTATGCATCTTATGCACGGACCCCCTAGGTTGTTCACATCGGCTGGGATACATTTTACTTTCAACGTGTGGCAGCTCTTGCAGGCCACTGATCTTCTTGTGGTCTTGGGTTTCTGTCCCATCTTGACAGCTTCCTGGGTGTTTCCAGCATTAGTATCACTCTGTATGCCAGGCTCCATATCCGAGTTTGGGATGATATTATATAATGTGGACGGGTACGACATGTTTTACCCTGGAAATCATCTACTGCTCTGAATATACGCCGATGTTACTAATACTAACCCACGGCTGTAACTGGTTTTCTTTAAAGCTCATAGCAAGTCGTTAAAAAGTCTCACGTGACATTCGGGGAAAGGAAAGCATGTCAAGTCGAAATCTCATTTGAACAGGTAGTTATAGCAGATACCAGCTGGTGCAATTGTGACATTACAAGTCTGCGTGCTCAATGAATAGTTTTGATACAAGAGGGGTATCATTTGGAAACAATCGACAATTGAAAGCTAAGGGGAACAAGTCGGATTTGCCGCTATACTACAAAGACAAACCATCAAGACCACCGAGAAGCAGGGCAGCCATGTTATTTAAGGGGTTTTTAATTTCCATCGTGTTGTACGCCGTGTACTTCTTTGCTACCAACGAAAAGGCTAGCTCCAGATCGGGGGCAACGAGCTGGGAGGCAAGAAAACAAGAGGTGAAAGATGTATTTTTGGAGTCGTGGAGATCATACGAGAACCACGCTTGGGGGATGGATGAATATGCCCCAATTAAGCAAAAGGGTAAGAATATGGGCCCCAAGCCATTGGGATGGATGATTGTTGACTCATTGGACACAATGATGATCATGGACACCAAAGAAGAATTGGCTAGGGCCAGAGAATGGGTTAAAAATGATCTCGATTACCATTTTGATTATAACGTGAATGTTTTTGAAACGACAATTAGAATGCTAGGTGGTTTATTGTCGGCGTATCATCTCAGTAATGACGATATGTACTTGGATAAGGCGACTGATTTGGCTTATGTTTTAATTGGAGCTTTCGACAGTCCTTCTGGTCTCCCCTATGCATCCGTAAACTTACAGGACTCAAAGGGGATCAAAAGTCATTTCCAACTGGGCCATTCATCCACAGCAGAAGTGGCCACTTTGCAGTTAGAATTTAAATATTTAGCCCACCTTACTGGAGAAAAATTGTTCTGGGAAAAGGCAGAAAAGATAATGGAAGTTTTAGATTCCAACAAACCAGAAGATGGATTGGTCCCTATTTTCGTCAGCCCTGATACTGGTAAATATCAAGGTAACTTAATTAGATTGGGTTCTAGAGGAGACTCATATTACGAATACTTATTAAAACAATATTTACAAACAAACAACCAAGAAAAAGTATATTGGGAAATGTATCGCGAATCCGTCGAAGGTGTCAAAAAGCATTTAGTTGGAAAATCTTATCCAAGTGGCCTTACATTTATTGGTGAATTGGAAAACGGAATTGGTGGTGCATTATCTACAAAGATGGACCATTTAGTTTGTTTTTATGGTGGTCTCTTAGCTGTTGGTGCAACCAACGGTTTGAAATATGACGAAGCAAAGAATCTACCAGATTGGGATGATGATAAAGAATCTGATTTCCAATTAGGTAAGGAGTTGACTTATTCATGTTATAAGATGTACCATGACGTTCAAACTGGATTATCTCCAGAAATTGTTGTTTTCAATCAAGATGAAACTAAAGGTTCTGATTATTACATTAAACCACTTGATAGACATAATTTACAACGTCCTGAAACTGTTGAATCTTTGTACTACCTCTACAAGTTGACAGGTGACGACAAATATAGAGAATATGGTTACGAGATTTTCCAAAATTTTGTTAAGCATACAAAGGTCAAAGGTACTGATGGCGAAACTAGTTATTCTTCCTTAAACGATGTAACCTCAATGACCCCTAATTTCAAGGATAATACGGAATCTTTCTGGTTTGCCGAAACATTGAAATATTTGTATTTATTATTTGACGATTCTGACATCATCTCTCTAGACAAATACGTTTTTAACACAGAAGCACACCCATTCCCAAGATTTGACTTAAGTGAACACCTTACAACTGGCTGGAGAAGAAAAATAGATGCAAACAAAGAACCTCAAGTTCAGCCACCAAAAGTAGCTATTGATAAAAAGAATCCACCAAAAGCAGCTCCTATCAATAAACCAATCGACCAAGAAGCTTTAGAATTGGCAAATGAGCACCCGGAAGCTGTCAAGGATGTTAAGGCTGACAATAAAGAGAAATTAAACGAAATGATCAAGGAACTTAAACCTGCATAGGTAATTCGGTAGAATTCGTAACGAAGGGTGCTGATTTTGTGTAATTTTAATAGTGACGTAACAGAAAATTTAAAGATAGCCTTAACACTTCCTGTAAGCATTTGTAATAAAGTAAATAAGAGATCAACGACGTATAACATCTGAACTAGAATGCCCGAGGATGTAAGTATAATTTTCACTTTTTTATACTTGATCTTTGAATTTCTTCGGTGAATTTCATTGATGAGGGTTGAAATTGTACAATTACGTCACACATACTAACAAAATAAATAGCTGAAATCATCATTCGATTTGGAACCAAATCCTTTTGAACGGTCATTTGCTACGAAGGAGTCTACTGTATCAAATACTCCTAGCGAACCCAAGGATGGTGATAAGGGATTATCAAATGGTTTGACGATTCCCACCCTCTCACACTTTGACCAAACGAACGGAAAGCTTCCAACTATCACACCTACGCTTTTTACTCCTGGAGGAAGACGTTTACCACCTTTAGGCTTATCTCCTGGTGGTAATATGGCTAATCCGGAGACTCCTGGTACAAATTTGTGGAATAGTTTGCTTAGTGCCACAAATAATCCTACAACAACATTGCCACAGGACCCAAACGAACACACCCAAGCCAGCTCAGCATTCCATCAGAACAATCCGAGTTTCCATCATTTTGTTAATAACATGAAAAAATCTGGATTGACTCCTAATGAATCAAATTTGAGGTCAGGTTTAACTCCCGGTGGGATAAATGGTTCCTTTCAATTTGTGCCTCAAGTCCTGGGATTGACGACACCCGGAGCCTTATTGAATAACGGTATGATGTCTGGATTTTCAAATATATCTGGTATACCAGCTCCATCAAACTCTACAAACGTTCCGGCACAGGATTTTCCAAGCATGAATAGATCTATTCCTAAAAGTGTCGACAATAGAGATTCTAAACCAACCAGCGATACTGTAATTGAACGTAAGGAATCTAATAAGAGGAAAGATGTTGAAACTGAAGTGATCACGAAGAAACGTAAAACTGAATCCACACAGAAAACAAAGAAGTTGGCCACTAAAAAAGAATTCGACTCAGCAGATACCAAGAAGAGTAGTAAGAGATTGGCCGATAATGATAAGAGAAAAAACTTTTTAGAGAGAAATAGAGTTGCAGCTTCCAAGTGTCGTCAACGGAAGAAACAGTTGACCCAGAAAATGGAAGATGAACTAGCATATTATTCTACTGGATACCGTGAATTATCTTCCCAAGTTACCCAATTACGTGACCAATTAGTTAATGTAAGAGGTATCCTAATTGGCCATAAAGATTGTCCTATGCTTTCTAACCAAGTAGGAGGGTATGACCAGCTTCATAATTTGATACAGCAAATCAATTATGTAACCCAGCTTACCTCAAGAAACCAATCGAATCCTACGTCAATACCCAGCACGATTCCTACGACTTTAAATAATCCACATGATAACGGAGCCAATATTGGATACCATGTTAACTCGAATTCAAATATCAGTTCAATGATGTCTTTGCCAATGAATAGCGTAAATTCACAAAATTCGTCAAACTCTCCCCATGCATCATCTACTGTCAATACGTCAGGTATAAAGTTTGCATCCAGTACGCCAGATTCGATATCGCATCAGCAAGGTCAAACACGCATACAAATACCACCTCAAACTGAAGCTCATACTCAAGTACAGACAATAAGTCACTCACAAAGTCAGAGTCAAACTCAACCAAGTACACTTACTCAACAACAACCACAGCAGCAGCAGCAACCTCAACCACTACAGCAACAAGCACAACAGCAGAGGACACAACATGGAACAAAGCAACATGCACAACCGCAACTAGAAAATCAATCGTTACCAGTGCAAACTTCGCACCGAGTTCTAGCAAATCAATTGACACAACATGACAGTCTCACCAACTTACCGGTTGCAGCTGCTACAGCTAACCTTGGTGAGTCACACTATCCAAGCTCGACATCAACGGGAAATGGCGACTTAAGGCTAATCAATAGCATGTCAAATATCGCGGTTTTAAATAATAATACAAGCGATGGCCAACAAGTTCTGAATAATAATATGAATACGTACAATTTACGCCCCGTCAACAGCATGGTAGATTTAAGCTCACAACAGGCGTTGCTGTCGCAACCACATCTGAGCTTTACTAATGATATGAATCTAATTGCTATTGGCCGACAACAGACGTAAATGTTGTCTATATTTTTCTGCAAAAATTCCAAGCTGTATCTGCATCTACTATTTATATATAATACCTACTCCCATACTATAAAGTATACACTATAAAATATATATTGTCCAATATAGAGAATTTAAGTTTAATAATATAAGCTAACTAATTTAGAGTAAACTAATTTCGAGACTCATCTTACCGCGCCTTATTTGTGGATCTATTGACAATGATTTTTTTAAAACGTATGGGTGCCTAAACTAAGATAATATAGCAAACTAATGGAGACTACTCAAAATTATTCAGAAAAGTTAGAGCTCCCTAGACTTCCTGATGGTACTAACAGTACTGAAAATAGCATCATTAGCAAGAGCCAGTTAACTAGAAAGAATTTAAGACTTATACTACATTTAATCACACGGCAGTTAAAGAGAAATGGTGTGAAAACACCACACATTTTCCTTCCTTATAGATCTAAAGTCAACGATGAAAAACTAGAGCTATTCTTATCTGAAATCTTTCCAAATGGCCAGTTGATAGATGCTTCCAACGAGAAATATATTATCTCTTTGTTAGAATCATTTGATGAATTTACCTTAATTTGTGCATTAAAATACTTATGGAGCAGATTACCCAATAATGAGATTATAGGCTGGGATGTATATCTAGAGTTTAAACAAAAAGAAGAAGAAGCTGGATTTCCAAAAAATGCGTTTTTAAGCATCATGCCAAAATGCCTATCTTCTCCAGCACACGCGTCAATAGTGTATGATTTTTTAGATCTATTGATTAGTCTAGCATCAAATTCGCAATATAACCTTTTAAGTGGAAGAAAGGTTTCTAAAATGGCGAGTTTATGGGCATTTAATGGCAGTAAGAAGCTGCAATCATTATTTTATGATGCAACTGAAATGAAGGAAAGTGGATTTATAGAGGGTTTAGAAGCATGGAAAACATCATCAGATGCTTTATTTCATTTAGTTTTATCTTTTTTGAGAGCAATGTTACCAGAAAAAGAATCGGAAACATTGAAACTACCAAAGCCTCTACAGTCGTTATTAATTACTACTTCTTACCCACCTGAGAAGAATACAGACTCTCGTAAAACAATGATTACTATACCCTGTGTTGTTGTTAAGTCCACCAAAGTTTCATCTAATGCCTTCGAGCTTCTAAGCAAAGTTAGGCACACTTTATCTTTCGATAAAAAAGACTCGTTTTTATCTATTGAGAATTACACCATTCTAAAAAATATATTTCTGAAAGGATCTACAAATGAAATTGTGAATACGCTATCGGAGGAATCCAGAAGAATTTTAGATAGATTAACAAATGATTCGGTCAACTCTAACTATGGAATTTATCCTGGTTGGATAAAAGAAAAGAGTCATAAAATAGATCCCAATATCCCTCTCTTTTCAAAAATCAGTATTCAAGATGTCTCTCTCCAAGATTATTATATATGGACGTGGTTATCATCTCTTGGGTCCGATCAAATCCCTTTAATGAAGGATCTCTTCGGTAGATCCCTCGTTTTGGAAGCATGCTTAAAAGGTTTTCAAAAGTGGTTGATTGTCACTGAACAGACATTAAGTACTGAAGAATATTTGGAAACCATAATGTCTACTAATGCAAATTCTATGACCAACAATGCATCGACTAAAGTAATAACTGGTAAACCAAAGGTTACAAACGATACTTTTAAGAATAAAGATGTTCCATCATTACCACCAAAATTACCAAAAAAAGACAATTCAGAATTACTCCCCAAGTTTGACTTTAAGGAAGATGATTATAAACTCGGAGTTGAAATCAAAAATGATGACCATTATATTTATCCTAAAGAGATTAATTATGATGAACTAAGCGAATACAACGCGTATGTCAACAGTATCGACAATTCTGCAAACTCTCTTAGTAATAAATTCAGTAAGACAACGTTGAAAGATAAACCTAAGTTATCTAGGCGCCCTCGGCCACCAACATTAGATGAACCCGTTAGTCAACCCGTCACTTACAATACGGAAATTCCGCTTACCCAACCAATTAACCCAGCTTCTCCTAAGAATTATTTTCTAACAAATGATGAACAACTTTCTTTCAATGCGTATCAAAATTATGTGGAATTCAAAGAGTTTGATGATAGAAGGAATGAACCATTACCAAATATTCCACAACTGACAGAATATTTAAAAGTTGCTCATGATAATAGAACTTATTTAAACCTTGATCAACAACAGTATCTAACTGAAACTCTGCCATCTGAGAATTCTTTCTCTTATAGTGACGTTTCAAAATCTAATCTAATTGAGAAGCCACAACAAAGCTCGTTTCCTATTAACTCTTCAGAAAACCTCCCTTTGGTAGTGCCTGCTTTCTCAGTAGCTGCTAATGGCGATAATATATATTCGAGCGGAGCTTCGAATTATTCACTGTATGAGCAAGGACAGAGAAATATTAGCAATCAAGATAAAAATATTGAAGCAACTTTCAAACAGCATACTAATAGAAGTGATTCCGAGGTAAAAAGAGAACAACTATTTGATTCTCATAATAAACAGCCTGTTAATGGAAAGTCCGATAGACAAAAAGTGAGAAAGAAGATACCTAAGCATTTACTTCCAATTATACCATCAGATGATAATTCGAACCAATCCAAAACGTACTGTAAACACAAGGAAAATCGGGAAGATAAATATAATTATCAACCCAAAAGTGAAAGTACACACCATTTACAAGATCAGGACAATGAAAAGAAGAACATATTTGATGGGCAACAGAAGATCAGTACACCTACCCATCATGAACGTTCTGTGGCCTCATCTTTGGAGACAAATAATATTCCACGTCCCCAAAAAATCGGCATGAGAAATGTATTTCATCAATCACCTCAAAGCTCTGTTTCAAATCTAGCCTTAGATTCAAGAGATCATCATATTCAATCTAATGTTCATTCGGACGGTTCTTTCAATCACAATGGTAGAACACAGATGCATCCACCACAGAATCGTAGATACCCTTCAAATCAGGTACAACAACAATTCGATCAGAATGAATACCGAGCACCATCTCACTCACAATATCACCAAGCTACAAATATTCCGCAACCACAAGACCTAAACGAACCACAAGAACCATATCAACCACAAGAACCATATCAACCACAAGAACCATATCAATCACAAGAACCGAACCAACCACAAGAATTATATCAACCACAGGAGACGTACCAACCACAAGAGACGTACCAACCACAAGAGACGTACCAACCACAAGAGACGTACCAACCACAAGAGACGTACCAACCCCAAGAACCATACGAACCTCAATCTTATCAACCACAACCACACCAACGTCCATCACAAAAACCAATTCCACAGCATCAACCTGTTCAACAAAAACCAGTTACACGAGAACAACCACAGCATCAACTAATTCCACGACAACAAACAGCTACAAGACAACATCCAATTCAACAGCAGTTAACGATTCCCCAACTTCAGCATGAATACCAGACACATCCTGGATATATGCCACCAACGTACCTGCCTCAACCAGTGTACCTGCCCCAACCAGCTAACCTCCCACAAGCTCCCTATCAAGTACAGCCAGGAGTTTCACCTCCTATGCTACCAGAGGGCCAACCATATTATCAACATTACAACTATAATGCTGTTCCATTTCCTCCAGAGCAAATGCAAGGCCAGTATTCATATTTGCTGCACCCGCTTCCGCAACCATTTTATCAACCGCAGCCTTATTCACCAGTCCAGAAGTCATCCTACGCCATGTCCCCACCAGCAGGACCACGTCCTAATAAACAAACCACTAGTGACATGACCATGAGAGGAATGCCAAAGTCTGGGAAATTCAATAAAAACAATAAACAAAATAAGGCTAGCATACGGGCAGCACTCAATGATCATTCTTTCGGTATATAAAAAGTAGTACAATTTGAGAATTCCTTTGATGTAAATATAATGAATGATAAATACGATACATGAAAAAATAAATAAATAAATTAATAATAAATAAATAAATAAGTATAGAACTATATCTAAGTTCTAAATATGGATTTTGATTTAATATTCGGATAGTCTTAACTTTTTACCAATCTCTCTACTTGAGAAGCCACTATTATTTCTATTCAAAAAGGGTGGCTCTGGACTTGGACCCCTAGATTTAATGTCATTCTCTCCCATATCAAAGTAGCCATACCCACCTAATAAATTGGTAAGACTATTTTTTGGATTTGGTACGACAATGACTGGTTTAGTCATTTGTGATTCAACCGGTGCAGTTGATACTTCCTTAAATATTCTATAAATTTCATCAAGATAGGAATTAAGGGTAACTAAAAACCTTTCAGTTTGTCTATGCTTAGATGATGCACAGATAGAAATTGAGTCATCTTTTATAATATAACCTATTCCAAAACCATTGGCGGATACTGGCCCAAATCCAAATAATCTTAACGATGGATTTCCACAATTAGATGTAGAAATGATTGTGTTATTAAGTTTGTCCCAACCACTATCAGCAAATATCTCAGGCAACTCTTTCAATGACATTTGGGCATTGTATATGTTATTTCCAATTGTATTGTCAGAACAAGTTGTTATTGTATCATCTTGGTCACCAACAAGAGTACAAATAGAGGATCTTTGGTTTCCACTAGTGACAATCATTTCATCTTCAGCCATTTCAAGAGCAGAAAGCTTATTAGAAACTCTTTCAAATTCTTCACTGTAAGAGCTATCAACATAACGTTTCCAAATACAAAATAAGGCATACATATGTCTATCCACACCTTTACCCATGGTGCATCTTTTAGTTTGTTTAGTATGTTGTAAACAAGCTTTCGATAAATATTGCAACTTTTCAACATCAGAAACTGAAGAATCAAAGAACTTTCTTACAAATAAATTTGATTCCTGACTAACCGTTCTAATAGCTTCTGTACGACCGTGAAAGAAATTCTTTGTCATTGCAGGTTCATATGTACATTCAACTTTTCCATATAACGCATAATAAGTTGCTTGAAATGCCATTTGAACAAACGCATCTGGCGAATATTTCATTTTCTTAATTGTAGAAGAACCATACTTCTTGAATTCCAAATGTTTGAATTCATTTTGATTTATCAAATCTGAAAGTCTAGTCTCACCGAACCTCAATGCTAAAGATAAATCTGGGGTTAAATCCCATTCTAATTTTCTGGGTATGGTGACTAAGTTATCTGAATCGGTATTATCAGCAACCGACGAATCACTCCATAACAGTGGAGCGTTGTTATTAATTGTTTGAGCAAAAGACAAAATTGAGTCTGTGTAAATGTCACTCACAAACCTTAATACAGTATGGCCATCAACACCGGTATGTTCAAAATTTATACCAGCTTTACCATTTTGAGTAACAATTATTTGTAGTTTATCGTACCATCTATTTGTACATGTACCAACTTGTATACCATTATCTAAAATAGATAATCCACATAACATATTTTTAGATAAATCGGATAAATCATAAAGCTTTATATCATCTAAGCATAAAATGAACAAGGCGGTATCAATAATAGATAATATTTCATTATTGTTAACGTTGCCCTGGATAGCACTGGAATTTCTAATTCTAGCCCAAATTCTTCTATTTTCAGTTGTTAAAACACCGAAAGATGATTTAGCAATCTCACTTGTGGGGGTATTCAAAGAATCTTGAATGATAGAAGAAAAGTTAACCATTAATTCTGATTCCGACAAAATCAAATTATTGTTGGTATCAAGCACATCAAACCAGTAAAATTGGGACTTGGACATTACTACTAAATGGTTAGAGTTAGCATCTGATTGCATAGTGCATCCGTCGTCAGTTGGAATTCTCGATGCACCGAACAATTTTGAATATTGATACATGCACAATTTTTGATTATTCTTGAGGGTATCGACCAGCAACTCCTCATTCTTAAGGGCCTTGATGAATTTTAACGAACTAAGGGTAAGAGAGGCGGCTCTCTTGACTTGTGGATTAACACTGATACTTTCATTATGAAAGGGGTCGTCTTCCAAAAGAAAAAAAGGATTTAAGTTCAAAACTACTGGCGAATCGTAGTTCAAGTACGAATCGTACCAGAACTTCTCGATATACGAATTTCTAGTTTCGCTATATTTCCTTAATTCCTGGTCCAAATATTGACCAGTTCCATCGTCTAAGAATTTCTTCACTACCACTTTAGTACGGGCGTGCTCCTCATCCGTTTGTAATGGCTTGAGTACACTTAAATAGTTGGTACAAGTTTCCTCCAAATTTGGTATAGGCAACTTCTCTAGTTTGTCTTGGTATTGATATGTCATTGTTATAGTTGGGGCAACTTTTAGTTCAGAAAACCATAGGGGAAATCAAGAAATATTTAAACCCTGAAATATTCTCGAAACCGGATCCCGATTCCGAAAGACTGCTCACGAAATCTGGGGTACTATGCGGGTGTTCGTCATTCATCATTAAAGTCCGAAATCAACCACCCAGGGATGCACAGTTTTGATTGATTGATTGATTGATAGATTAAATACACAACCACATCCATGCCGATAATATCTAAATTTCCCAGGGAGCTACATCATATGTAGAGAAAGTGGGGCAGAACTATTCGATATAGTGACTTACAATATTACACGGAGCTTCTATGTTACGTTCTAGCTGCTACAGCGAAACACCGTCAAGAAGGTGTTTAGTGCGATAGATATGAAATTGTGACAAGAAAACTTAGAAATAGAATTCATCGGGTGGTAGGAAACCTGAAAAATCCAGCTAGGATATATGTAGGCAAGATACTGCAGTTCCGGAAGGGATTACGGATTCGGAGTTTTGAGGTATTTTGAAAGGGAGAAAGCATTGTATCTATTGGGCCATGAGTGTACTGTGGACGACCGGATATGGCAAAATCATTTCTGGTAGGGTCGGTATGCTGGAAACCCAGGAGTTCGATAAGATAGCATCTTGCGTATAGAAAAGGACAGATAGATATATATTTTTTGAAAATATCCAATTAGGCAACAATAAAATGTCCGTATTTACTTGTAGATTCCTCCGCTTGGCCGCTCTTTCCTAAGAGATAAGTGTATTGCATTCATATTTGACACAACCGGCTACTTTTGATATACGAGGGCTAATAGAATTACTAGTTTCATTATTGTCAGTAAAATGATCGCCGGAACATAGGATAAATGGATGGACAGCTACGTAGAGAATGTAATGGAAGGGAGATGGATAAAATCTATGCATATATATATTATAAGCTGTACAAAATTGCTTTTGTATATAATTACGGTAAAGTAAATCAGTAACGGTGTCAGATTTTAATCATCGCAGAACTAGTAGCCATGGGCTTCTCCTAATTTTCTCCAGTAATCGCTGACTCCTTCCCAAGTATACTCTCCGGGTGGCCCATCATTTCTCTTGATTGCATTCATTGCTGATAATGGCCCACTTTCGGCAAAATCGTGGCCCAATTGCCTATGCATGGTTTCTTTTATATACACAGTTTCTCGCTGGCTATGCTCCAAATCGAACACGGTATAATTTTCGACAAAAACAATATTAGGAATCAATTGATGGTGAATTCTTGGATATGAAATAGTATCCAAAAGTGACATGCTGTTGTATAAAACTCTCACAATTCCTTGAAATATTGCTGTAGTTATACGGGAGCCACCGGCTGCACCTATCAATAATTCTGGGTAAAATGCGCCTGGTTCAGTTTCTGAAAATATGGCTGTTGGGGCTGTTGAGGATATTGGTCTCTTATGAGGTGCCACGAAGTTAAATACAGAGGGACTGATGTTGAACGCATTGGGCGTATTAGGTAAAGAAAAGTCATCCATTTGATTGTTTAAAACAATTCCAGTTGAATTATCGTAAACTAAGGAACCAAATAGCAAATTCACCGTGGCAGTCATTCCTACAGTATTACCATGTTCATCCACTACGGAAAAGTGTGTAGTTCCGTGAGGTTCAGTTAATTCATATTTTGGTTGGTAATGCTCCCATGGAAAAGTTTTCTTGTCAGAATAATTACCAGATTGTATAATATTTTCAGCCCAATTTTTTGACGTATACCTGGAGATAAGGTCTCTACCATATTCGGTTTTTGCTTTACTTAAAGAAAAATCACCGAAATGAGATCTAGCAGATGCCATCCATTTCATTGATTCAATGATCTTATGTGTCTCTAATAGATCACTAGTATTTTCATCGTATACATTATCAAAGAAGTTCAATCCTGTTAACAATGCCAAACCTGATGATACACCATTAGTAGTCAAAATTTTATATTTTTTGTCTTTTATAGTCAAATTTAATGACAATGGTGTTTCTACATTTACATGGTAATTTGCAAAGTCATCCAAGTCTATAATACCACCGTATTCTTGAGCTTTCTTCACTAATGAGGTGGCAATAGGCCCCTTCGGATCATAAAAGATGTCAGCAGAACCACTTTTCCCAATTAGTTCCAAAGTATTTGCTAGACTGGTTCTCCTAACTAATTCACCAGTCTTAATTGCACTACCATCTTCGTTAAATATATAATCCCAATCTTGCTTCAAAGCAGGTACTTCAGCTAATCCATTTCTCAAGGCAGAATCAATGGCTCTTGCAAAAATATATGAACATTCAAATCCATTTCTATTGAGAAGAATAACCGGCTCAAATAAATCATACCAATCTAATTTTTTTGATCCATGTCTAGTGTATAATTCGTATAACCCCTTTAATTCACCAGGAACACCGATGGCTAGTCCTCCTACTTGGGATAAATGTGGGTTGCTGGAATACATTTCCTTAAATGATTTTGCTGGAGCCATTTCTCTGGCATCAATACTGATAGCCTCGCCATTTGAGAGAGTACTCAAAATAAATCCTCCACCACCAATACCAGACGATTGCAGAAAGATACTTCCAATGCATAATGCTATAGTGATTGCAGCATCAGCTGCGTTTCCTCCTCTTTGAAGAATCTCAGTACCCAATTTGGAGCATTGTGGTACGTCACTTGAGACCATACCTTTAAATCCACGATGAAGATGTTCTTCAGAAGGATTTAAGGTCGGTATCCCGATGGTGTCATATTCTGATTCGAGGTGGATATTTTGAAAGGCCGAATAGTCAAACACAGTGACAGGCGCTTGCTTAAGCAGAAGAAGCTGAGAGATCACAAATATCAGTGTAATAATCAATATCACGTAGTATTTGAAGTTTAATCTGGGTCTTTCATTGTGTTTATCGCCCCCATTTAATGGGAGATATTCGTTTTTATTCATTTTCCTTTTTAGAGAAAGAAAACTTTAAAGGAAAACTGACAGGAAAAGATTACTGATAAGCTATCTTTAGTCATTTTTGTGTCATCAGATCCACACAGATTCGAATTCGGTTACATAAATTTGATGATTAAAAGTGGTGGCACTAGCCGCCAATTCCCCTCTTGTATATTCAGATAAGAGGGAATATATAAATATATATATCTACGTATATGTTCGCAGAATAAACCTATATCTATTCAACCCAGATGCGAGATCTGTATATCAGACTGAAGTGTATAGAAACTCGCCTTCTACAGATACTTTTGTTCAAATTTATATATATATAATTTTACTATAGCATATGTTAGTTTGATCTAAAAATACACTATTATCATAACGATATTTAGACGTAATATAGAAAATACACAGTTATAGAAAATACACAGTTTTCTTGTATTTTCAATTTTTATAATCACCTGATCAATCCTCCATATCAGAGACTGTATATAAATGAGGGGGGGATGGAGTGTTAAAACTATTGTGCAAATGCCTGCTGTAACGTTATGGTATTGTATTTTTCTGTTCAATAAGTAGTAGTCACAGTCTGATGAGAGTACATTTATAATAGTAATATTTTTAATCTTTTGAATTCTTTGAATTTATATAGAGCCATCATTCCAATTGCACCTTTGAAAAAATGGTGATCCATATAAAGTTTACGTGCTTTAGTGGCTTTTTCCCACCTTGTTACCTTCTCCTAGTCTTCCTTGATAGTAACCATGTTCACATATTTTTAATATGTTTTTGTGACATTGCCAATAAATCCTATATTTCATCTTCACAAATTCGCTAGGATGCAAATTATTGGCATCGGCGTTGTGGATCTCCAGCAAATAGCCCATTAGACACCTAAATCAAGGTTATTGAGGGTTCTAATTGTGATTTAGATTGAGATTCAGTGGAAACTCAAAGATTTCAATGTTAATGACTACAGTTATACTTTTGTCCAAAAATCTCAGAAATTGACAAAAAGTATAAATTGCAAAAAAAATGCCCGGTAACTTACATACAACCAAAAACCGGCCTAGGATCTTCTTAGATGACTTTAACAATTTTAAAAGATACCATAAATCAAATTGTATAAAAAATCTCTACTTTTGGGGTAGTAAACACCTATTCTATGGCGAGAGTTCACCAAAAAACTTGACGATATCTCTAATATGGTCGTGTATGCCGCACTCTCATAATAAATTAATTGCAGCTTTTGCTTCTTAATGTTGCGTATATTTAATAGGTATTCATGTCTACTGAGGAGATTAAGGGCTTGGAAGAAAAGTTGAGACAGGAACATTTGCTGGAATCTGAAGATGGGGGGAATAATCTTCTTAACAATATTCTTCCTTCTTATCATATGTTCCAATCAACGGTTTCAAAAAATCTAACACCATCTCAAGAAAATTTTAGAGTTGATCCACCGATATATGAGATGACACCTGTTACATCTATCGCTAGTGCTCTGAGTTTATTACATTCTGCCCTTACTTCCGCGATACAATCACCAACTCTGGAAATGAATGAAGAATTTCCTTTTCCTCCCCTGCAAAGTAATACATTCAACGAGGAATCTGCCGATATATGGGAGAATACGGTTTTGGCAAATGTACATAAATTGGATAATTTAACAAACAGCAACAATTCGATTGCCAAAAATTTGAAGATAGATATCAAAGTAACAGAAAAGGTATGTCAGAAGGGCGTTGCACCTACTCTTTACGATCCGCTGACAGTAGAATTTAAACAAGGTGATTATATCCATGGTTATATCACTATTGTCAATAACTCCGCTAAACCAATATCGTTTGATATGGTATATGTGGTGTTTGAAGGTGTTACTACGATACTTAAAAATGAATCAGGTTTGGTGGATACGCAAATACCCAGTACTACTGATAAATTTCTTACCATGCTTGATTTATTTGCTTCGTGGTCATATGCGAACATTGATAGACTTGTGACGGATAACGGTGATCCTCATGATTGGTGTGAGGGTGAGACGGACCCATATGATAATACTGTTTTATCCATTGATGTTAAAAGATTTTTTCAACCGAAAGTTACATATAAACGATACTTCACATTTCGTGTTCCTGAGAAGTTGCTTGATGTAGCCTGCAGTGAACATAACTTACCTTCGCATACAAATTTACCTCCAAGTTTAGGGACTGCTACCCATTTGGATCCTCCTTCTGTTATTCTTTCTAAAAGGGAATCTCATGTTAAAGATTTTGCTTCTATTGATACTTCAGTTAGTTATAGTGTTGAGGCAAGAATTATTGGTAAAGCTTCTGAGTATGGTTGTAACATTAGTGGCGGGGATAGATATGTAGTTGCAAAGGAAGCAATTTGTCCAATTCGTATTATTCCCAGATCAAACCCTGAATTTATCTATGACTGGGCTACTTTACAGAGAGAAATTAATCTACACTACAGAGCCTTTCGAGACTCAGTTAAGGAAAAGATTGAATTGGCTAGAACTTTAGGTAACATTCCATCAAATCAGAGGAACGAATTGGCTAACTTATCACCCGCAATGTCCCGTAATACAACAGAGAAAATACGACAATTGTACAGTGTTGCTGATAACACTATCAAATTAAATTTAAGCAAAAACAGGAAGCAATTTAATGATGATATGTACCAATGTATGATACCCATTAAGAAAAAGTCATTAACAGGTTCATCGAAAGTATTAGGAATAGTATCACTTTCAACCCCACGCCAGAGTTATTCTATACCATATGTACCACCAAGTAAACTTCAATATGGAAAAAAATATGATCTTCAGATGACTGTGCCGATGGAACTTTCATATTTTAATCAAGATAAGAAATTTGCTAAGAATATTCCGGAGGTAAAGAATCTTTCAGCAGAATTAGTAGTTTTAACTATCAGATCAAAGAAGTACCCGATACCTATTGAATTTACCCACGAAATGTGTTTTGAAGATCAGCTCGTGGATGATAAAAAAAATGATCTCAATAATCTTGATTCCGTTATTATTAAACAATTCAAAAATGACCTTAATGAATTAACGTCCCATCTTAAGAATCTTGGTAATGATTTACTACGGTTAGAGACAAAAATGTGCAAGAATTTAAAAAGCCTTGCCTCTTTATCCACGAAATATATTAACTTAGCTGTACAAGATGTACAGTTTTACTCACAATCATCAAATAACAGTGGAATTTATACTTCTCTTCAAACTATAGCGTGGAAAAAGGAAGAGATACAGAATAGTGATCATACTCTATTTTCAAAGAATTTTAGTCTTTTGCTTGATTTGCAGAAGAGTCATTTAAAAGCTAATAAAACTCTTGAAAGTGGGTTTAATACTTTTAACTTAATACCTAACTTTCAAAGCTGTCTAGTTGCACGATTATATTATTTGAAGGTAAGTATTAGGTTAACAAATGGTGAGCATTTACTTGTACATATCCCAGTAAATATTGAGAATTTAGAGTAAGCAGATTTTTTGTTTTTCAGCTCGCATAAAAATTAATATATATGATCTCTTCATATTTAAAGCAGTGTTTTCTAGTTAATGGAGGAACGGGGTTCCAATAAATTTAATCTACGATTACCACCCTTTGCTTCTTCTTCTTCTTCTTCTTCTTCTTCTTCTTCTCGTTCCCAGGATGAAATTGAAAGATCGAAGAAAGAAGAAGAATTGCTATTAAACATCCTACCTTCATACCAGATGTTTCAATCAACAATATCTAAAAATTTGACACCTTCAAGGGAAGATGTAAGAACAGAACCACCATCCTACGAGCTCACACCACAATCATCTGCAAATTCCGTTGCTTCTTCTGTAGATTATTTTAGTGGAATTAACTTATCGAGCCCAGAACCTCAAGATGCCAACACAAACCCTATAGATGAAATTACAACTTGGGAAGATACTTTACTTGCAAACTCACATAAATTAAAAAAATTGGCATCCACGAATAGTGATATTTCGAAGAATGTAATGATACAGATATATTTTACGAAGGAAATAGGAAAGCCTGGGGTAAAGCCTACTTTAGTAGATCCTCTTAAATTGGAATTATCACAAGGTGACTACATTTATGGCTATATATTAGTTAAAAATAAGCTAGATATCGATGTTCCTTTTGATATGTTTTCTGCAAGCTTAGAAGGAGTTGTTACTATGGGTAATAATAAAACTTCTGTCATTCAACATCCAACTCATTTAATAAAATTCTTAATGATGTTCGATTTCAATGCTTCATGGAATGATGCATATTTAGATCGTTTAGTAACAGATCATAACAATCCGCATAGGCCGTTGAATGATATATATGACCCCATAGACAATACTCACCTTGAGCTTGACTATAGAAAAATTCTTAAACCAAATGTGACTTATAAAAAATTCTTCACGTTCAAAATTCCAGATAAATTATTGGATCATAATTGTATGGTACATGGTTTGATTAAACATCTTCAATTATCGCCTACTTTGGGAGTGTCAAATAATGAGATTATAAGCTCCTTAAAGAAAAAGTGGACTGAAGATACTCTTCAAGAAGAGACTTTTTCAAGATTAAATATCGATAACAAACATAATCACAAGTATGTCTCATATACGAATGACTTTTCTTTTTCTGATACTTCAATAAGCTATAGTATTAATGTTAGAATAATTGGAAAGGCTTCAGATTATCAAAGTTTATTTGATAAGATTTCCTATCCTGCTATGACTTCCGAAGTGGATGAATATGTGGTAACAAATGAAGAAAGTTGTTATTTGCGTATTATTCCTTCAACCAGTGATGTGTTTGAATCAAACAGATCAATGATTAATGAAGAATCAAGACTTATGTACTCAAATTTAAATGATCAGATAATGGAAAAGATCAAATTGGGAAGAGAAATGTCCTCTTTAAAGCACAATGATAAGCTTTTGACAAGTGACAATGCAAAAATTGAAAGCTCCTCGGGTTTAGCTAAAATGAGGCAATCATACGTATCAAATGTCAGAAAGAAATCTACCCGTGGTACTAATGTATATGAGTCATTTTATCCCTATAAGAAGAAATCACTTCTTGGTCCTTCAAAAACTGTTGGTATGGTAGCTTTATCTGTACCAAAGAAATTTTATATGGTAAATTATATTTCTCCAATAAAATCTGGGGATGCAAGAAAGAGTCCTCAGTTACTTTCGATTCCTTTGAATTTAAGATGCTTATTCTCTGAGAAGAAGAATCAAATATTGCCGGAATATAAGAAGATTTCGGTTGAGCTTGTGTGTTTAACAATTAAGTCGAAACGTATCCCGATACCAGTTGTTATAAACGAAGATATGCTATTTCAAAATAATAATAAAAGTTTTGATGATTTTGATCAATTGGTAATAAAAAGGTTTCAAAACTATGCGACCGATTTATCAAAAATCCTAAAGGAAGTTGATCCTGAGAAATTAGATATTGATAAGGTTTTGTTGAAAAATGTTAAATGTCTTGCAAACTTGTCTACAAAATACGATAGAATCAAACTCCAGTATAAAATACAAAACGAAGGATCGCCCGAATCTTTTCAGCTTGTCTCTTCAATTCCATGGGAGCTGGAACCTCTTACTACGATTACTCCAACTAGAGAATTAGAGAATCAAGTAAGGTATAAGAAATCATTCAAGTTAATAGTCGATTTCAATGGCTTGTCAAACACGACTTTAGACTCGTATTGTTTAATTCCAGAATTTCAAAGTTGTCTAGTTGCCAGAACATATTATATCAAGGTATCGTTAAGACAGCAAAACAATGAAAAGATTTCAATCAAAGTCCCTATAGTATTGCAAAAGAATAATACAAATAAATAGATAATAGAATTTTCAGTAATGAATATATAATGGTTAATTAATTAGTAGTATAGTTGTGATCACATGATTTAAAAATTTATAAGTCTTAAATCAGCGATGATCTAGAGACAATAGAGAAACGTCTTAATTCAAGTAGAAAATGGCTGACGAAATAATCTCAAAATGGGATAAGAAGAGGTACATCCCTAAGCCTGGTGAACCAGAGCTTCCTCCTCAATTAGCTGATTTGGCTCAAAAGTCAACTGATGAAATTATGAGTGAGTTAAATCGTTTACCTTTCTTCATGACAGAGTTAGATGAAACGGATGGCGATGGTGGTGAGAATACAGGATTAGAAGCTCTTAAGAGTCTTGTATATGATGGAGAACCTGATGAAATAGCCCAAAATTTTAAGAACCAAGGAAATGATTGTTATAAGACTAAACAATTTAAGGCTGCAGTTGATTATTATACAAAAGGAATAGACGTTGATTGTGGTGTAGATGTTATTAATGCAGCCTTGTACTTAAACAGAGCAGCTTGTAACTTAGAGCTTAAGAATTATAGAAGATGCATTGAAGATTGTAAGAAAGTTTTAATGTTAGATGAAAACAGTATCAAGGCATGTTTTAGAGCTGGAAAGGCATTTTATGCAGTTGAGAGATACGACGAGGCCAAACAAATTTTAGAATACGGTTTAAATATAGAACCTGGTAATGCATCATTGAAAACTGTTTTAGATACAGTTTTAGAAAAAGAACGTAAAATTGAAGAAGAAAAAAATAGAAGAAAAAGAGAGCAAGAATTGAAAGAAATGAAAAACTTTGTCTTGTTAAACGCTATAAAATTAAGACATTTTTCTATTATTAAATCTTCTAGACCAGCAGAATTATTGGAAGATGCAAAAATACGATTAGAGAATGAAACTGACCATGAATCTCAATTGATCTTCCCTGCTATGATATTATATCCAACCACGGATGAATTCGATTACGTTGCAGAAGTTAGTGAATTGACTACTCCACAAGAAATATTACAGATGATATTAGAAAGACCAAAGGAATGGTTTGCTGATCCTAAGCATCAAAACTTTACTCCAAAGAAATTAGAGTGTTTCATGGAAACCGAAAATGGTGGTCTAATCAAAGTTGGTAAAAAGGTTGCCATTAATAATGCTATGATGAATGATAGTCCAAAGGCTCCATTATTCGATAACAGTCTAAGGCTTTATGTTGTACCTAAAGAAGATGTTCCTAATTGGATTTCTAAGTGGAATAAAGAAATAGCATTAGCTAAACGTACAATTTAGATCTCTTCAAATATTTTCAAATAAAAATGACATTATCTTATATATCCCATTTGAACTGCGTAATCCCTTTCCTCTTTCTTTCTTCGTTTATCCTTAGGTGACCATTGTAATGGTGATTGCTCACCTCTATATCTCGAAACTTGAGATTCGAATACCTCATTAATATTAAGTTTTGGGACTTCTCCGAATATTGATACTGGATTAATGCTTCTATTTTGCATTACTAATTTATGTAATTCTGGAGTACTTGCCCAGCTTCGTAATATCCTCTTCTCCTTATTCGAATTATTGTCATCTTCATCACTCTCTATATCCGGTAAGAAATCTGAAGATGCACGGAACCCCCTTGTTGGAGTCTTCGAATCTGTTAGCAGTTCAACTTCTTTATTAGTCTTATCTGTAGTCTTCCTATCATATGATGGTATTTGAAATGACTTTTTATCAAACATACTGGACTTGCTGTTAAAGTTTGAATTAGCTTTGGCATCCCTTAATGTTTTTCTCCGTTTATTCGCTGCCTCTTTAGAATTTGTTTGATCATCATAGGGTATATACCCTGACTTTAGACGCTTTTCATTGGCTTTAGAAATATTAAATGGATGGTCTGGTGAGTAATATTCATTTCTATTCCTTTTATCCTCCAATGTGTTAGTAGTTAAATCATTTTGATTTTCTGGACTATCCGATTTTTTTCCCTTCAAGGGAGTATCAACTTTAGATTTTCCTTTTAAGTCATATTTATGGTTAACTGCAATAACGATTTTTTGCTTTGGCTTCTGTGCAGCGGCTTCGCTTCTTTCTGCCATTAATGACTTCTTCTTTAAATTAGGTATTGATAGAGTCTCAAGCTTCAAAGGCATCCTTATTTCTTGTTCATCCATATTCATAGCTGTTTTCTTTATTGGTGATGTCTGAGGCTTAACCAGAGACTGAATTGTCTTTAAATTTTGATTTTTATTTCCGTTTAAATCGCCATTGTTATAGTTTAAAGTTGTAGTAAGAAATCGATTTTTCTTCTGCCCATCAGGAATTCTGGATGGGATATTATGCGTTGTTTTGCTTGAAGAAACTGCCCTAGTGTTCTTAGCTGCACTGGAGCCCGTTGGCGTCATGAGGCGATTTATTAGCTCTGATTCTGATCCTCGTAATGCGGTTTTCTTATCCGAATTTAATTTATCTCTCAATGGAGACCTTTTAAACTTTTTCTCATTGAGCTTTGAGTTTTTTGGCGATCTTGAACGAAAAGATACAGGCGAATTGTCCGAACTATTCAAGGAATCCTTCTCCACAATTTTTCTATCGTATATTTTGGGTTTTGCTAATACATCTCTGCTCAGTACTCTATTATTAGCATCTTGAATCGTTTCAATCTTGTTTGCTGTATTTTGTAACGCATTTCTTGCTCGTCGTAAAACTGATTCGATAGAATTGATTCTTTTTATACTATTTGGTTCTTTGTGAGGAGTCTCAAGAAAATTTGTAGAATTCTTTTCCCCTATTTCCTTGTCTTTGTATGGTATAGTAGCTGAAGGAGTTTCCCCTTTTATATTTAACCTTATATCATTACTGATCGCTCTATCAATATAGTTACTTATATTTGGGATCTCAGTAGCAGATTTGATTTCCGATTTGGTATTTTGATTTATTTTTTCATTCGAATTGATATCAGATACAGGGGTATGGTAATTATGGCTACCATTTTTATATGACTTTGCAAATTCGCTATCCTTTTCAAGTGAATTTACACGTGGTGTATCAGAATTACCAGTAACGCTTGAAATCTCTCTTCTAGAAGCAATATCCAATCTCTCGAAAACTCTCAGAGAGTTACTCATAGGACCGGAATATTTAGTCGGCCTCATAGATTGTCTGGATTTGGTTGAAGAACTTATCGCAATAGGTTCACGAGAAGGTAGTGACACAAATATTGAACTCCTTTTAGGAGTCTTATATTCTGATTTTCTTGTACTTTCTCTACTCAATGACGCATTTTGAACTACCGGGGCATCTTTGTTTATTTTTTCAGATACAATAGTAGTATTTTTCAGCTCATTCATAGCATTTTCTGCCTTATTCGTCCGTGTTTCAGATCCCATACTTGATGATCGTATTCCTGTAATGCTATGGGAGTCGGCAGCAGATTTTCCGGCTATACTTTTCCTTATTGCCGTACTAATAGCCTGAAACGAATCATCTAGACTAGGTGCCAAAAAGTTATTATTTCCATCATTTATATCTTTAACAATTGCATATTCTTCCTTCTCGTCGTATTGTGCAGAATGTGATCCCGAATCAACCTCACTTCTACGTATTGCCAGCAAGTTTTTCAAAGGAGAAGGGGTTTTGGGGTTTAATGCTTGTTTGTGGGTAATCTTTTCTCTTGCTCTTCTTCTAATTGGCGATGATTGAGGTAAAGCTTTGTTTTGCAGAAACCCGTCAATCATATTTATTTTGGCAGGTGAGATATACGAAAAATTAGCTGGTGTATTATTTCTTGCAGCCTTTTCGTCAAGCTGGGTAAGAAATTCAATGCGGGAACCTTCTTCGCCTTGAGCATCGAGGGCTCTCTGAATGAAGTAGTTCATTTGGTCTATACCATCTCTGACCTCTTGGAAATCATTCTCGGTACAGTTTAGCACGTCTGAATTAATCAAGTACAATTCGTTTGCGACCCATCTTGACGTACCAGGTACTAGCTCCAGCCTCTTCTTCTTAGCTGCATTTATGGCCCAGAATGTAGAGTTCATGGGTTAGTATAATTCTATATCCAGAACTAATCCTGGCAACTTATTTACAATACTATGTATTTTATTAATAAAATATTAAATTATAAATCTGTACGCGATGAAAACGATTGACCTGCATCCAACCTATTAGATATCAAGTTCCATAAAGGCGGTCTGCTTACAGAATCATTTAAAATAATCTAAGCAAAGTGGTTGATCTATTGAAGGGATATATTGGTAAGGCTAATATATGCCAATGAAACTATTTGGTGTAATACTGGAAAAAGGTAGCAAACCCACAAAGAATAATGGTGTGACAACCCCCGATGGTTCAATTAATAGATTTAACTTAAATTTGACTAGGACAGTCACAACGTCGGAGATCAATGACAGATGGAAAGTATCAAATGAAAATGCTAGTTTGCAGCCTCTAGTATCTCCAGCTTTGGAGGAAATGCCCAACTGGAGTATATTGCCGTCATACCAGTTATATCAATCTACATTCTCCAAGAATATTGATCCTCTGGTAGAAGATCTTATATCAGACCCACCCACATATGAATATGCTATATCACCACGCTCTACGCCTGAAGAAAGCTCTACTTCCGAAATAGATTATTTCAGTCGGGGCTTGAATAACACTTTAGGAGATGAACCCACAGTTTGGGAAAATAGTATCTTGGGAAACACACATAGGTTAAAACTGGTTTCAGATTTTAATAAAGAAATTTCAAGCAGTATTGATATAAGAATCATCCTCACTGATGGGCCATGTCAGGTAGGCAGCGCTCCTTCTCTTATTAATCCCCAAGAATTTGAATTCAGTCAAGGCGATTCTATATATGGATACTTCTACGTCACTAACAAATCGAAGAAAAGAGTTTCGTTCGATATGATATCAGTGGTATTTGAAGGAAGAATATCTGTTATGGGCGATCCTAGTGATACGAAAAAGCCTATTGTCTTCAATAAATTTCTTAATATGTTCGATTATTATGCTTCTTGGACACCTGCTAATTGGAGTAATCTTGAATCTACTATAGATCCTGTTGATAAATCTGTTATATTATTTCCAGAAGGTAGATATTTTGAACCTGGTATAACCTACAAAAAGTTTTTCAGTTTTAAAATTCCTTTCAGGTTACTAGATTGTGCGTGTGCTGCTGACATTCCTTCTCATGTTGAGTTATTACCTTCATTTGGTTTGGAAAAGGAACAATTTATTAATAATCTAAGAAGGCAAAGAGAAATGTCAACTCAAAATGCCACGGAGCGTAATAGCCAAAAGCAAAAGTTAGGTGAATCTAAGATTTTTAGGGTTAAAGAATTATCTTTCCCTGACACCTCTATTAGTTACTCAGTGACCGTTAGAATAGTGGGGAAGTCTTCAAATTATGCTAACGTCGTTACCATGTTTGGCCCCCAAAAAGATGAATATGTGGTACTTAATTATTCTAGTTGCTATATTAGAGTGATTCCACGAAATTTACATATGGAAGAAGAGAGTTTTGCAAAAGAAAAGGAAGCAGAGTTATTTTCAAAATATTATGTGAAGAAAATTAAAGAAATTGTTGATGTGGGTAATGAATATCTTCTATCTACTTCTGCTAAAGATAGGTTAAGTTCTTTAGAGAACAAACTAAAAGCCAAGCAATTATATAATAATAATCAAAGAAATTGTGACCTAAAATTACGAAACAGGGATATTGATGAAGATCTCAATGTTGAAATTTATTATCCGTTTAAGAAGAAAATATTAGGGTCAAGTAAGGTAGCTGGCTCAATTGGAATCTCGACTCCAAAATTAGAAATTCGTATGAAGTACATCCAGCCTCCAAACTTCAAACATTTCAGCACATTATCCTATACATTGAAACTACCTGATTCTGTTCAGATTCCTTTAAAATTGATGCTTCATTTTGGTAATACGAGGAATCCAACCTTTAAATCTACTACCCTTCCTAGTATAAAATCTGTTTCTGCTAGGTTGGTGGTAGTCACCTTTAGGTCAAAAAAATATCCATTGCCGATCGAAATCACAAATGAATTACTATTTAAGAATATACCTGGTGATGACAATATTGAAACCCATTTGGTTAAGCCCTTTAAATATTACTTGCTGGAGATTTCTAAGATAATAGAAGTTGTGAACCCTGCATTACTAAATGTTGACAGACAACTTATTATGGATATAAAATCTTTGGCATCTTTATCTACAAAATATAACTATTTGAAATTTGACAAGGTAAATGTTCGACAGAAACAGATGAATTCAGATTGGATCCAAAAATCATCAGTGAAAAGCTCAGAGGATATCTACGAAAAAAACATTGACATCACTTTAGATCTTACGTCCTTATTAACTAGGGAACAATATGGTCAAAGTGAGATTCCTAAGGATCTTATAACGTTGGTTCCAGAATTTCAAAGTTGTATAATGGGAAGAAAGTATTATGCAGAGATTACAATAAAATTAAATAATAATGAACTGTATAGTACAAAAGTTCCTTTACGAATTATGGCATAATAACTTATATACAGGATTCAGTACGATCATTAATCTTATCTGTAGTGTATAGTTTGTTATACTACATGTGCTTAAAAGGATAAAATTTAAAACTAACAACAATGTCTTCAGCTGAACCTAATGAATGCACAATTTACGATGGTGCATCAAGGTTCAATTTTGTATTTCTGATTCTAATAACATTTGGTATAATTATGAGTTATATACCTCAGTATCATCGTATCTACATAAAGAAAACGTCTGAGGGATTGTCAACAAGTTTTCTACTTTTAGGATCGAGCTCTTCGATATTTACTTTCACAAATATTGTTCTAATAAGCTCAAAAGCTAGACAATGCTGTTCTTTGGGAGAATTGAATACGTTTAACTGCCTCAGCTCACAATTAAGTTTACTCCAAATTGGTGTGCAATGTGTATGCGCTGTCTTGATATTAGTGCTTGTATTAATCATTACCAAGCATTCCATAAAACAAGATAAAGAGGAATACAAGAGGATTGTTGTAGTTGGAAAGTTTGTTGCTCTCCATGCTCTTGCTTCGTTAATTCAAATTTTATTTGGTTTAAGACCAGGTTTTAGTTACTTGAAAACAATTTCCAGCATTAATGGTTTACTTTCCACATTATTGACCATCATAAAATACGTCCCACAAATCTACACTACCTATAAATTGAAGCATCCAGGCACTCTATCTATAGGGATGATGTGTATACAAACCCCAGGTGGTGCCATTTTCACGGCCACACTTTTTTTCACCAAGGGTTCTCATTGGAGCTCATGGGTATCGTATTTTGTGGCCTTCATTTTACAGGGATCCCTTCTTACCCTTTGTATTTACTATGAGTATTTCAAGAACCATGGCATTACAGCTGAGTTATCAGAAAGGAGAAGTTTAGAGAGAATCATTGAAGCAAACTGTCATGATGAAGTTCACCATGAGCAAGCAGATGAAACTACAGGTTTGAGTTCTTAGATCTTACTTTTTTATATTTCTCTTAATTATAAATACATAATTCTGGTAAGTATGTATTTATGCTTATGTAATCTATGGTGAAGACACGAAAGGGAATCGACAAAATTTATCTCAATTTTTATACAATTTTTCACTTCCACTAGAAGTTTCTTTGCAAGTACAACGTCCTACTAATATGTTTAGAAATATTGCTAATACTTTACGCTTAGCTAGCCGTACTGCTGTCAAGGCTCGTCCAGCTTTGACCAGAACTTACGCTGCCTTTGATCGTTCAAAGCCTCATGTCAACATCGGTACCATCGGTCATGTTGATCACGGTAAGACTACTTTAACGGCTGCCATTACCAAGGTTTTATCTGAAAAAGGTGGTGCTAGTTTCTTAGACTACGGTTCTATTGATAGAGCTCCAGAAGAAAGAGCTAGAGGTATTACCATTTCTACTGCTCACGTTGAATACGAAACTGAGAAGAGACATTACGCCCATGTTGACTGTCCAGGTCACGCTGATTACATTAAGAATATGATTACTGGTGCTGCTCAAATGGATGGTGCCATTATTGTTGTTGCTGCTACTGATGGTCAAATGCCACAAACCAGAGAACATTTATTGTTAGCTAGACAAGTTGGAGTCCAAAACTTAGTCGTTTTCGTTAACAAGGTTGACACTATTGATGATCCTGAAATGTTAGAATTAGTTGAAATGGAAATGAGAGAATTATTGACTCAATACGGTTTTGATGGTGATAACGCTCCAGTTATCATGGGTTCCGCCTTATGTGCTTTAGAAGGCAAGCAACCAGAAATTGGTTCTGAAGCTATTATGAAGTTATTAGATGCCGTTGACGAATACATCCCAACTCCAACTCGTGACTTAGAACAACCATTCTTATTACCTGTTGAAGATGTTTTCTCCATCTCTGGTAGAGGTACTGTTGTTACTGGTAGAGTCGAAAGAGGTTCCTTAAAGAAGGGTGAAGAAATCGAAATTGTTGGTGACTTTGAAAAGACCTTCAAGACTACTGTTACTGGTATTGAAATGTTCAAGAAAGATTTAGATGCTGCCATGGCTGGTGACAACGCTGGTATCTTATTAAGAGGTGTTAAAAGAGATGATGTTACCAGAGGTATGGTTTTAGCTAAGCCAGGTACTGTTACTTCTCATAAGAAGGTCTTAGCTTCCTTATATATCTTATCCAAGGAAGAAGGTGGTCGTCACTCCCCATTCGGTGAAAACTACAAGCCTCAATTATTCATCAGAACTACCGATGTTACTGGTACTTTAAGATTCCCAGAAGGTGCTGACCACTCTCAAATGGTTATGCCAGGTGACAATGTTGAAATGGAAATTGAATTGGTTAGAAAGACTCCTCTTGAAGTCAACCAACGTTTCAACATCAGAGAAGGTGGTAAGACCGTCGGTACTGGTTTAGTTACTAGAATTATCGAGTAAATCATTTAATCTTGATTGTTTATATTTGCTCTAGTAATTTGTATATAGATATGTATTGAATGAAATATATATATGAAGATTATCAAACATTAATCATCTGTAGATTTCTGGCGTCTCGCAATTTTTTTGAAGTATTATTTATTTATCAATTCTATACATGCATAATTGAATTGATCTTCAATTTAAATCATTGTCTGGTTGTTAGTTGGTAAAATGAATATAAATCTGATGCAACTGCATTCCTTACCAGCCATTGATTTAAAAGAAATACAGCATCATTATTATTCAAAGACTGAGTATGATGTAAAATTGTTTTCAAATAATCGTCAATTACTTGCATCAAAAAGAGAAATTATATTAATAAACGGAGTAACTATATCCAAAAGATTGTTATATGATGAAGATATAATAACTGCGACGTTTACCGCCTTTAGTTCAAGTCCAAATAATGAATCAGATGCGTTGGTTGTCTGCTTTCGGAAGGAAGCTAAGATATACTACCCAGATGGCCGATCATACGTTGTAAGTTTTCCCTTCATCTTACGAAATGCATTGCCATTTGAATCAGGGCTAATTTTGGAAAAGGATCAGAATCAGCAAATTCTACCACATGTTGACAATATTCATCCGCAACAATTAAATAATGCCAAATTTCTAACATTGGTTGATCCCATAGGTAATTTTAAGGTTGTTACTTCATCCTCCACTTCTGTGATTTCTCCTAATGAAGAATTGTTAGTTTTCCCTGCGATTGGATTGAATAAAACATCTTCTATGTGTGCTACCTACAATTCTAATGATGGAAGTGTGGTACTTTATCATATACGGTCTTCCAATAGAACTACAGAAACGCTAGCAAAAGGCAATAAATTTCAGAAGAGAAAGCATTCTATATTTTCAACCCCCAATACTTCTAGAATATTAGAAGATGAATTTGAGAACCCTCAGAATCAAAATGTAATTTCATTAAACATGGAAAAAAAGAGAACTAGTACATTGCTTTCTGACGCGTCGTCAATGGCCAGAATGGGTTCTGAATCTGGCTTTTCTGATGCATCTAAACTTAAGGGAAATAGTGAGTATCAGGTTCTTCGTAAAGATATGATATTTATTCGAATTGAGATATTCAATTTGAATCTAGATCGAAAATACCTCTCAGTTCACAGTTTAACATATGATGGGCAAGAGGCAATAATAATTGTTAATAAAAAGAAAAGAGAGGCACGAGTTTACATATTCAAACATATGTCTACTCCAAGATTTCAATCATGCTTTAAAATACCCTGTACTGATTGCCTACCACTAAATAATCACCAATATGAGGGCTACTTAGTTGCAATGAAAGAAAATAATTTAGTATTTCTCGTTAATCCATTTTTGGAAATAACTTCTCCTCCCATAGAATTAACATCAAAAGATGAAAAAATAATCTCTTTGGAAAGCTCAAACGGTTGCAACATCTCGATAAAGATGCATTCAGGTAAGAACAAAGTAGTTAAATTGGTTCTTGGTCCTTCTAGTGAATTTGTAATGAAATGTTTGCAATGCTTTAAATACTTGTCAGGGTCAAAAATTAATGAAATTATATGGATGATGTGGAGAGCTTCTTTAATGATTGAAGGGACAAAAAATGAATGGAATTCCTTTGTAATTACTATTCTAGCTATTGTATTTCCCTTTGATAGCAATGCGCCATTTCCGAATAACTCTATTGCAAATTTCTTGCCAAAGGCAAAGCATCTTTTGGATCAATTTGATTTGAAATATTCATTTGCAGATCTTATTCCGTATATTACAGTATCATTGCATTTGATCAGAGAAGAATGTAAATTAGATTCATTGAGTCAAAAAAATTTGAATAAGTTGGGACTTTTGCTAACGCAGTTAACTGTTTGGATGGGTTGGCCAGATATGTGGACTTCATACTATATGATTGATTCAACAGAAATTGACGTGAATGAAAGATTTCTTCTGATCCTCATCTTACCCTCTCCACCAAATTTACTTGAGTCATTGACAAGTTTATTTACTGATAATATAATTAGATACCTAACTTTTTCTCAGTTGGCGGAGGAAGGTGATTCGGTTGATGAAGTTATAACGCCCCGAACTCACTGTATATTAAAACTATTTGAAATGATTGTATCACCTCATTATGGACCTAATAATGTTATTGATATGATGTGTGACTATAATATTACAATTCATGATCTCGAAACATATCCTCCAGGAATACACTTGCCGTTAAAGGAAGCTATACTGAGTTGTCAAGAAAATCCAGCTTTTGAATGGACTGTCAAAACTTTGGAATTAGTTGGAAGAAAAGACTTAAGTATGTTTCTATCTCACGAGAGTCCACCAACGTTTGCTGAATCAACGAATTCCCAAGTAAAAGACATACATTATTTATTGTCAAGTGTACTAGATAAAAACGAGGCTATTTCTGCTTGGGATGGCCAGTCAGAGGCTGATAGAATTGGTATAACAAAATTAATATTTGATTATGATAGAAGATATTTTGAGATCACTACATTGTTGCATCAAACAAAAATACAAACTGCTACCCTTATTGCTGATGAAGGCATAAGTGAATATGATTTAGTAGTACTACAAAGGGAATTGGCTAAGGTTGTTGCGTTGAGGACATTGACTATTCCGTTGGGTAGAGCAGCCTTATTTTACGGGGCAAGAAAACCACTCTTAACTGAGAAATATCCAATTCCAAAGTTTAATCTAAATACTATGATTGCTCCAACTATGACTAATATTATTCTTTCAGATGGTGCATTGTCCTCCAATATATCTGAATGGGGATACTTTCACAATGGAGTGTCATCCGGTTTAAGTATTAGTAAAGAATCCAGAGGTATTTCAGGTAGTTGGATTATATTTAATAAACCTCCTAAGCTTAATTCTCAACATGCGGGTTTCTTGTTAGGATTAGGGTTAAATGGGCATTTAAAGAAATTAGAAGAATGGCATATATATAATTATCTTGGTCCAAAACATACATTGACAAGTGTAGGATTGTTATTAGGAATGGCTGCTAGTTTAAGAGGTACTATGGATAACAAATTGACAAAGGTTCTATCAGTGCACGCAGTTGCGTTATTACCACAGGGGGCTAATGATTTAAATGTTTCCGTGGTAGTACAGGCAGCGGGTTTGATAGGTATAGGACTATTATATTTAGAAAGTCAGCATAGAAGAATGAGTGAGATTTTGTTATCTCAAATATGCAGCTCTGTGTATCAAAATGATTCAGAGCAAATTCATGAAGGTTATCGATTATCGGCAGGTATAGCTTTGGGTTTTGTAAACTTGGGGAAAGGAAATGATCTTAGAGGGTTGAATGATACTCGTGTTGTTGATAGATTATTAGCACTAGCAACTTCTATGAAAGATTATCAACCTGTCGAAGAACTAGATAAATCATGTTCTGGGGCTATTATTGCCCTAGGTTTTATTTATCTAAAGACAGGAAATACCACCGTTGCTAAGAAATTGAGAGTTCCTGCTACTGATCAATTACTTGATTATATCAGACCCGATCTTTTATTGCTAAGAAGTCTTTCCTGTAATTTGATATTATGGGACTCGATTGATAAGACTATAGACTGGATTCAATCGCAAATACCATTACCATTACTTGAAAAATATGATAAAATTAATAGTCTTGATAGTGATCAACTTGCCTATTTCAACATAGTAGGTGGTATTTGCTTATCGGTAGCCATTAAATTTGCGTCCAGTCAGGACATTATTGCTCGTGACACCGTGAAGCATTATTTGGATAAAATGATGAACATCTCATCTATGAATCCATCTAATTTTGATCAAAAGATTGCCCATAGAAGTGCAAAGAATATACAGAATCTTTTGTCACTTTGCTTGGCTGTTATAATGACTGGCAGTGGTGATTTAGATACATTTAGACGACTTAGGGCCTTGTACAATGACACAGATAAAGATATGAACTATGGAAATTACATGGCCATTAATACTGCTTTGGGCTTTTTATTTTTAGGAGGTGGACAGTATGCTTTCAGTAATTCAAATTTTGCAGTTGCATGTTTAGTTACATCTCTTTATCCTACATTCCCTAATGAGAATAGTGATTATGAAATACATTTGCAAGCATTGCGACATTTCTGGGCTTTGTCTACTGAGCCAAGGTGCTTGATCGTTAGGGATGTAACTTCACAATCACCATGTAAGATTCTAGTGACGATCCAGCTTAAGAATGGAAATTCTGTGGAAATTCTTTCACCTTGCTTGTTGCCTAACTTGGATGAAATCCTGATGATTCGAACTAAATCCCCTGATCATTTTGATGTAAAAATCGATTTCCATTTGAACTCTGAGTATTTGGAAATTTTTAAAAAATCTCTAACAATATTTGTCTACAAGAAAAGAAATTATAATGTTCTCAAGTCTTCTATAACCACACTTCTTAAAAATGAAAACAAATCGCTCCAAAAAGAAATGGAGGCTGCTAATGTTGAATCAAATGCCAGTATAGCGAAATTGTTCAATATGGAACCATTTTCTAGCATCGGCAACATTGAAAAACAGTTATTTCTTAGCGAAAGTGCAGAAAGTGATTATTCACATGCAAATCTTTCAGGCATGTCGATTTTCAATATTATCGATAACAAGATCGAGCTTCACAAAATAGCAAAAAAACCTACTACTGTCGATGATTTATGGAACTTAAAATTAATATTTGCATTCACCGACCGTTTATTAGAGAAAGAGTTAAATTTTGTTGATCTTGATTTTATAGAACAGCTTAAATATCTCGTTTCTAGGCTTGCTTCCTCTTAACTATTATAGTCGTTTGGCCCGTTATTTGTGTACAAAAAATATTCAATACGCACACGAGAATTTTTTACTATTGTCTAATTATTTACTTTTTATTGAAACGTATATACTGGGTAAGCATAATAGTTGTTGTTTTTATCGGTTTAATATATAGGTTTTTTAAAGGATTAAATATGGCTTTTAGACCCTCTAGTTTTAATCCGTCTACAACTATGAAGCTGCTGTGGCATTACACTCCCTCATCGTTTAAGAATGGCCCGCAAAGAATGAACATTGCCCAGCCCTTGTCTCGGGCTTCTGTGGTAGCTGAGTTTGCCTTAAACCAACAGCATCACCAAGCTCAACAATCACAGCAAAGAAGGTACTTCAGTTCATACTACTACCAGTTTCCCAAGATACCTAGACCTAAGAGAAATGTGTTGTACTATTCATCGTGGACCAGAGGATCCAAGTTTCTGGTGCCTGTTCCCAGCAAAAGAAGCTTGAGAATACCTAGTATTCAGATATCCAGAAGACTGATATCCACTGCTAATCAGAAAATAAAATCAAAAACTATAAATTTACATAAACGCTTCTTTTCAGCAGAGGCCCGTAAAAAGAGACAGCAGCGTAGAAAGTTTATCAAATGGTGGACAATAACGTCCTTGACTGTTGTTTTGGGAGGTGTTGCAGCAAAAATGAGATACGAAAGAGGAGAACAAGATGAAGATTACCCTTTCAATGAATACGCCATTAAGCCTCAATCATGGCATTTGTATGCGTATTCGACTTTACCGTTGAAAGCTATTTCTCGTTTATGGGGTCAAGTTAATTCGATAGATTTACCTATTTGGTTAAGAAGTCCTTCTTATAGGCTTTATTCTGCCCTTTTTGGAGTTAATTTAGATGAAATGGCTGAGCCTGACTTGAGTACTTATAAGAATTTATCTGAATTTTTTTATAGAAAATTAAGAAACGGTGTCAGACCTGTTTCAGACTCTGACTTAGTTTCTCCATCTGATGGTAAAGTATTAAAATTTGGTATCATCGAAAATAGAGAAATTGAACAAGTTAAAGGAATGACTTATTCTATTGATGCATTACTTGGTTTAAACAATAAGAGATTAGCAGCTCCTTCACACTCTCTTAATTTTGAGCATTTACAAGATGATGAAAGTATCATTAAAAGAGATGAAGAGTTTGCAAGAATTAATGGCATTTCATATACTGTTGATGACTTGGTTGGAGGTGACACTCCAGCAGAGTATCATATGAATGATTTAAACTACAAAGATACTGGTGATGGTACTGCAAGAGGTTCTAAATCTTCAATCTCAAAAGAAATTTCTGTAGCTCAAAAGTTAGCACCATCGCGTGTCGATGCTCTTAAAACCAGCAGCCAAAAGCAATTGTACTTTGCTGTTATATACCTAGCTCCGGGAGACTATCATAGATATCATTCTCCAACTAATTGGGTCACTACTTTAAGACGTCATTTCATCGGTGAATTGTTCTCGGTTGCTCCTTTCTTCCAGAAAACATTGCAAGGGTTGTTCGTTCTTAATGAGAGAGTTGCTTTGCTCGGATATTGGAAATATGGGTTCTTCTCCATGATCCCAGTTGGTGCTACCAATGTTGGAAGTATTGTAGTCAACTTCGACAAGGATTTGAAAACTAATGACATTTATGAGAATGATATTTATCTGAAAAGCTCAGCTTCTTTATCCGAAACGACGCCATTATTGAAAAATGAATCTACATCGGATTTATCGACTACTTCCAGTAGTACTCTAGAATCTGCTGCAAGCAAAAAGAAGAAGCTAAAGAAGAATACAGTGTATGAAGCCACATATACCAAGGCAAGTAGATTGTTGAATGGTTATCCATTAGTTAAGGGCCAAGAAGTCGGTGGTTTCAAATTAGGGTCTACAGTTGTTTTGGTTTTTGAGGCTCCGGATAACTTTAAATTCGATTTAGAAATAGGTCAAAAGGTTAAGATGGGTCAGTCTTTAGGTGGGTTTGAGTAATAATTTAGGAGGTTCTGCTAATATAGATTATAACTAGTTTGCTTTTTATTTACATCTGGCATAATATATCGTCTACAAATTTTGTGTAATCTTGTAGGAATCGTGTTGATCACGTGTATGTTGATTTTTTTTCTAGTAACCACTACGCTTCTATAACAAAGGTAATGAAAACGAACACATATTTATCATTATTGTTGAATTTTTAGTATTATTTTATTGATCCAATACCCGGGCGCATAAAGCAACTGTTTTTTACATAGTATAGCTGAAAATCTGTGAATAATATAATCTACCCTTAGTTCTTGTTGCATCAAATTAATTTTTTAAGCGATTTATCATACCGTTGATATCATAACATGTCGTTCTTTAATACAATTAGAGGATTTGGCAGAAACTCCAAGAAGAACAAAAAGGACTTGGAGCCACCTAGTCAATTATATTCACATCCTAATGGCTCAGGATCACCCATAAGAAGATCGCAATCACCCACCAAGTACTCTCCGTCAAAGCAGAGACTTAACCAAATGCCATACTCTAACATACCCCTGTCGCCTACAAAGAGATCCAGGCCCTTGAATCTGCCTCTGCGTCAATCCCAAATACAGCATCAAAATGTCATAGATACCGAAAATCCTCCATTATTTCTATGTGAGCCATTCGTGAAAACAGCACTAGTAAAAGGATCCTTCAAGACGATTGTTCAGCTCCCTAAATACGTCGATTATGGTGAATGGTTAGCATTAAATATCTTTGAATTTTTTAATAATTTAAATCAATTTTACGGGGTGATATCAGATTATGTTACTCCTGAAGCCAACCCAACTATGAATGCTGGTCCAAATACAACATATTATTGGATTGATACTTCTGGAAAGGCGATTAACTTGCCAGCTAACCAATATATCGATTATGTGTTGACTTGGATATCTAATAAATTGAATGATCAATCCGTTTTTCCAACAAAGAGTGGTGGTGCATTTCCTCAAACATTTTTAAAAGATTGCAAAAACATATCTAGACAAATGTTCAGAATTTTTGCCTTCATATACCATAACCACTTTGAAACCATTCTTCATTTATCACTCGAATCACACTGGAATTCATTCTTTGCTCATTTCATCAATTTTGTTAACGAATTTAATTTAATGGATAGTAGTGAATTAGCTCCATTAAGTTCGTTGATTGATGCGTTTGAACAACAAGGAAAGATAATTAAGTAACTAGGTTTTGTGTATTTAACTTTACAAGTAAGTATCATCATATATACAATGTGTTTTCATCTATAACTAAATGTATAAAAAAGTGAAAATGTAGTTTTGTGCAAATATGTTCATTAATCATGAGAAAAAGTATGGCGAATCTTTGACAACAGAAACGTCTAAATCTCCTTTTTCAGGAATATCTGGGAATCTCAAAGGAGCTAATACTTGCATAGCTTTTGAAGAGGCGGAACTAACTGCGAGTTTGTTCATATCAATACCTTCGGTAACACTTACAGTGGTTTCCATTTTCTTTCCCATCTCCACAACAGATGGATCATTTGAATCCAATAACTGTTGTCTCTTCTTTTCTAAGTAGATTTCATCAGCAACAGTTAAAGCTCTTTCCAAATCTTTCACTATTTTTCTTCTAACCTCTTTAATCTTTTTAGCGACCTCATGGTTTCCGGGTATTATGATTACTTGGAGGAAGCCTTTGTAACGTTTCTCAAATTCATCTCTGAGTTTAACAATAAGATTTTCTGAATGTAAATTGACAAATTGTTGTCTAATATTCTTATTCATCGCGTCAACGTCAGATGCATGGGTCCAGTATGAATCATGAACAGACGCAAATGATAATCCTTGTTCCCCACAAGCCTTGGAGGTCATCAACATGTGGGTAGCATCTAACGAATGAACAAAATTTGGTGGGAAAGCAGCTTGTTGTTTTCTTGCATCAACTTGACTCGCACCAAATGGATCAGATATAACAATGTCTTGTAAATTTGTTGAGATAATTTGCTTTTTAGCAACTCTGTAAGGTTGAACACATGGAAGGCCCAATGGAGTAGTCCAAATTACTGAAGACAAATGACTAGGTTTATTTGCGTTCTTCGCACTCTTTTCTTCGTAATCAATGCGTACAGATTTACTAATTCTTTTGGCGGATTCACCTAACCAATCCTGAATCAAATGAGCACCTTCAAATAATTCTCTAATAGATGCAAATACTAAACTAGTCAAATATCTGGCGTAATCGCCAACCTTATCGGAATCTTCTTTACTGAAGTGATGGTCAATTTGTTTCTGAATTTGAAGAACGGCCCCAACAAAAGTAACACCATAAACGTTAGTCATCACAGTCTGCTTGACAACCTTACGAGTTATTTTGTCTCTCAAGAATATAGCATACTTATTACCAGCTTCTGCTTCTCCGTCAATTCTCTTCTGCACCAATCCTGCAACGAATCTGTACACATCTTGGGGTCTATCTGCTGGTACCAAGTTAACTTGTCTAGCACCTTCGATATCACCACCTAATGCTGCATAATGTTGTAAACCATTACAAGTACCGTCTTGGTGGATTGGGATGTGAGATGTAAATTCTTTTGGATCGTCTAATTTATATGCTTCATTTAATTCAAAGCAAACACTTAATGTTTGCCATGGCTTTTCACCCTTCAACCACCAACTGTTTTCTTCCAATGGATTTCTTGCTGATTTGAAAATTTTTTCAAGGTTGTCATCAACAAATTGAAGTCTTTCCTGCAAAGGTGCTTTATCCACACCATAAACGTTGGCCAAATGAATCTTCAACCATCTAAGACCGTGTTCGCCTAACTTCTTACCATCCCAAAACAAGAATAATGACCGTGTCATATCATTACCTAAATGGTTGAAATGTGGAGATAAGGGATATGCTCTTCCTCTAAAATCAACATTATGAGGAAAGAAAAGTTTTTCTCCTAAGAAGGCTCTAGCAATTTCCAATTTGTAGTTTGTGTCACATCTCTGTGATCTTGAAGATGCAGCTTCATTCATTGCTTTTCTAACTTTTCTTTGGTACTCAGCCTTCTCTGAAGGTTCTGCATTCATTGGTAATGGTTTGGGTATTTCAGGTTCATCAACTATAGGTGGAATATCCAAAAACTTTTCACCTGTATTCCAATACTTCGATATAACCTCAAATACACTACGATTTACTGTCCACGCAGTGTTACCTAACACATTTAATCCATCGTAGATACTCTGTAAATTTCCAGCATCAGAAGCTGCCTTTAAATATGCGGTAGTTTCAGCAGAATCTTTAATTCTAACTAAATTAGTTTGTGAAAACAAATATCCACCATCATTAAAAGCAGACCATTCACGAGGAGGAACTAACATTGGTAATAACTGTGGTTGAACCGAATTGCCTAATGTGTTACCAGCTAATTGACGGACCAATGATTTATGAACTTTTAAAACACCAAGTCTTTGTCCTTGAAGATATTGGTATGTGTGATGAAATGCAGGTTGCATTCCCTTAACTGTCTTTCCTGTCGTTGGGTCAACACCTTTCACAGGAACCTTTGCAACATGAATTAAAAGTGACGTTAATACAGATCCTAACTTTGCATAAACTGGATAATCCCATTCGTTATTTGCAATAGGATCTTCTTTACTATAGTCTTTTCTATGTCTTAAAATTTTTTTCCATTGATTTGTAGTTTTGAGTTTCTTCGAAATAGATCTTCCTTCGGCCCTCATTAAATTTTGTGATTTATATTCTAATTCAAATGCTTTTCCAACAGAAATAACAGCTCTTGCTGTTCTCATACCATCTACGATACCACCTGTAGAATTTAATTTAAGCAATTCAAGAATTGTAATGACACACATCTTCTTCGGTGGCACTAAAATTAAATAAGGGGCGTAAAAGGCACGTTCTTTCATTAAGCTCTTTTCTTCAGATTTACATTTACTAATATCAATTTCACCATCAAGTATCATTTTACATTGTGCAACTTCTTCTTCGACATAAGGTAATAAGTCGGAATACCATTTAAATAATTGGGCATTCAAATTTTTATTAAAACTTAATGCTCCTCTCTTCAGCATTTCTTCATATTCATGTTTCCATTTCTCTTTTGCTCCATCTACACCTCTTAATTCTAATTGTCTTTGTCTTCCCTCGTTAAATATATCTAATGCTTCATTAAATCTTAGACGTTGTTCCTCTGTTTTTAAACTTCTATATACATCAAAATAGTCCTTTTTTTCTTTAGAGGAAACGTTGTGCAAAATGTGATTTTCCATGTCATTCTCGAGATTATCCATAAAATCATTTAAAGCTTCAGAGCCTTTTTCAGTTTGTAAGCCTAAAAGAGTATGTCTAATCACTTTTAATCCGAAAGAGTCCACTGCTTTAAGTATATCCACATCTTTATCAATTACTGGAGCTGCCAGTTCGTGGTCTTTAAAATATTCTGGAAGAGAATCTTCTTCAAGTTGATTTTCAGTTTGTCCCTCACCTCTTACTTGTTTAAATAAAGTTATAAAGTCATCAGGGATATGACTCTCCGTAATGGCTTCATTTTTAAATAACTTCATTAAACCATCTGCACCTAGAATGTCAACATGGGAAAATACCTTTCTTATGACTGGCTTGCTCAATCTATCCAAGTACTTCGAGTATTGATCGCTGTCATCTAAGCATTTTGAGATCAAGATAGCATATGTTCTATCGTTTGGGAAAACTTCACTATATCTCTGTCTTAATTCTGAGAGATATTGATCTAAATCCCTCACTGTGGTGCTCTCTTCAAATGCCCAAGCTTCCAAATACTTATTAACAGAGAAAATGAAATTCTCTGATGATGCTAAAAGAGGATATATTGCTCTAAGAATTTTATCCGCTCTTTCAAAATTTTTACTTGATAGTAACGCATCTAAAAGAGACTGTAAATGTAAAACGTCCTTTGCAAATGGTGATCTAGTTACTGGGTCATATTGCGATGACCATGCCACTTCTCTCTTTTCCTCCTTCGTAATAGAATCTAATGACTTATAATTTATGTCGGTGAACGGCTTGTTATATAAACCGTTTCTTCCTGGTATATCTTTCCTGTTCTTTAAATCTTCTAAAAATGCATTGTATATTGGGAATTTTTCAGATGTATTTATCACCGTAGATGTAGCCGTTGTGATTTTCCGAACACTGTTAGGACTTATATAATAACTACAAGACCTCGCAATAGTTGCCGGATTTCTATTATTAGAAACCTTTCTTAACATACTTATCTTGTAGCTTGTTCGATAGAAAGATATCTAGTATATTTAAGTAGCCATCGACTAGATAAAATCAAAAAAAAAAAAATATTATGTACAGAACCCACAAAGGTCGCATATAGTATAGAAAAAATTGAATGTAATAAGGTTCTAATAGTACTATAAAAAGATTTATATGGTTTCATTAGTAAAAACTGTAAAGAAATACAACAGCTGATAGATTGTAATTAGATATTAAACACCCTGACCCACGAAAATGAAAAATAATATAAAAGTATGACTACAGTTAAGGATGGCCCCTTACAAATCATAAGCCCATTTCAGCCTGCAAAGCTTTCAAGGCTTCCTCGTCTTCATCCTCCTCTTCTTCAGTTTGAGCTTGAGGCTTTGTCTTATTGACAGTAGGGAAAGTAGGTAATTCTTCCGCCGGAGCACTTTGGACTGGGGCCCTTTGTGCAGATGCTTGTTGGTGCTCCTTCTCTTCTTCCTGTAATGCAGCTAATTCTTCATCTAATTCATCCTCATCGATATATTCAGTTCCAACTGGTCTTGATATAGCCTCAGAGATTTCATCTGCTAATTCTACTTGTTCTCTTATGTTATCCATAGTATCTTCCACCTTATCCACATTGTACTCTCCATGAATTTGTTTCATAGCTTGTGCACCTTGCTTCATTGCCTTCATAGTTTCTAAGTTCAAGTTAGCTCCTTCAATAGCATTCAACTGTGTCTCCAAAGACTCAATTTGGTTTTCTATTTTAATTAAATTAGCCTCATATCCCTTTTTTCTCTTTAAAGCATTCTTAGCCAAAGCCTTATTAGTAGTTATATGCTTTCTCGCTAAGGCATCCTGGTCAGCCATTTGCAGTTCTAAGTGTGAACGTTTCTTGTTCAACATTTGAATATGTTCACGCAACTCAACAATAGCCTTCTTAGGGAACTCCTTCTTCTTCTGTTGTTGTTTTCCACCAAAAAGATAATTCCACATTGTATATATTACTTCTTCAGATGCGTTTGAATTAAAATAGATTCAGTAATTAAAATTAATCTTTATCTCAAATATTTGGTTGATTAGTTCTATCCTTATCAGTTAGCTCATAATTCTAAAAATCAAAAAATTATACACTCGATAAAAGCGCATATCATCATATAATAATATACATACCTGTGTGTCGTGATTATAATAGATATAGTCTATTAAATTAGCTATTTCACTTATGCAAGATACCTCTATGACATAAAGGAGAGTGTTCATTTTAAGGGCAAGATACATTTCGATAGGTGCACTACTCTGTACTGATTGACTTCGTTAGATGTATATAATGATATGTTATTATTATTATTACTATTATTTACTATTATTATTATACGTTTATCTCAACTAACCATGACCCATAATAGAAAGAAAACAATTAACACCCCAAATATCTTTAAAAATAACCATCTATTACTTGAAATGTGTGCATAGTATTTCAACAATTCTCTTTGAGCACCAGATATATTTAAACTTATGTCTTCCACGTTCTGATCAATTCTTTGAATTGTTTCACCTTGTTCGCTTACCATAGTGGCCAACTGCTGAAACAAATTTCCTACTTCGTTGATGGTTGATTCTATCGTCTCTACGGCCCTATTTCTTTGCTGTAAATACTGACCCAGTTGTTCTTCCATCAATAGCATTTGTTGTGACTGATTAGGTATAGAAAGGTATTCTTGTTCGTCATATGGGGACGAGATTTCGGGGTCGTCATCAGGATTTAACGACCTCAGTGAGCCATTCAAAGGACTCATTAAATAAGGATTCTCACCTAGGTTACTCAAGTTATTAGAAGATGTATTCATTAATGGTGATTGGCTATTATTAGAGCGGTTTGTAGTTGCTGACAAAAAGTTTTCAGTTCTATTCTTGCTTAAGATCTCATTCTTTTGTCTTATCTCCAATACGCTCTTAAATTCACCACTAACATTCTTCATCTTGGAATTTAATAAATTTAACACATTCTTCGAGTATTGTGAAACTTGGGAATCAATTTGTATGTTATTATCTCCTTGAATGTACTTCCTCAAATTTTGTATATTTTGTTCAATTTTGAAGATTTCTTGCTTTATGACGTAGGTTAATTCATTAACCTCAACCGGTTTATCATCGAATAGTGGTCTTTTCTTTGCTAATAAGGCTAGTTTACTTAATAAATCTGTTGTGTGACTTATATCTTTGGCAATAATACTAGCCTGCTGGCTTAATTTCGATTTCTGTGCTCTAGTTTGTGGATGCTGTTTCGCAGTATTCTGCTTCTTATTTATCTTATCATAAGACGTCACACACTGCTGAAACTCGTAGGTTCTATTCTGAATACTGGCAGACATTATAGTCAGCGTTCTCTAGCTATTGTCGAACTAGCTAGCAGATAACACGAATAAAAATAATTATTATTGCGTTACGGTACCTGATTGTATGCAGGCATATACATACTATGGTTCCTGTTAATGTTCCATAGCTCATATAGGTATAAGTAATATTATAAACTTAATGGTATGAAAGTATTTTTGGTGAATTGGCTGTTTCTGCATAATGGTCATTCAACTTTACCTTATCATTATAAATTATCAAACTTTTTGAGAAAAAACCAAATATTTAGCAGAAATGAGAATATTTAACTAAAACTATATTGTTTAAGAACTATACAGAAATTTTGTTTCGAACCACTAGAGTAGAATCTAAATAATTTTATAGTTATCGATTGAATATACGTCATGATATGATTACAATGCACAAGTATATAGGATTTTCGTCCCTACAATAATTGTATTATACATCCAATTATCATTTTACACCAGAGCCCAATACTAATAATCCTAAAAATGACCTAGTCTGTATTTCTCGATCATACCAAGTTTGCACTATTGAAGTTTTCCAAAGGTGCAACGTAAGTTGCACCCAAGTTTACCTGGTTGCAACAACCAGAATCTCAATCACAGATCTCCCTCGCTAGACGTCAAAATCCAGTTTGGCAATATTATTAGGGAGACTGCACTATTTCATAACTACTAATGCAAACATACATACAGTAAGCAGGGTCAATACATATTAAGAGCCATACAGTCTACTCTTGGATAGACCGTTATTCCTAACTGGAAGAACTAATGATGTTAACGCGAGGTAGATAACATTTCCTATTACAGTAATGATGTAAACAAAACAAAAAACATGAAGAATCGTGCGAGATGGCAAATTTATTTAGAGACGAAATCAACAAAATTCATAACAAAACAGTAGTAAAATATTAAAAACGTATACCGAGTAAATCTTTTACTAAGTGAATAATTGCTATCGATAGAAGGCATTGTATACTGAAGATAAGATCTACATTTTAGAAATATGAGAGAAATCGTATGTATAGTTTGGGGGAAATAATTTGTGTATGATGTGTCACATCAGGGGCCATACGCGCTACAAGATAGTAGTACTAACAGAATATAGATTCATTTATCTACTGGTCAATGTGGTAACCAAATTGTAAGTATTTATTCGAGATCGTGGGAGGTGGCTAGTTGAATTGCATCGATATCAAAAATAAGTTGCAAGAGATCGGGTGTTTGACGAGTTTTAATGCTCTATGCTAGCCATATTTTTTTCAGGGGATTCTATGTGAATATGTACTAACATGAATGTAGGGTGCTGCCTTTTGGGAAACCATCTGTGGTGAACATGGTTTAGATAACAACGGAAACTACCAAGGAAATAACGAACTTCAAACATCCAGGTTAAATGTCTACTTTAACGAAGCTAGCTCAGGTAAGTACGTTCCACGTGCTGTTTTAGTCGATTTAGAACCAGGTACTATCGACGGTGTTAAGTCGTCTCACATTGGTAACTTATTTAGACCAGATAATTACATTTTTGGACAAAGTTCCGCTGGTAACGTTTGGGCTAAAGGTCATTACACCGAAGGTGCTGAATTAGTTGACTCAGTTTTAGAAGTAGTAAGAAGAGAAGCTGAAGGATGTGACTCTTTACAAGGTTTTCAAATCACTCATTCCTTAGGTGGTGGTACCGGTTCTGGTATGGGTACCTTATTGATCTCCAAAATAAGAGAAGAATTTCCTGACAGAATGATGGCTACTTTCTCTGTTGTCCCATCTCCAAAAGTGTCTGATACTGTTATTGAACCATATAATGCTACTTTGTCTGTTCACCAATTAGTTGAAAATGCCGATGAAACTTTCTGTATTGATAACGAAGCGTTATACAACATTTGTCAAAAAACTTTGAAATTACCTACACCATCTTACGCAGAATTAAACAATTTAGTTTCCTCAGTTATGTCAGGTGTCACTACCTCCTTGCGTTATCCAGGTCAATTAAATTCCGATTTAAGAAAGTTAGCAGTAAATTTGGTTCCGTTCCCAAGATTGCATTTCTTCATGGTTGGTTTTGCTCCATTAACTTCTATTGGTTCCAAGTCTTTCAGATCATTAACTGTTCCAGAATTAACCCAACAAATGTTTGATTCTAAAAACATGATGGCTGCTTCTGATCCAAAGAATGGTCGTTACTTAACTGTTGCTGCATTCTTCAGAGGTAAGGTTTCTCTTAAGGAAGTTGATGACGAGATGCACAAGGTTCAATCCAGAAACGCTTCTTACTTCGTTGAATGGATTCCAAATAATGTTCAAACAGCTGTTTGTTCCGTCCCACCAGAAGATTTAGAGATGTCTGCTACTTTCATTGGTAACTCTACATCTATTCAAGAATTGTTCAAGAGAGTTGGTGACCAATTTAGTGCTATGTTTAGAAGAAAAGCGTTCTTACATTGGTATACTTCAGAAGGTATGGATGAAATGGAATTCACTGAAGCAGAATCTAATATGAATGATTTAGTTAGTGAATACCAACAATACCAAGAAGCAAGTATTGATGAAGAAGAAGAATTGGATTACGCTGACGAAGTTCCATTAGAAGATAACTTAGAATAAGCGTAATGATCAATAATTTCTTCCTTTCATATAAATAATGTTAATACCCACCATCAGTTTGCTCTTTCTATTTCTCTTTAATTTTTTATTACAAACGTGTTTAAATATTTTTATATATGTTATATATATAGTCGTATTGGTTTTTTAAGGATTATTAAATGTCAGTAGTGTCAGATGAGAGTAGACTACATGTGTTCTATTAGTCGAAAATTTTTCAATTTATATCAATGTAATCTAGTATATAAGTTATAAAATAATGTACATAAGTACTTGGAAAAAGCTTCTATAGTTTAGAAGCTCATAAAAAATGAATCTTAATGATCAATTTAAATGATTATTGTGGTAATAAAATAGATATTTATTTTATCCATTAATGCAATATGGTGTTTAGTTACCTCTCAAGAAGTTCTTAATAAAGTCATTCTTATCAACAACACCATAGGATTCTTGGTCTTCGAAGTATCTCATGACATGACATTGTTGTTTCCAGAAGTTAATCAATTCTTGAAATTCCATTTGACCTTTCATGTATAAAACATTGGAGACATCTAAATCATTGACAAATCTGTTTCTTTCAAATTCTTGTCTAATCTTAGTCTTGACATTTGATACTGGCATATCTAATTCATATAAGTCACTCATTTCCTTTGAATATCTCATGTATTTACGGTATAAGTGTAAAACTCTTTTTTTCATGTCTACTTGGGAAGCAGAACGGCGAGTCGTTTCAGCAAATTCAGTAGCCAAAGTCATAATGTTGCAATTAATTGCTATTTAATAATATTATATTATGTTTCTATTCTATCTATTTTAGAGTTCAATAATTTTCAAAAGACAAAATTTGGTTGGTCGAGCGCGCACCAGGGTACCATAACCATCAAAATTGCAACTTTCTTACTTTGTGAGTTTATCTTTAATCTCTTCTAAAAAGTTGCCTGAAGGATCAAGTAGCTTTATGAACCTACATAACTCATAGCACCAGTTCCATTTTTCAATATCACCAAGCATTTTAATAATTTTCAATATAATTTCTTTATCTTTTGTATCCAAAGTGTTATTTGCACACTCATCATCACCTTCTCGCTTAAAATTTAGATAAACGATTAAGTAGTTATAGCAAAGTTCCACATTCTGGAGCTCAATCAACCTGTCCATGAATTGTGTTGGTGTTGTTTTTAAAGTGTCGAAGAACGTATCCCAGTAAGCTACTTCAATTTTTCTCAAACAGTTAATATATATTGATTCGGTTGAATCTGTTTTCTCAATAAGCTGGATTAAATTTGACAACTTATGTATGTCTTGCTCTGTCAAATACTTGAACAACAAAAGCTCTAAGCTATAGTTAAAATTATCAAACGATTTAAACTTTTTATGAATTTCTGACAAGTTTGTACCTCTAACCAAATCATGCTCGATAAAATTATTTAATATAAGCTTGTGATTTACTTTGCTTTTAATTGTTAATGAGTTAGAAGTATATGAAAGATAATTCTCTAAGCCAGTCAATTCAATTGACTTCAAACTTCCCAAATTTCTCGATAATGTGGTTGCTATTTTAATAGGGTAATAATTTTCTATTTCTATCTTTATTGGATCCAAGTAATTCTCATTTCCATGAATATCAGAGCTATCAGATGCCATACCTATCATTTCAAATAAATCATAAATCAATAATGAATTTCCATCAAACAAATAAAGATATCTAGTTGGAGTTTCAGAATCGTACTTTATTGATTGAAAATCAAAAAATTCAATCGATTCAGCTATTTTAATAAGTTGATAAAGATTACTGGTCTTGGAATCCAGTTGTTTTGCTTGATGACTTCCTGACAGGTTTTTAAGTAAATAAAATTCACCCGAATCTAGTAAAAATAAAAAGTGCCTTTTATCTATCATGCTCATTTGAATGGTGCTTGAAAGTGGCAACCTATCGTTGATGGAATATAAATGGATTGTCCTATTCAATCCTATGTAAATCTTATAATTTGTGGAATCTTGTAAGTTAGCAGTGGAAGATTTTCGTTGTGGCTTGTCTTTCGAGAATTCGACAACTACTACCTCCAATTTACTAGTCAATAGTACTAAAAACATTGAAGTCTGCGAGTTATCGACCACTTCTACGTTAATAAACCAATTTTCAAAGTTATGCCTCCAAATAACTAAGTCACTATCAAACTTAAAATTTATACCACTACTTCCATAGCTACTCAAAGTAGCATCTAGAACTAGAATTTCATCCATCAAATTATCATTATCAATTGTGCGGTTGATAAGTACAATGTATTTATCAAACCAAAAATGATTTACTATATTTAATGAATCAAAGTAAAAATGCTTAAAATTGAACCACAAAATATGGTTAATTTCAGAATTTCCAGAACTATATGGTGTTGAGACTGCAAAGTTATCACCATAACTTATAGAAAGCTGATTATGTTTATTTGATGATGATTTGAATACCCCAGAAATGTATTTAGAACCAGACTTACTATTTGAAGCTTCGGATTTAGCTAAAATGCTTTTAAATTGCGGTAAAATTGGAAATTTACACAAGCCATTATTATGAATTAAATGCAAATATTCTTGATTGTAATAAATTTGATCCTTCAGAAACACATCTCTCACTAATAGCTTTATTAAATATATTTTAGAATGATCATGATTTATTGAATAGATGCAATTTGAATTAGGTGAAATCTTTAATAGAGATGTCTTTAAAAAATCAACAGAATGCTTATCATTATCATGCTTAATTACTTCATTTAATACATCGGAAGAATTGAATGTATATTTCCCAAACTTGGATGAAATACTCCAGGAACCTGTATCAAGATTCACCAAGACAAAAAAGTTACCACATGTTGACCAATTAATTTTAATCTTTGAATCTATATTTCCAATTGTTTTGACAAAATGCAATTTTGGATTGCTTTGTTCATGATTAAACAGATACAACTGAAGAAGGTTTTCAACTTGTATTAATACTAAGTTGAATTGCGAATTGTAAGAAATGATGCATTTAGAATGCTCCGCTGAAAAGTTATGCAATTTGAAGCCATGAAGTTTTAAATCAGATCTTTCTTCACCATTATTGATTACCTTGAAATCCATGCACCACATTTCTCCCAACTCATTTATAAAGAGATAATAGTTTTTAAATACGTTAAAATTAATGTATTTTATTGGAGAGGAACGGGAATCTTTATACCACTCAAAATCAGCAAGATGAAATATTTCGTTCTTGAAGGTAGTCATATTTATAACTTGAAAAATGTTCGTATTCGTATTGGTACCTTCATATTTGATATCTGTATCATTGAATATCAACAAATTGTGTGAATTCTGCTTTAACCAATATTTCTTGATCCCAATAGATATTTTCAAAATCTTAAGAATTGGAATTTTTGCATCACAGACACTAAAGTTACCCAATTTATCCTCTACAGTTGAATTGCTGAACAGTTCAATATTTTCTAAGTTATTTGGTTCTGCATGGCCGCCCAGAATTATTTGCTTTGTTGCAGTCTTGAACAAATCGGATAAAGAAACCTTCTGTGTAGTTGTACTTAATGGCAAACCAGATTGGAGTAATTCATCATTTTTAGTATTATGTACTTCATAGATTGAATATGAATAATTGAGATTTACTTGATAAATGATCAAATAGTTTGCATCAGTTTCGACAAATATATTAACTCTGTTAAGCTTTTGTAATTGAGCAGTATTCACAGATACATGTGTACCTTTTAGATTTATATTATATCCATGTTGTTTCAATGACTCAATTGATCTCTTGTGGTAATTTACTGGTAATAACGTGTGTTGATCATACAAGAAAATAGATGATCTGGTAAGTAAAATTAAAAGAGGCGTATGTGCTAATGTAATCATCTTGATAGTCTTTTCATCTTGAGCTAATGGTATCAGAAGCTGTGGGCTCGAATCAACCCATACCATAATTGATCTAATTGGTGATATTGTTTTTATGCCAATGTTTCAATACTTAATCAATTATCAGTTGAATTCTCAAATTTTACAAAGATTTTATCAAAAGTTATGTTGTAAAGTATTAAAATAATTCATAATTTGGGCGTGTGGTCTAGTGGTATGATTCTCGCTTTGGGCGACGACTTGGGAAACTAAGTTGATTACTACAAACGTGCGAGAGGCCCTGGGTTCAATTCCCAGCTCGCCCCAATTTTCTTTTTCTCATTTTTTTCACAGTTAACAGGAATGTTGAAATGCCAATTAGTGGAAATGAAATAAAGTGAAAATTCTATCAAGTATAACACCCACCAACTTAACTGATCAAATCTATATGTTTAAGTCATATTACTGTAGCTTATCATTGGAAAATTTCTTGATAATGTAACATACTAGCTCAAATATGACATAAGAATTTTTAAAAACTACAATATATTTCCGCTAAATGTTCAACTCGAATACGTTTATTTTTTATTTATACATTAGATAAAAAAAGGGTGAGAATGAAGCAGGAGCATGATGTGATTAACACGGGCAGACACCAACTATATTATTAAGTAAGCTTTGAAATTATATGATAATAAAATATAATAAAAACCTCCTTAACGGTAAGATTTTTGGAATCTGGCTCTGGCACCACGACCACCAAATTTCTTTGGTTCCATTCTTCTGGAATCAGCAACCAATAAGGTCTTATCGTAAGAAGCGAAGATTTTCTTTAATTCGTTCTTAGAAGCTTCGTCAACAAACTTTTGGTGGTAAGCAATCAAACCCTTAGCAATAGCTTGTCTGATAGCGTAAACTTGGGAAACGTGACCACCACCGGTAACTTTAACTCTGATGTCAATGTTTTGGAATTTGTCTAAACCAACTAAGGTTAATGGTTCGTAAACTTTAAAACGTAAGATTTCTGGTTGAACTAAGGTGATTGGGGAACCGTTAACCTTGATTAAACCCTTACCAGCCTTAACGTGGGCGACAGCAGTAGCGGTCTTCTTCTTACCAAAAGTCTAAAAATTAGTTAGTAATGAACCCATAAAAAACTTTTCTCTGCATTTACTGGAGGTCCTGGATGTATGTCACCATGATAGTAGGTGTAATTGTCTATGTCTAGTACACTAGAATATATTCTCTAATTTTCACTTCGATTGTTCACCTTGAAAATTCTGAAATCATCGTTACCACATTTCTGGAAAACACTATTAACCATATCCGCCATTTCGTTATAAATTCCCGATTCCTCCAGTGCTAGGCACATTTAAGCTATTACATACTTGAACAGATGGAGTTGACATTATTACTTGTTGTTATCTATTAACTTTATAAGTATAAAATATCGCTTTGACAAAAATTTCAAATACCTCCTCACAATATCGTCCTAGCCCTCACAGTGGAAAAAAATCTGAAAATTACACAAACACTACATACTGCACACAACACAGAACATTTAGTCCAGTGGGTCAAGATATGTAATAGTGCTCACATATACTTACACAGGATGGTATATACCACTGCATGTGTGACTGGCATCTCTGGTTTGAGAGGACTGTGGTTTTTTGTGTCATTATCCTAGTTTCTATATGCACACCATAGTAAAACTAGCGAATTCCCATGTTGGTGATGGATGTGGTAGGCTCGCAGTAGGAACTCAGACTGAGCATTGAAAATTTTTAGCTTGATTTTTCTTCTAATTTTTTAATAATACAAACCAGGGACGTATATACCTTTAATTAACAATGGCCATCTCTAAGAACTTACCATTATTAAAGAACCACTTCAGAAAGCACTGGCAAGAACGTGTCAAAGTTCACTTTGACCAAGCTGGTAAGAAGGCTTCCAGAAGACAAGCCAGATTATCCAAGGCTGCTAAGGTTGCTCCAAAGCCAATCGACAGCTTGAGACCAGTTGTCAGAGCCCCAACTATCAAATACAACAGAAAGGTTAGAGCTGGTAGAGGTTTCACCTTAGCCGAAATCAAAGCTGTTGGTTTAACTGCCAAGTACGCCAGAACTGTTGGTATCTCCGTTGACCACAGAAGACAAAACAAATCCCAAGAAACCTTCGATGCCAATGTTGCCAGATTACAAGAATACAAGTCTAAGTTAGTTATCTTCGACAAGAAGACTAAGGCTTCCGAAGCTGCTGCTTACGAACAAGTTTCCACCTCTGCCACTTTCCCAGTTGTTCAACCAGAAATCGAATCTGCCCCAAGAGCTGTCGAACAACCAGAACAAACTGCTTTCAGAACTTTAAGATTAGCTAGATCTGACAAGAGATTCAAGGGTATCAGAGAAAAGCGTACTAGAGAAAAGGCTGAAGCTGAAGCTGACAAGAAGAAGAAATAAACGAGTTGTTAATTAGTTATTAGGTATTAATAATAGGAATATTAAGTCTATTATTGGAATGATTATCATATTCCAGTAATTTTGGCTTTTGTTTATTTTGTATATTTTTATAAAGTTGTTTCATAACTCTCTCGGTTTTTAATAATACGAAAACATGGTCTAAGAATTAACAAGTGTAGCTTACAATATTTAGTAGGAAGTGTGCACTTGAGTATTTATTTGCTTGTATTCAAATATAAGTATTCATTAAACTATATCAATGGAACTGAATCAAATAGAAGCTAATGGGATGAGCTCGAAGCTTTGCAGAAATAAAACTTCTTATTAGTATAAAGTCTACAATATTATGATATTCAAAACGTGCTAATAATTCATTCAGAAGATGAGTAGAAAATTATAAACATATATACCATAATATTACGCCCACCCTAATATACATTAACATAGAATTTAGTACAATACAACATAGGGAGCGGTGTACTTGCTAGTAAATAACTTCTATTCCAAATTTGACAGATTTAATCGAATAAACCGAAACCCATGTCATCATCGGATTCTTCCTTAGCTTCTTCAGCCTTTTCTTCAGCAGCTTCTTCAGAAGCAGCACCACCGGCAGCAGCAGCAGCTGGAGCGGAACCAGTAGCTGGTCCAGAGGAGATGTTGAAAAATAAGTTCTTTAAGTCCTTACCTTCTAAAGCTTTAGCGAAGATGTCAGCCCAGATGGATTCAATTTCAACGTTGGCCTTGGTAGTTAAAGCGGACAACTTTTCAGCAGTGATTTCGATTTCAGAATCAGCTAAAATTAAAGCAGCGTATGATAAAGCGGTTTCAACAGACATTATTAACTAGAGATAATCAATTTAAGCTATACTAAAATTAGTGCAGACTATTCTTAGTTTGATAGTTAATAAAAGAACTCAATAAGACTACTATTCTTTGAATATTTTATTGAAAATTCTACCTGCTCGCCGGCCTGCATAGTAACGCTTATAAGGACACGACCATAATGGGGGCAATAACCCTACTGCTGCACGTGAAAAGTGTTTTTTTGGTATTTGGTATATCTAAATATACACCTACTGGCTAACATTATGAATTGAATGAAGCCTGAAATAATAATAATTATATGATGAGAACTCAACTTGGAATTTTTGCTTTCAAACCATTATTTCTATGGTAAACATGTATTTTTGGACGTTGTATGTATAATTTAGCGATTAAAAGCATTTGCTGCGAAAATTAGTACTTTTGCATAACTATTCATTACGACTATAGTATCAGAGAGTGATGTAAAATTTCAGAAGTGATATGAGTTCTTATATTAGTTACGTTTACACAGATATTATTCACTCAAAATTAGTTAAAGTAGAAAAACAGAAAATTCTCTATTTCTAATTATTCTACGATTGCAGCGATTACAAAATTAACGTTTATTCCATATTACTACAATCCCATCATTCGTTATCACGAAGAGCACAATAATCTACATACCAGTCTTTAGTCCACAACCTTATTCTCTTACCGTAATATATCATTGGTGCAGCCCCCATCATAATAACAAATTCAATAACACCCAAGATGATAAATGTATTTGTATTGCCCATAGCATCTAACCAAGGAGAACATGCAAATGTGAAAATACATCCTATAAAATTATTAATAACTGCAACACCACACATCATTTCAATAACCATTTCGGGGTAAGCATCCATTAAATATGACATCGAAACATCTCCAGAGGCACCAAAACCGAAACCTACTAAAGCTAAGCCGAAATAAGTTGGGAACCAAGGCCATTGCTGATCTGTTCCAACAGCAAATATTATTAAACCAGCTGGAGCGAGCACAGCAGGAATGAATAAGAAATATAATCTGCTTTCAGCTTCTTGGATACCATTATTTCTTCTGGCTAACCAGAGACTGAACCAATCACTCAACACACCAGCATAGAAACAACCAATAATTGCACCAATTAAACATGGTATATTCATTAAAGCTACACCGGTATCACCGTAACTGTAAGGGGGATCATAATATTGATCATCCTCCACTGTTAAATAGAATGTTAACAATGCATCTTGTAAACCCCACACAAGACCCGAATATATTACTGGAGGATATAAGAATACTCTAAGCAACATTTTTAATTGTACAAAGTATTGTTTAAAACCCCAGCCTTTCAAGTTATGCGATGGTGTGATTATTCTAAATCTTTTCCAGTATGGATGAGGTACTTCATCTGCACCGTTATTGAAAATATCTATTCCACTAGTTGATTCTGAATCTTCCTGTGCAATCAAATCTTCCTGCACTACATCGTTATTCAGCTTTTCACTAAATAATAGGGTCTCATTCTTTATCTTGAAAGGGGTTTGGGGGGTTTCATCAATTGATGTCCTTGAACGAGCGGAATTAATTACTCCTCTGTATAAGTTTCTACTGAACATAGTCTCGTCCATAATGAAGTTTATCACTAATAAGAGACCTCCTGATATTATAACGGCTATCCAACCGACCCATCTAAAACCACAATATTCTACAATAAACCCGGCAATCAAAGGACCTAAGTATGTGCCAACTGAGGTGGCTAACATATAAACAGTCAATACTGAACCAAATTGATGCTGAAAGTACAAGTCACTCAAACTTAATTGCACCTGAGCTTCAGCACACGACTCAGATATACCGACAAATAACTGGTTCCATATGGTGTCCGAAGTATTCCTAGACATAGCTAACCAAACTGCCCCCAATAGCCCGAATAATATACATAATAGATACGCAAGCTTACGTCCGTACAACGATGCGAGCGGAGTGATAAAGAATGATCCCATGGCGATACCAATAAATAAAACACCCGCTCCGATATTCATGGAGTCATATGTAATACCAAACTTCTCATTCAAAGCATCCTGGGTGGCACCAGCATCATTAGATGTAGCAGCTGTGAACCCAGTAATAAATGCCAATATGCAGAGATTGATAAATTTCCGAAATCTTGACCAATTTAATGGATCATTAGGTGAATCAGTAGGCTGGGGAATCAATATGATATTCCCCTTTGTTTTCAAGTTTCTAACTTCATTATCGTCTTCAGAAGCTTGAGCGATTTGGGCATAGATGTTCACCGTCCCAGGTATAAAGTCTTCCTCTGACATATTTTTGTTCATGGCGAAAAACTTGTTCACACCTGCTAATCCCAAATCTTAATATACTTATCAGAAAAGAGTAAACTTGAAAGGATCCACTTAGCCGCTATCTTTTTCACTTTTAGATACGTCTTATCGGGAAATGGTGAGGCTAACTGAAATTCTTCAGATAAGCTGTCGAGACTGGAATGAGCTTCTTGTTAAGGTATTGTGACAAAGACTTTGTGTAACATTCGCTCCATTTTTGATAGCCGACTTAACATTGACACCTGCCAACGGCTCTATCGTAGTTATTAATGAAGGGGAACCTATTTCCATAAAACGGCCGCTGCATATGACCATTTATGGATGTAAATTGAGGATATAATGCGATAAGTATCTCTATCAGGGGGATGTAGACGTGTGTATATTGAAGATATAATGTGATAAGTTTCTCTATTAGAGGGATGTAGACGTGTGTATGTGAACAGAGGTAGATATACATGTCTGCTATTTGAAAAGGTTAGATGCGAAAAAGGCAGACGAATACAAAAAGGTAATTCAAAATAGCATGATTAGCCCAGCTAGTTTACTATTATCGCAGTCTTAGATCGACTGTTGCTGTTGTCCATGTTAGAGATACATTTCCCAGAACGGAACTGGAATCTTAATCACACAAAACCTTAAAAAAATCATAGTGAATAAAATCACGTGATTTATATTTTTGCTTCTTAAATTATCTATTTTTACCGCCAGCCCCTTGTTTACAAATGAGGAGGAATTGGCGGCATCAACACCGTCTATTCGCTGGCTTCAGAGTTGAGCCCTCCCCACAAATTTCACAAGTCAAAGGCAGCATCCCTTGGTGCTCCACTAGCAACCACAACCACGTAGCATGATAAGTATAACACCCCACGAGCACGACAACAATCGGTTTACGTTCCTTACAGCATTAGAATCTCGTGATTCCCTGTACCCAGCGAAGGTGCTGCCTTTGTTCGGAATACATTCTTTTACTTTCTGCAGCATAAACCTGCATCACGGCTCAACCACCAGTGGTGTTGTTGCTGAATGTTGCCCTAATTTCGATCGGGGCGCCCACCGAATTCAGCCAGGTGATCGCTGCAGCGATCGTGATCGCGACAGCAAAATGCAATGTGAGTTTAAGGAGTATCTCATATCAATTGGAATGCATTACAGATGTATCCTGTCCTCTCTATAAATATATTAGATTTAACTTCCCCCTGTAAAGCCGTAGGACCCCCCCTCCATGGCTATAAATATCTCGGTTGTTTTCATTCATCCCTGACAACATGACATGACTATCAGGTCGCAGATTAGTCAGGCTTTGTTTTGGTGTTTTGTGTCATATAAAGTAGGTTCCATTATAGACAAGGAGGATTTGTAACCCTTGGCGCCCCTTTCCCTTGTATTCTTACACATAACTCTGCATATTTGTGAAACTACTTTCTGGTTACAAACGTATTATAAGTAGCCCAGATTTGCAGTGTACAAATGGCGCCTTTTATTTATTTTGTTTCTTCTAACATAGGTTTCTTTCATTTCATAACACTTAATAATTAGATATAAGTAGCGACTTCAGAGGCATTCTTTCATCGCAATCGCTCGAATCACTATAATTAGAATATTTTTTAGAAAATCAAACGTCAAATGAAGTTTCTTGTCAAGGCATTTACATTACTAGCTGTGGCTAACTTTGTTTCTGCGGTAGCCATCCAAAGTAGAGGTAGGGATATTTTGGAGCTGATCAAGAGAAGCCTGCTTTGGGACTACGAAAACGATAAAATCAGAGGAGTCAACCTTGGGGGATGGTTTGTGTTAGAGCCGTACATAACTCCTTCGTTATTTCAAGTTTTTGGCTCCGACAACATTCCAGTTGATGAATATCACTACTGCCAGCAATTGGGCAAAGAAGTTGCACAGAATAGATTAGAAACCCACTGGAAGACGTGGTACACCGAAGATGATTTTAAAACCATTAGTGGCTTTGGCTTGAACATGGTCAGAATCCCTATTGGTTACTGGGCATTCCAATTGTTGGATGGCGATCCATATGTGCAAGGACAAGTCAAATATATAGATCAAGCACTTGAATGGGCCAGAAAGTACAACTTGAAAGTTTGGATTGACTTACATGGGGCCCCAGGTTCTCAAAACGGGTTTGATAACTCCGGTTTAAGAGACACCTTAGAATGGCAATCAGGCAACAACGTCCAGGTAACCCTTGATGTCTTGCTGGCTATCACCGAAAAGTATGGTGGCGGAGAATACCAAGATGTTATTATTGGTATCGAATTACTTAACGAGCCATTAGGACCTGCTTACGATATGGGTGGAATTGTCAACTTTTTTGAACAAGGTTACAAGAATGTCAGAAAGAGTTCTATTCAACCAGTAATTGTTCATGATGCATTCCAGGCCGCTGGATACTGGAACCTGTACTTTGATGTCAACGATGGATACTGGGATATCGTAATTGACCACCATCACTACCAAGTTTTCTCTCAGGGAGAATTACAGAGATCAATTGACGATCATATTTCAACTGTCTGTCAATGGGGCATTGACTCAACTAATGAAAACCACTGGAATCTTTGTGGTGAATGGTCTGCAGCACTTACTGATTGCGCATATTGGCTAAATGGTGTTGGAAGAGGTGCTAGATATTCCGGTGACTACGAGAATTCCGCCTATATTGGAAGCTGTGAAGCTTACTTGGACGTATCTACTTGGCCAAGTGAATATAGAACGAATGTTCGTAAATACATTGAAGCTCAGTTAGACGCATTTGAATTGAGAAGTGGATGGATTTTCTGGAACTGGAAGTGTGAAGATGCCATTGAATGGGATTTCAAGAGACTTAGTGCCGCTGGCCTTTTCCCAAATCCATTGTCAGAAAGGACATATCCAAATCAATGCAATTTTTAATTCTTTCATAATTACTTATTTCTCTTCATGAAGCGAATTTTATTCAAAAGTTTCTAAATTATAGAATTTTGTTTATTTTATTAACCTATTTTTTCGTTTATATGCCAAAATTGATCATATTAACATGCTTATTTGTAAATATATAAACTATCTATAATTTAGAAGCCTTGATTGAAGATATTCATTTAAACATTCAATAAGCACATCAGAGGCAAACTCGTAGTCTTCAAGTTCATTATAAATTTGACATGAAAATCTAGCATATAATTTACCATTATGAAAAATAAGAGGAACAAACGTTTTTCTTTCCATCATCTTATCCATGAGGATATCCATGAAATCTTTAAATATATCAGTCTTATCCAAACCAATATCATAGTTGACATCATTTTGCAAAATCAATTTCCCAAGAGGCACTTCAACGTTAACAAGTGTTGTAGTTAAAGTTTTAGCCTTATTTTCTAAAACTGAAGTTTCCCATTTTTCACTGATAGATTTTCCAACTTTTAATGCCAAGTCATAGCAGAAATTTCGAATATTTTCTTCACCCCCACATACATCTTTTCTAAAGTCTATTGCCTGTTTTATAATTTTGAGATTTGCAATAGTTCCCGTCCCAATAAAACTAAATTTGGAGATTAATAATTCATCAAAAGTATCCTCATCCAACGTAGCATCATCGTCAACATACGAGTGACTGATAGACAACGTTTGAATATGTCTAAAGTGTTTCTTATCGACATACATCACAGCGCATCCTCTAGGGACATACATCCATTTATGCAAGCAAGATAAGTAGAAGTCAGGTTGGAAATCCAAATTGATCGGTAACAACCCCGCAGAGTGAGCACCGTCAAGTAAAGATAATACATTGTACTCTTTACAAAGCTTTGTAATTTCTTCATAAGGTGTCCTAACACCAGGCATGGATGTTATAGCGTCGAACAAACACAATTTTGGAGACTCCTTTTCAAATATATCCCTGAATATCAGAACAACTTCGTCATCCTCCAACGGGTAGTTCAAGGTAACAACAATGGGCTCAATGCCAATTCTCTTTTCTAGAAACTTCACTGTGTTGTTACAACTGCCGTATATTGTGCTCGCAATCACGATCTTATCTCCCTTTTGAAAGGGATAACTTCTTAAAATTGTATTCACAGCAGTAGTTGCATTTGCTACAATTGCCAAATTCTGATAATTACAATTTAAGAACACTCCCAATTCTTTGACTGCAGCTCTGTAATAGTTCTTAACCTCCTTTCTAATGTATAAATCAGGAAACGTGTTTTCACGACGAACCTCCTTACAGTATTGATCCAATATGGGTTCAGGAGAGAGTCCATAAGATCCATGGTTCACACAAACAACACCGGGTTCAATAAAATTAAAGTATTTTTCTCTGAACTGTTTCCCAAAGGGTACTTCTTCACCTTTTGTCATAGCTAAAACTAAAGTATCAGTTATATTTGTGTATAATAATAAAAATAATAATTAATTTTCGACGATTTAATAGTCCTTAAATGCGTCGCTGCTATTACTCACTTTTGACTCAACCGTACCCCTGACTCATGGAATTCAATTTTACGAGTATTATATTTTGAGTATTTTACGATTTAGGTTCCCATCCCATGACTCACTTCTTATAAGTCCTATCGTGTAGATTCACGTTATCGGCTTTCTGCATTTATACTTCTGATGCGAGATAACAACATGCCAAGAGAGAGAAGTCCAATAAGCAATGAGCCAACACTTCTAAAAAATAATAATCCTATACGATAACCATTCTCAGTAAGCATATTATAACATTTATAATGAATACAACTGGTTTGCAATGCATTAGTCATAATATGATAATGGATACAGATTTATCACAGACATAATTGAGTAATGAATGATAACTAGCTGCGAAACTAAAATTCACCGTCACCTCAAAAATTCGCAAAACACTAGATACTGTATTCTGCCAGATAAATGCCAGCTAATAGAGAGGACATTGATAACGGGGACTATATGACATAAGCATTTCAAACACAATGCTGGTCCCGACAAGCAAACGGGAAATAGGTAACAGCAGAGGTCTAAGGAGCTTACAAGCAAAATTATACCCGATGACGAAAGAAGAATTGCCCATTATCCTTCATAGGTTACACCACTTCCAGCTGTATCTGGCGTATTTGGGGTTAAGGAGTCTTTCGAACTAGGCCCTCATTAAGGTTTCTCACTGAGCTTCTCTCTAATGGTTACAAAAAAAAAAAAACTATATACAGTACTGCTAATTTAGAAATGTGCTTAGTGCTAGTATTAGAATCAGATATAAACTAGTAATATTGCTAGGTAAGAGGAATTACCACAATTTGCGTAATAGAAATAAGCCGAGCTAACGATGTTGCCATTGAGGTTGGCGATTCCATTTGATAGGAGGCTTTTGAGTGGAGGCATGCTTAGAATTTTAAGATCATCGATCTCCAGAAGATTGCCTCTAACTTCTACATTGCTTTATCCCCGGGGACTCAGTCCTGTGGGGTATTCACAAAGATTGTTTTACAGTACCAGAGAGCCGACTAAACATAATGACTATAATGAAAACGTCAGTAAGGATGCCAGAAAGCAACTAGACAAGTCAACAGGAACTGATGCCGATGAAGCTGTGAACTCGAATACTCATATCCCAGGGTCCTTAAAAGGAAAGCAAGAAAACAAAGAAAATTCGGAAAAGCCTATAACACAAGATCCAAAGGTAACCAAGGAACAATTATTGGCGGCGGCGACAAAATTCGCTACCCGTCTCAAGATTCGATTTAAATGGTTTTTGAAGAGATCAAATAAACCCTTTAACACCGACGACTATTCAGCATTGTTTTCTTGGCTAGTAATGGGGAATATTCTACTTTTTATATTAGGTACGACTACGTTTTTCTCGTTAGTCATTTTAACAATGAATACAGTTTTCGCTCAGGAATTTGTTGCTAGAAAGATTGGGGAATTTATTACAAAAAATTCAAAATTGGATGTGACTTTCGAACATGCCATTGTACCTGGATGGAGAGATGGAAAGATCAGCTTTAGAAAGTGTTTTGTTAGTAGACGTCCTCGTCAAGTAAAGAAGTTTAGCAAGGGACTTCAAGCTGAAGCTTATGCTGCCAGTTTAAAATCGACTCCAGACAAGCATGAAGTACTAGAGGATGACGGAAACTATACACAGTTCGATCTAACAATTGAAGAAGTCAATGTATCTTTATCTTTCAATAAGTGGGTTAATGGGACTGGTATCGTAGAGAATATTGAGGTGAAGGGCATCAGAGGTGTAGTAGACAGAGCACACGTCCATTGGGATCCAGATGATGATGCAACAAACTATAAAAATATTGCTCAACCTGGTGATTTCGAATTTGAAGAGTTTAAAATGGAGGATGTTCTATTTAAACTTTTGCAACCTAACAACTTCCGTCACTTCAATGTCGAAATATATAACTGCGAGTTACCAAGATTAAGGAAGCACTGGTTATTTTATGACTTTTTAAATGCAAATATTATGAGCGGTTCATATGATGATTCTCTTTTCACAATTCATAAAAAGCAAAGATTAAATGACTTTAATTCTGCCTATGAACTCTCCAATAGCTTAAACAGAGTAACAAGATTAAGAGTTGACTCTCTTGATTTAGACCACTTGAATACTGGACTAGAGGGACCATTTGGCTGGATTACAAATGGTAAAGTTGACATGATTGGAGATGTAATAGTTCCCAAGGAGAATGATGAACTCAACATGAGTCAGTTAGTTACAATCATAGCGGAATCAATCAAGAAAGAAGCAACAAGATATAAAAATCCAGATATAAAGAAGCAAACACATCCAGATCACCATATGAGACTTACCAGTAGTGATTTTAATGATATTCTGAAATATTTTGTTTTGGACCTCACCATTAAATTAAATAATGTCCGTGCTTCAGTTCCATTTCAAGCACCTGAGCTAAGCTACATTAATTATGCTCTAATCCGACCAATTGTTGCTTACATTAATGCTAAAAATACGTTTATTGAAATAAAAAGTAGAATTGTGAAGAACATGGAGGATTTTAGTGGATCATGGACCGTTTACGATTCTTTATTAATGGATGATATATCAGAAGAAGTATATGATAGCTTTGTCAACTACGTCGCAGACGAAGAAGCAAGGTTAATAAGAATGAAAAAAATAGGGTTTTGGTCGCTTCAACTCTTATTCCAAGTTATTGTTTTTGGATTAGGAGTGTTAACTTGAAGCATCAAAGAACATTATCCTTTTATGACCAACTTTGTAAATAGAATTAAAATTAACTGCATAACGATAAACTAGAGTCTTAGTAATAACACTAATAAACTCACATAACTGAAAAGACTAATCATTGTCAAAAATAGTACGTAGTTTCCTCTTGTCTTAAACATCATAGCATCTTTATCTGGATTATAGTAAAAATCAACTCTTGAGCTCTTATATACCCCAAGGAAGTATAATAAACTCCCATAAGCAGTATATATTGCTCCAATTGGAAGGAACTCCTTAGAAAATAATTTAATAATAAGGATTGAAAAGGATAGGCACCCCACCGCAGTTCTAGTATATGCTCCTTCATAAGTTCTTTGATGTGCTCTCACATCCAATTTCATGGAATTGGTGAAGAGATCTATCCTAGAAGGCGCCCTATCCCTTGTATTTAACTGTGACGTGCTTTGCATTTAGTACGATATCCCAATAGTCTGGTTTATTTGTGTGAATTTAATTTTTAGCCAGATAAGTTCGATTTCAAATGGTTCAAAAACGTAAAAATTCCTTAATATTTGATTAACACTAATATTTAAAATCTATTAGTAAAGAGACATCTAGGTCATTATTGGTAGTATTTAAACCTATTTTTCTTACATCAATAAAAACAAAGTCTAAATATGGCGCCTCCAAAGAGATATTGGGTAAAATTTTCTGTGCCCAAAACATTTTTGTCAACGTTGCCTAACTTCCCACCACCAGTTTCTAAATCACGTCTTAAGAAAATAGCAGCAGAAGAAAAGAAAACAGGAGGAGGTAGCTCCGGCGGATCTGTTAATAATTCCAAGGCTTCATCGCCTACGCCAGGTTCTGGAGATAACAACCAGAATACGAATTCTAATAACCATAGTTCGACAGCAGCAATCAGTAATTTTAAGATAAACTCAGGTTTGAAGGAATCGTCCACGTCAGGATTGACTATGAACAGTATAAGCAATGGGTTGTATGCATTAGATAAATCAGGAAAGCCATGTAAGAAATGGGTGAAGAAACCAACCCAGTTTAAGACATTCAGTGGGTTTAAAGTCAAGTATGTAACATATAAGCAAAAGGATCAAGGAAGAAAGGAATCTAAGGCTTCGATAGCAGCGGCAGCAGCGGCAGCGAAGAAAGAAGAAGAGAAATTAGCAGATAACGATAAAGTAAAGCCTCTGTTGACGACCAAGGTTGAGGCATCGGCATAGTTCTACAAGGTGAGACATATCTAGACCTTTGAGACTTATATTGGTAAATAGTTATTGCACAGTTACTGGTGATATTTTGTATAATAGTCCAAAAATCGATAATGCGATTTTTCAATCTTAAAAAGTTCGTTTTATAATTATGATATTGTAGAATCTTCTTTATAGACAATGTCTACGCAATATTGCAGACGCTTTGTAGCAGCGAAGTACCGAGGAATATGCAATAGTTTATCTTTTATCAGGTACCATAGTAAAGATACTATAAAGGAATCTTCAACACAAGCAAATCATGCTATATCTAACAAGCAGCTATTATATACCACAGATCCTTTAACACCAGGTTCCATTTTCTTTTTACCACATGGTACTCGTATATTCAATAAACTTATCAATTTTATGAAGAACCAGCAGACTAGATACGGATTTCAAGAAGTAATAACTCCGTTAATCTACAAATCCAAATTATGGGAAAAGTCTGGTCATTGGGATAACTATAAAGATGATATGTTCAAAGTTGTAGGGAATGATTTGTCCAAGGAAGAACCTACAGAAAACTCGGATGTGGAAAATTCTGATCTACATGAATATGGATTAAAACCAATGAACTGTCCTGGTCATTGCATAATCTTTTCTAAATTCGAAAAGTCATACAATGATCTTCCAGTAAGATATTCCGATTTTTCATCCTTACACAGAAACGAGGCCAGTGGTGCTCTTTCAGGGTTAACTAGAGTTCGTCGTTTCCATCAAGATGATGGCCATATTTTCTGTGAAATGGACCAGATCAACGAGGAAATTACCAATACTGTAAATTTAATCAAGGATTCTTACAAAACATTTGGCATTGAAAATAATGATATTCAATTCTTTTTGTCCACTAGACCTGAAGATAAATATATTGGAGACATTGAAACGTGGAGTGATGCGGAATCTCGTTTAACAAAGGTTTTAGATAACGTATGTGGTAAAGGAAAGTGGAACATTAGAGAAGGTGATGGTGCCTTTTATGGCCCAAAGATTGATGTTTTATTAACTGATGCATTTGGAAAGAAACACCAAGTCGGTACGATTCAACTTGATTTTCAACTTCCAGCAAGATTTGCATTGAAGTATGTTGCTCAAGATGGAAGTCGTGATAATCAACCTATTATGATTCACAGGGCAGTATTCGGCTCGCTCGAAAGATTCTTTGCCATATTGTTAGATCACTACCAAGGCCAATGGCCATTTTGGTTAAATCCAAGACAAGCAATAATACTTCCAGTTAACCAGAATCATATTGGAGCCGCAACAGATATACAAAAGAAGTTAGCAGGTGATGTAATTAATTGTGAACAAGATATTTCACCCTTAACTGGTTACAACTTTTATGTTGATGTTGATAAAAGAAATGAGACAATCGGTAATAGAATTAAAGATGCAATTCAAAAAGGTTATTCATACATTTTAATGGTTGGAGACAGAGATATACAAAATAATACCGTTGCGATTAGAACTAGAGACAATAGAAAAATATCTAACATGACTACAGATGAGATCTATCAAATGTTCATTAATTTAGAAAAAAAATACGAGTAGATTTAATGTAAATAGTATATTTTATTTCATATAGAAACCCAGAGCGTATGTATTAGTATAGCTAATTACTTCCATATCCCTTTGTAAGTAATATCTTATCGATGTCTGCCCAAAAGTCTTTCACTATCATCTTATCTCTAAATCTCTTTTCACCTCTATCAACTTTAATTTCATGAATATTCCAATCCTTAATTTGCTTTGGTGTGACATCCCCTTGATAGCTAACGTAAAATCCAGCGTATTTTTGAAATAATATTTCTGGTCTAGAATATTTATATTTGGCGAATTGCCAAGTTTGACCACTAGTGAAAATTGCTACAACTCTATCCCAGTATTCTGGCTTTGTAAACCTATCAACATTATCAACCACCATGATTTGATGTGCAGATGATATCAATTTTTCAGATTCATGACGTATAGTCACTATACCGCTTTGCATTCTTGATGCTGAAGGTTCAGAGAATTTTCCTTCTTCAAGGAACTCCTTGATATTAGATAAAGATAATACTGCAGTGGTCGCAGGAGATACGATAATTATAGGTTGCTTCTTTGGACCTGTCAGATTCGAAGATTTAGAATGTGATGAAGGTTTAGAACGTTTTAATTGGTTTATAAATTTCTTTGCATCTGAAATCAAATATCCAAAGTCTATGTTTTTGCTTCCTCTCAAAGCAGCATTGTGGTCTATTGATTCTCTTTCCTTATTAATAATTCTGTCAAGTTGAGGGTCCTCAAGTTTATGCTTTTTACCTGCAGAAGTGCTATCCACGGCTCCTTCTTGTTCATTTCCTTTATTTGCTACGTCAGTACTTCCTGAGGCTGTAGTTTCATCCCTGATAAAACTACAAGAATCCGAGTTACCGTTGAGCCATGTAGTCAATTCAGTTTTAACCAAAAATTTGAAGTCAGGAATATTGTTTTCCAAACACTCATTCTTATAATCCACAATAGACGACTTATCATGTAACCAGCAAAATACCACTGACCTGAGTGTTTGAGGCTTATCATCGATATACAATTTAGTTTCAGAGTCCAATTGTATTTTTTCATTTCCAAGCTTAATATGCGAAGCATTTTTGATTGAATCAGTTAATTCTTCTGAACCATCTTTAATAATATGAAACTCTAGTGGTTTATTATTAACTGTGTAATCACGTAATGTATTTAATTCAACGTTACTCATAGATGTATATGTTATTATTAGTGATTATTTCATCCAAAGCGATATACATCGTTGATAAACAAAATCGAAAATTTTCAGAATACAATAACCTGTATATAGACATAAGGACTATGATAGCTAATCCACTCCACACTAAATGAATCTATAGTTTGCCATGAACAATAAAATAGGGAAGGAAGACGTTAGTATCTGGAAAGAACAGGCATTAAAGACTCTTGAACAGGCCCAGAAATTGTGCACAGCAGCCCAGTCGCTGCTCGAATCCACATCGTTTATTATAACACGGCATTTACCAAGGAAGTTAGATTATGTTCATCAGACTTATGAAACGTTGAAAAATCAAAATAAAGATTCTTTTGAGCTTATAGACGAGTTGAGGAAAGAAGTATACGACAAGGTAATCTCAACCCATACGTCTGAATACGAGAAGTCATTGAAGCCAGCTTTGAAGAAATTGGATACTATCTTAGCAGAATTAAAGACCACATCTGTGCCGACGAGTTTAGTTGTCTCAGAGGTTGGTAATGACGAACTGGAAGAGGCATTAAAGCTTAAGAAACTTAATGATTTCATATCTCACGATGCTATTGTCATTTTAATTAGAAATATCCATATTTATGGAAGGAATTGTGCTAAAATAAAGGAAGCACTTGGCTCAAGATTTGAAATTGAAATATCCAAAGTTCATCAGCAGAGATTAAAGAAGCTCAATAAGATATCACTGAGCTATAATGAAATAGTATCAATTCAACTAGATTTGAAGCAAGTAAATGGATTGTCGCCATTTGATGACAACAACCCTCTTATCACGATATTAAAAGAAAATACTTCATTAGAGAATGAATTGGTATCATTACTAGAAATGATTACTAACCATTATGACCAGTGTTCAAAGGCATTGCTGTTATTTAATTCAAATTCACCGAATGTTGAAAACTTACAAGTCCTTTGCGAAGATGCAAAGGAGTTGCCAGACGTCTTAAAAGAATTAAATGCAATACATGAGATCATTACGAACAATGGGAATAGAGCCCATAAGAATTTGCAGTCTAAGTTGAGTTTAATTGATAAGCTCAGTGCTATGACCCAAGAGCAGCTAGAGTTGAATAGAATATTTAAATCCAAGACCTTTCCCAAATTTGTTATATTTCTTCGACAATGTAAAGAGAGACTATACGAATCGTCGGCCAAAAAACATCCTGATCAGGAAGAAACTAGCCCTATTCAATTATACACCAATACTCTCGAGGAATTAGTTTTCCATTACAGCCAGTTCATCTCAATCTACAAGACAAAATATCTTCAGGAGTATCACCGGGAGAAGTACGTATATCCTCGAATGTATTTGAAGAAGTTGTCAGATTTTTTAAAGGATGAATTAGAAAAATTACAGGAAGAAGAGAATGAGAGAAGGAGAGAATGGTTGGCAAAATATGGCGATTTTATTCCCAGAGAATTTAAATTGCCTGGTCATCTGGACCAACCTGCCGTTGTTCAAGTAATTACAGAAGGTCTTGATGACATTCAAAGCAGTTATAATGAAGGAAAATTTAGCGAAAGCATAAATGAAGTTGAACTTTTAAAATTCATGGACCACCTAAAGTAAATTTAATTTATTATATACAGGAATATCGATAGTATACTAGTTTAACAATATCACTTAATATAGTAAAATTAGAACATTTATTACTAAATGTTTTACTGCTTAATGTTAAATAATGCCATTATATAGTATTAATCAATTTGCATTTACACCTGCTAGCTCTAATGCAACTACAGATGAAAATGCCACTGGTAAGGGTGCCAAGATGCTGATGATGAGCATGGCATCAAGTCATCATAATGTGTATTCAGATTTAGAACAAAGTTCTTCCGATGAAGAAACCCCAAGTACAGAGAAGACAGATAGCTTTTTCGGTAAAAGCCAGAGTTTCTCTAAAAATGATAATAAATCAGACCATTTAAACAGGTATGGTATAGGTGCTGCACTTTTGATGAAAATGGGGTATGAGCAAGGTAAAGGATTAGGATCAAAAGGAGATGGTATTGTAAACCCAATAGAAACCAAGTTGAGACCTCAAGGTCTCGGTGTAGGTGGTATAAAGGAAAAAATGGATGATGATATGGAAGTAGACAGTAGTGACAACGAACAATTTCAAAAGCCGAAACCTAGAATAAACTTATTTAAAGTAATAGAAGATATAGAACAACTTCAATTAGAGGTTCCCAGGAAGTATAAACTACTTTCAGATAATTATAAGTCCAAAAAACATGTGGGGGACGATATAGATTCAAAAGTTGAAGAAGAATTTCAGAAATTAACCAAGATACGAGATGAAATTGCAGAATTAAATAAGAAGGAATCTTTCTTAAATTATAATACAGAGGTTATAGAAAAGGCTTTAGAAGTGAACCACAAAGAAATTAAGACATCTCAAGAGCTAATTTGCATTCTAGACGATATAAATATAGAATTTAGTGAAACAAAAGATGAGGAAGAAAGAATTATTTGCATATCGAGTGCTTTGAAGAAATTAGCTTCTGATATTTATTTGTCTAACACAAAAATAAGATCATTATTTGTTTCCGTTGCTGCTATGGTTGTCCCAGAGTTATTTGCTAAATATTTCAAAGAGTGTAGTAGCATGGATCATATATTTTCATCTACTCTTTCAGAGTGGTCGTTATTGTATAGAGAAATTGAAGTAACATCTCATAGTTCTATTGGGTATTGGGATAGTTTAATGTTGCAAAATATTCTGGGACAAATTAAGGATATGATAAACATAGAACATACTGAAATGTTTCATACGAATCTCCTCAATATTCTATCCTTCTGGGTGGATGCTCCGATTATAATAAATGGCGATTTAGTGATATCTAGGCAACTCACTAAAGATGTTATCGACCCTTTTATGCGAGATTTGATAGAGAAATGGCAAGTTGGCTTTATCGAAACTTCACCTCATTATTTTTTGATTGATTATATCTCAGTTCTAAGAATCGAAGATTACGAGATTACCAAATTATGGATTCAGAAAATTACAGATACATATATGGATTATGTAAAGATTGATGGCATTAATTCTTTCTGGCAGAAATATCTCGAGGCATCAGATGGTATGGAACATTACGAAGAATACATTCATATTGAATTAGCGAGATTAAATTCTATATGGATTCCTATTTTTGACCAATTTTTAGGCTCTGAAATTAAGGATAAAGTTATTGGAGCATTTTTAGACTCTGTATGCTACTTCATGTCACGAGAGAAATGGTATGGATCATCCAGCGACATTAAGAGACTAAATCTAGTACTTGCCATATTCTATGATTTGAAAGATTTTACATTAATAAATGAAAAACAGAAGTTTGACCTTCTCCAGTTTAAACTTTTCAATCCCTGGTGTCTTACTTTGAACGAATGTCTTCAAAGTAACTCAGGAATTGGTTTGAAAGTTGCAACTTGGTACCAAAAATGGTATGATTATTTTAGAAAAATGCTGTATAAATATGATTTGAATCCTAGTATTATAGCCATGATTGATTGGTATTTGAATACATCATTATCTTTGATAAGTAGCAAAGCGAATGGGATATATGTGGCTACCCCAAGATTACCATCTATCAAGGGTGACAATGTTCCTTCTAACCAGGAGTTATGTAAGTTCTTGCAGAAGTCTTCACAGTCACTTGATGATTCGCATAGGGAAGTAAATACCAAAGGAATACCATCCTATCAATTAATTACTTCCTTCAAGGACATTGTTTCTATGTATTGTACTGATCATGACATACTCTTCTCCAGTATGAAAAACAAATTTCATGATCAGTTGGGCTTACCACTTTATAAATTAGACAAGTCAGGAAAAATTCTTTATTGCTACATTCAGGATGATGTTATATGGGTTTCAAGTAAGATACACGGGGAGCAAGATAGTGATTATATGCCAATTAGTCTTGACAGTTTAAGTAGTATGATATAACCAATTTGTGTAATATTGACATCTCGCGACTCCAAATCAAATAGCATTAGCATTTATCATTCAATGTAACTACTGTAGCATCCAAAGAATTACTATGCTGAGGTTGTATTTGAAGTCTATAAGTGTAAATGGAGCTTCTATTTTTAGAAGAAGTCCTGCCATACAGTCTTTTGCGTTTAAAAGAAAATATGCTATTCCGATACCGAAAAAATTGAAACAATTTAACAATCAGTTGAACAAGATAACGGACGAAAAGCTGCAAGAATCGATCAAGACTTTAAAATATCTTAGACTCGTTGGTGCATTTTCAATTATTTTTGTATTCTGCTCCATTATGTGGGCGAGTACCTTGACAGAACCTGTACGTGAAGAGATTGTAATTCAAGATTTGGGTAAAGATGTGCGTGATGCAGAATAAATTGAAGAACTTTAGAGTTGCCATTATGTTCTGACTATTGCTTCCTTATAGCTATCTATACTTCTACTCACTAAACAGCCTTCATGGAAAATATCTTACTCGATTATGTAGATTCCTTAGGATAATGCCAGGTAATTGCAAATTTTTAATCATCCTAATCAGAAGTTCATCTTCCCTACTTATCTCAAGAAGTTAGTAAATAGTCATTCATCACTTTTGTTGTACATAGTAATAAAGTATCATCATATTTCATAAGAGTGTATTTTATTAGAGGATTATTAGAGGATAATCTACAGACTTTACATTGTTTGAATACATATTTACAAGGTCTTCAAGTTACGTTGAAGCAGTGGAAAGAGGAAATATCCCAAGTAGTTTCTAGTAGATATTATTCTTCAAACAATACTACAGTTGCTTATATCTACTGATATCGCCCTGCATACAAATATTTGCTTTGTCATCTGAAAAATTTCGATTTTACATATGACAAATCCAATCATTAGTTTTTCATTTTGCAAGTATTAAGACGTTAGTTGTCAGAAACCATGTTTAGAATTTTACAAAGGTCCCAAATCACCACCCAAGCATTAAACAGAATTAGAAGCAGAGGCTACTCTACTTACAATTCTAAAGCTCACAGCTTCAACAGAGCATTATTTGTTAGTGCAGGTGTGATACCAGTAGCCATTTCCTACCAATTATTGAATCAAGGTATTGAAAATGAAACCAAAGAAGACGCCCCAGTCAAAATAAATAAGGAGACTCCAGTCGTTGAAGAAGCTCCAAAAGCTGAAGAAGTCCCAGAAACTAAGGAAGTCATAGAGAAGACCGAAGAAGCAACGATCGAGGGCGAGCCAGCTGCCGAAGAAGAAAAGTCATATGAAGGTGCTGCTTATAACCCGGAAACTGGAGAAATTAACTGGGATTGTCCTTGTTTAGGAGGCATGGCCGATGGTCCATGTGGTGAAGAATTCAAAGAAGCATTTGCTTGTTTTGTCTATTCCGAAACTGAACCAAAAGGTATTGACTGTATTAAGAAATTCGAGAACATGAGATCTTGTTTCAAGCAACATCCTGAACATTACAAGGAAGAATTAGAAGGTGACGACGAACCAGAATTAACCACCGTCCCTGATGCTAACGCACCTGTTGAAGAAGTCATTATTGAAGAAGCTGTCAAGCAAGAAGTTAGCGAACCCAAGCCAGAGGTTTCTGAAGTTGCTGAAATCGAAATATTCGACGTTAAAAAAGATGTTGCTGAAAAGGAATATTGAATTTTCAAGTTTGACTTGATTAGACAGTTATATCGTCATTAAAATTATATTTGTAAATAGTTAATAATATGTTAGAACAGAAAGCTTATTTAATTTAATCATAATAATATGAAAATGCATATTATGTTACATGGGGAAATACATTAGCAGGTACATCTAGAAACACTGATATTTTTGTTAGGTACATGTAGGTCTATGCTATCAAAACCCACCACCTTTCTCCTTTTATTATTATCAGAACTAGAGCTGGAATCTCTGCTCATTATGTCCAAGCCGACTTGAGTAACACGTACAAACACTTCTTCCACCAAATCTAATCGTTTACAACTAATCTCTTTTAAATCGTCATCCCAATCGTCAACGTAATTATCAATATTCACCTCGGCAGCATTTGAAGTTAAGATCTCCCTAATTTCATCGATATCTACACATCTGTCGCTTTCTCTATCAATTTTATTCCCCACTATTACAATCCCTGGGCGCTCAACATGACAATGCTCCATAAACCGTGTGAACCAGTCTCTGATGCTCAACACCGACTCATAATTGGTGATATCGTACACCAAAACAGCCACATCTGTTCCTCTATAAAATGCCTGCGAAATAGAGTTAAATCTCTCCTGTCCTGCTGTATCCCATATCTGCAAGTTTACCCGTTGGGACTTAGATACTTGTCTATCGTTTACCTGCGAATTACCACAGTACTCATGCTCGTATTCTATGGTCCCAGCCGCCTTATTTTCCGCTCTTTGGGGCACTGTGACCACAGTAGTTAGATAATCACCACCTATAGTTGCCTTGTATGCATTGGTGAATATATGATGAACAAATTGGGACCGAAGACATGTCTTACCCACCCCCAGATCCCCAAGTATTACAACCTTTAGTGTCGTACTGGGTATTTCCTTATGTATCTTCTCCATACCAGTCAGTATGTAGTCGAATCTGGGCTAAACTAATATAAAAATACCAATTCTCTCTTGGATTCAAGTTATACCTACTGATCGTTTTTGTGTTGTTGATAACAATATGATTTTGAAATACTCCTCGCGGTTTTATGTGTGAAAGCCCTATTTTTTTATCAACAATTAAACGAATATAATACAATATTATAAGGTAAATACGCTATGAAGATTTATTATATTGGTATTTTAAGAGCGTCCGACTCAAGGGCCTTAGAGTTATCGTCAGCCAGAGACTTGTCGCAGTTTTCATTCTTCGAAAGAAACGGTGTCTCTCAATTCATGACGTTTTTCTCTGAAACCGTCTCCCAAAGAACACCAGCAGGCCAAAGACAGAGCATCGAAGAGGGAAACTACGTCGGCCACACATACACAAGACTGGAGGGCATATCTTGTGTTGTTATCACCGACAAGGAATACCCAGTGAGACCAGCATACACATTAATCAACAAAATTTTGGAAGAATATTTGTCGGCACACCCACAGCAAGAATGGGCTAACATAGAGGCCACTAACGCAAGCTTAAACTTTGAAAACCTTGAAATCTACTTGAAAAAATACCAAGATCCTAGTCAAGCTGACTCCATTATGAAGGTTCAACAAGAATTGGATGAAACTAAAATCGTTTTGCATAAGACTATTGAAAGCGTTTTGCAAAGAGGTGAGAAATTGGACTCCTTGGTTGACAAGTCCGAAGCCCTATCGTCATCATCTAGAATGTTCTACAAACAAGCCAAGAAGACTAACTCATGTTGTATTATCATGTAAGTGTTAATTAATAGTTCGATTTATAATATATTACATATTAAGTAGATATGTATGTTACATGAATTAATATATAAAATGACTTAATTCTCTATGAACATGAATATACGTCTTTGTCTTTTTCTTTTTTCCAAGTACTCACCGCCTAAGAATAATGATTACATGTTTTGTTTGACAACATCAAACGCTTTCAACAACTTTCTTCTGGCACCCAAAGCTCTAACACCCTTTTCTTCCAATTGTACATCATTTAATTCAATTAAATCTTGCCATGGTAAGTCCTTTAAACACTCAGTATATTTATGTAATCGAAGTAACTTTAACCAAGCTGGGATGTTATTCAACAATTCTGGATTTGAAATATCAGCTGGCATAGAAGAGTTTGAAGTTGGTTGTGAAGTTCCAGAATGAGATTGATTCGAGTTATCCAGATTTTCAAATTTGTCTGAAATACCAACCTTTTTGTTTTTACCATTAGTTGGTGTGGATTTGGAACTGTTATTTGTGTTATTACGTTGGATAGAAACTGGAACAGAAGCTGAATTACCAACTCGATTAATTGATTCTTCAGCAATAATGTTTGAAACATTTCCAAATCTGTTTGGCATAGTTTGTTGTTGAATGTGATTAGTACTATAGTGTCCATAATTCTTTCTATTAGAATCTAAAGCAACTCTTGAATTAATAGTAGCCAATGCACCTAATTTCAAGGCAGCATGAACAGATAAATCAGCAGAATCATCAGGTTTTCCTCCTTGAGGATTGTGGACTTGTTGCAATGAAGGTGAATTAGAGTTCGCAGCTGCTAATTGCAAGAAGTTTGTTTTCTCAAAAAGGTGGGAAGTTGGTGATCTTGATCTTTCAAACAGATGCTGTTGGCTACCATTAAATCTGCTATTAAGACTTGGGTCAGCAGATTTAGGTCTCTGATTCTTTTGATCAGCAAACAAATAATGCGAGGTCTTAAAGGAGTTAGGTTTTGGCTTTGGTTGGTGTAATTGATGTTGCATCATTCCGTTACGTCCATTTTCATTTAGAGTTAGATTATCCATATCGTTGAACAATTCATGTTGCTGAGCATGTTGAAGTGGAGATAAAGCACTGTAGCCAGTTTGCTGCTTCTGCGGCATATGGGCACTAGTGAGATGATTGTCCAATTTTGATTTAAACGCCAATAAAATATCCAAAGGTAAGTTATTACATAAATGGTCAATCATCGTGAGGTTATCTTGAGGACTTAAATTTTCAATCCAGTTGCTAAATATTAATAAATCCTGGTAAAAGATAGATTGATGGACCTGCTGACTTTGCAGGGTTTGATGATGCTGAGTTTGACTTTGATTGCCAAAGAAATTAGAAAAATCATTTACCGATTGTGGTCTAGGCTGAGCAGTGGCCAAATGTGGTGGTAATAAACTGTTGGTTTGAGACAGGCTCAACAACGAACTGATTCCGTTCGACAATGAGTGGGTTCCAACATTCTTAGAGATATCTGAGTCCCTTAACAACGAGTTCGTAGACAATGTGGGATTCACAATATCATTCGCGAAACCATACTTCGAGCCTGACGATGCCAACAAGCTACCTCCCAAACCAGCGGAAGTTGTCTCATTCAAAGAGGGTTCCAAGACCTTCTCTCTCTCATTTAGGTCCAAATCCAAGTCCGCTTTGAGCGTCTCAAACTCGTGCTGTAAGTAGTATCCGACACTGTGCTGTCTTTCCTGCGAGAATGGAAGCTGCTGACTGCCCTGCAACGAAGGTTGGGGGTCTAACGGAGGAGGAGACAATATTATAGGCCTTTCCAGCTGTTGGTTCTTCTTCAAGATATGATGTGGGTCCATTTTGCATTCAGTATTGACTAATACGCAATTGGAATCTTGCAATAATAACTATACTAGTTGTTGTCGTAGAAATATTTTTCCAAATCAAGCAAAACTTCCTACTTATACTAAAAAACGGGACTATCTAGGGAAAGAATTTAACTGCTAAAGTGAAATTGAACCCTATAATATTTGTAATCGTTCTATAGCTTGTTTTTTTTTACTGAAAACAAGAAGAAAATTATGTCCAGTTGTTTTCCAGAATCTCATCGAATTGGGCACGTGATTTTTTTTCCCCTTGGAACAAGCGCTTTTTGGTGTTTCATGCCATAGAGGCCAGAAAGGATATGGAGGTAGTAGTATCAAGGAGTAGTAATATCAAGGAGTAACTTTCATTCAATACATGCAAACACATAAGTAGGCTATTTATTTATATAAATCTAGAAAAATATGAGATAGTAGTACAGCTGGGATAAAATTATGAAGAGCGCTTTAACCAGAATTGCTTATTTTCAGCAATGATGTCAGATGTAAATTGCAACTCTGGGAGAAGCTCAACAATGTTGTTGAAAAGTTTCTCAGCGAATGTGTTTATAAAGAAAATTTGACTTTTATGCAAGTTGGGGTTGAGGTGTAGTATGTCTTCCAACGACGAAGGAATGGCGGGATACGAAAGTGCCATGTCTGCGGCGGAGGTCAATTCGTCGTTCAACTTCTTCTCCAAAAGAATAATCTCGTCGAACTCACGAGACAAGGCCAACGCCCATTGCGACGATACTCTCAATGGCCTAGTGACGTTCGAGATGTCGGCACATTTGATCAATAACGATGAAATCAACTTGATTTTGTTGACGTTGTCCGAAGTCTTGTAGTTGAATTTCTTAAGCTTGTTAATATATTCGAAGTGTTCGGCCATATCTGTGGCAAGGATACTCAATATTATGACTTCCTTAAACGATGTCTTGGATTCTTCATCGATAGCTGCCGTCAACAAACTGGGCCAATATATAGCTAATACCCGGCTGATGAAAATTGACGTATGGAACAGTTCTAATACAGATCTATCGTTGTAGAGCGATGCGGCGGGAGAAGAGTACTTTATTAAGAATGCATTAGTGACTCCAGGATGGCCAACATCGTGCCCTAAGGCAGCAATCAATAGGCCAAACGATTCCATCGAGTTCAACAAATTAGATTCTGGAATATCATTTTCCACTGCCAACAACTCCGACGTGTTGGAGGGTTTCTTTTCACCAGTAACATATAATAATGGATCAGTCTCTGGATCCATTTCTAATTGCAAAAAGGAGGGCAACGTTTTTAATCTCACTAGAAAGTGGAAGCATGCTTGTAAAACGTCAACGGCATGGCGGAAATTATGAAATGGATTATCACTCTTGTAGCTATCTCTTACAAGAAATATAAATCCAAGCAATTCATTCTTTTTAGGCTCATAAATCTTGTCACAATGTACTTGCTTCAATGCATAATTTATCATCAAATACAGACAATATACTAAATCGTCATTAGTCATTTCGTGAGCTGGGAACGCCCAATGACCGACGTAATGGCATAATTTAGATAAATGTTCCTGCGAATGGTCTGTTAAAAGAGATTCGAAGTCAATCTCCTTCACTACCATGTCCTTCAATTCTATCAAATGGGTAGTCATTTCTGACGACACATTCAAATTTATGTTAATAGTATGCATCATTGTGGCTACAATATCGTTTATTTGAAAACGTAACTCCCTCTCGTAACTGTGAAATGTTTTCTCGTTCTTGGAGCCAGTTCCAGTCCATGATTCAACTCTTAAAATCCTGTTATAGATGAGAGAATCGATTTTTTGAATAGCATCATTCAACTCCTGTAGCGTTTTCGCATCAGAAAGCGCCAGCTGCTTTATTATCACGATATTCAAATGGTAAAAGAAGAACTTAAACAAGAGCATCTTATCTTCAAAGTCTAGCATATCCAATTTACTTCCTTCGTCTATCTCCTTGCTATCTAACACGAGTATTGTAGCGTGGTTAGTGTTCTCTTCCTTGCTCCCCTTCTTCAATAGATACGACAACAAGCTGGTCATGCTGGTGAACCGGACCGTCTTTCCAGATTTGAGTTCTGGCAATCTGCTTGGCATCAGATAACTAAGAGATATAACTTCTGCCATCGTGACCCGTAATTGTGAAATAATTACCTTGTGGTTTCTCTCAGATTGTCAAATACGTTCCGGATGATGTATGTGATGATGCAAAAGATTATCAATATATAATGAGTCGATAATCAATCCCTTAATTATATATAATCGTAGGATAGATGTATCCTATTCTTTGTGTTCGATATGAAAAAACATTCTCTACAGAGGGTTCAGAGATCATTACAAAACTCACGTGTTCAGGGGCAATTAAATTTGTTCAGAGTTTTATTGACCGAGTCTTACATAATAGTAATATATACCTACAAGGGCCACTATAGTCGCTAGACCTACATTCAACTGCTTCAAGCGTCTGTATCTCATTTGCTTCGAATGCGCAATGAACCGTTGATTTACAAACTCCAAAACGGCAATTTTTTCATTCAACGCAGATGACATAAACTGCTTGTTGACGGTCATATTAGACTTTATGATCTCTAATTTGTGTTCTAGGTGCTCGAGTGACGTGATGAAGTCGTTGAGACGATCTATGTTTTGGCTGATTTCCGTTTTGTATTTTTCCTTGAGTGTTTTTTTCCCCTTCTTCAATTCGTCTAGAAGCACGTTCGTAGTATCGTTTAAGTTCCTTATGTATTTGCTGAGGTTGTCGAGGTCTTCGAGCGATTGAATGGCCTCTACGTTGTGGTCATCCAATTTGGTCATCGAATGCCGTACAGGCACTAGAAACGTCTGTAATACTCTCTGAACAATATCGGAGAGAGGCTGCAATGAATCGTGATCAACAATGTCCTCCAGCTTCTTCACGTCATCCGTCAATGTGTCTATATTCAATAAGTAGTTCATGAGATTTTCGTCATTAACTAAGTGCTGATCAAACGGCTTAAATGCAAGCCCTCCGTGGTTTAATAAATTGGTAAACTCGACATCCTTCTGAAAACCTCTATCAAAATCCAATGTATTTTCTAGAGTTGGTGATGCACTCACACTCGAGAAATTGGAGTGCTTTAGAAACGAACTGAAATCATTGTCATTAGACGGTACCACTAAACTTTCATTGAATGTATTGTAGAATTGCTCCACTAATCTCTTTTTGTCATTATTGTTTGATGCTATCTTATATGGAGTCCCCTTTACATTATTCCCCGATGTAATGCTAGTATTATTTATATGCTGTTTTGGTGTGCTGTTTAAAGCTCGGCCCTGATTTAAAAAAGACGGCCTGCTCGTCAAAGTATTGGAGACAGTCTTCTGTGATACTGCCAGTGGTGAAGGCTCTTCGTAGGGCAGTCTTCTCTTATACTGCTGCTGTGTCACGAACAGCACAGGTGTTTCTCTAACTGACAGCGGACTCGATACGGCTTGTGACGGAGTTCTGTATCCTGATGACTCAACATCACTACCTGCCATAGTAGTATCTGTATTAATAACCGGGATTGAAGGGTCAGACATTACACAGATGATTTCATTATCTTCTTCTATAAACTCTACTTATAACTTATAATACTATAACCTTTATTTGATTAAACAAATGAGACATTATATACAGGTTGATCTATTTCTATACACTTGATGTCAAGATAAATCAAGAGGCAGCAGAACCACGTCCACCAGCACCAGAAGTAATCAACTTCAATGTTTCTTCGCTTAAGCTGATATTTGCCAATTCAAGACCTTCCTTAGTTGGCTTTTGTAAGTATCCAATCTTGATTAAGTAGCTTAAATAGACACTCATTTGCTTAACATCGACACCTTTACCAGAACTAAGATCAACGCCGGACCAAGCAGCATCTGCCCTTAATGAAGTTGCAGCATTGGTGTCATCTAATTCTGGAGCCTTTGTGTCTTGAGGTAAGTTATCTAAGACAAAATGCAATAATGGGTACAAAGCAGAATCCTTAGAATCTTCAACAACGAATTTCTCAAGAGAGGTTCTCCAAGAAAGATAGTCTTCAATTTCAACATCAAAACCATATTTCTCTAAAGAACCAAGAAACTCGTTAAATCTGATTCTTGGATGACCAGTTACTTGAGATACAGCCAATTCATCAGACTTAGGTGGATGCAAGGCAGACGAGACAACGACTCTTGCAACGTGATCTACTGGTACCATATTGACATTGTTAGAAATATCTGGGAATTTTCCTAATTCAGCACAACCCTTCAACATTCTCAATAAGAAATCATCAGTGTTAGATGCACCAGTTTCAGAGAAACCAGTAACATAACCAGGTCTAATAATACAACCTCTTAAACCTCTGTCACCTGCTCTTCTAATAATGTATTCGGCAGCCCATTTGGATTGACCATAACCAGTAGTTAATCCAACAGCAGAGCCAGATAAATCATCACTTTCTGGAATACCAGCTGAACCCTTAGAAAGCAATTCATCAGATAATTGAACAAAGTGATCAACATCAAGAGCTGAAGTAGAAGAAACAAATGAGAAGTACTTAGATTTACCTTCACCACATAAGTTTAGGACATTAATCGTACTGATGACGTTAGCATCTCTTAATTGGGAGTATGGGTAAACCCAGTGGACAAAAGCACCATTATGAATAATTACATCAACGGTATTTGCAAGGGTAGTCCATGATTCATCATCTAAACCAAAGTTAGGTTTACTTAAATCTCCTAAGAAAACTTCAATATTCTCAACCCATTTTTCATCCCAAATTCCAAATGTCTTACCTGTATTACGCAATCTTTCCAAACCGTCTTCTTTAGTAGCGGCTCTTACATGTGCAATAACCTTGAAAGGAATATTTGGGCGAGCAGTTAATAAGTCACGAACAATAAATGAACCCAAGAAACCAGTAGCACCGGTAACAAATACATTAATAGGTTTGGTAGAATCAAGTTTCTTCAAGGAAGGATAGCTAGTCAAAAGTTCACTGTTACATAAATCAGAAGCATCTTTAGCATAGTCAACCACTTCAACCTCTTCCTTCTCAGAACTGGTACCTGCTAGTTGGAAGTCATCATCCTTAAGGAAATTTTCTACTTCCTTAGCAAAGGCTTCCATAGTCGGATTCTTGAAGATTACTCCTAATGGAACATCAACACATAATTTTTTTCTTAATTCAAAAATCATTCTAGTACCTAAAATTGAATGACCACCTAAATCAAAGAATGAGTCTTGTTTAGAGATTGATGCAGGGATATTTGGTAAAACTTCAAGCCATAAATCTTTGATTTGAGATTCCATCTTAGTAAGCTCTTCAGAATCAGCGTTACTACTTGAAGTCAATTTAGCAACAGCAGCCAATTGTGCTGTATCTGGGAAAGGTAATTTTGGCTTATCAACCTTACCATTAGGATTCAATGGCAATTTAACTAATGGAACAATTAAGGTAGGAATTGCATACGTTGCCAAACGCTTCTTCAAATAATTCTTAATATCTTTAATCAATTCACCATATTCAACCAAACCCTCAATAATAGGATCTGAAGGAACATCTTCATCCAATTCAGCTCTAAAATTCTTTAATTCTGGAGAATCCTTAGGAACGATATAGGAAATCAAAGTTGGTTCCTCATTCTTGTCTCTTCTTACTAGAGTACAGTTTTCTCTCACTAAAGGATGTTGGGATAAATGAGTATCAATTTCACCCAACTCAATTCTGAAACCTCTTATCTTAACTTGATCATCTGCTCTTCCACAACACTCAACATTACCATCTGGAAGGTAACGACCTAAGTCACCAGTTCTATAGAGACGATCTCTTGGTCCTAACCAGCCATGTTCTCTCCATGACAAAGTCTTTACTTTGTTTGCTTCATCTTGATCAATCCATTTCTTTGGGTCAACATACCAATTAGTCACAAACTTTTCCTTGTTTAAATCAGGTAAACCTCTGTAACCTTCAGATAAACCTGCAGCCCTAACATAAATTTCACCAACTTCACCTACACCACAAGTTTGAGTTCTGTCATGTCTGTTAACAACTAATAATTGAACATTGTACATACCGGTACCAGCTGGCATAACATCTTTTTGATTTTTTAAATATAGTGGATCAGCTTTTCTACTCTTGATTTCAAAATACGATACAGCTCTTTGAGTTTCTGTAGTACCGTACATGTTTACGATAAAAACATTTTCAGCTAAACTTTGTAATCTTAAGCAATCACGCTTAGTCAAAATATCTCCAACAAAGAAGGCATGGTGTAAAGATGGAATTGGGGTTGATGCTTGAGCACTTAATAATTGACCCATAGCTGGGGTCAAGTGTGTAACAGTTGCACCATATTCAGCCATCCAGTCAGCTAATTTACCAGGTGTTCCAATATCATCGGCAGTAGGAACTAATAATTGGGCACCTAAGAATAAAGGTGTGAACATATCTCTTTGAATTGGATCGTGGGCAATACCTGATAACATAGTAAATTTATCATTATTAGATAAACTAAATCTCTGAGCCATCCAAGAGAAATAGTATGCTAATGAGAAGTGACGACCTAAAACACCCTTTGGAATACCTTCTGAGCCTGACGTAAAAGATAAGGTTGGATTAGAATCTGGCCCGACAATGACACCAGTTGGAGTGTCTTTGAAACTTTCGTATGAAGATAAACAGTCTTCTGTTGAGTTTTCTAATGAACCACCGTTCAAAGAACTGTTATCATTAATTTTAAGTTGAGGAATGGTTGTGATCACATCTAGTTCATCCTTAATGTAGTCTACGACCAAAGAATCAAGGATACCAGCCTTCTCAAGGACTATTAAACCTCTTGGCTTAGCAACAGATAAGTAAATGTTTTGTCTAGCTGGTGGATAAGCTGGATCGATAACGGAGAAAGTGGCACCGGCTTTTAATACACCCATAACTGCTATCATTAAATCAACACCACGATAGGCATAGATCATAACAATATCACCTTTCTTGATACCAGTTTCCTTCAAGTAATTACCTATAATATTTGAAGCTTGGTTAATTTGTTTATAGTTAAAAGTACGAGTCTTAGATTCAGGATTCAAGAATGATTTAGTTTCAACAACACATGTTCTTTCTGGGTGTGCTTCAGCGTTTTTCATGAAAATGTCTTGAATAGATCCCCTGTATCCAGTCCAGTCTAAATCCAAAGTAGGATCTGGTAATTGACTGCTCTTGGTAATCAAATTGACTTGAACAATTGGTATACTTGGGTTCTCAGTTACTGTTTCGATGAAATTTGTTATTTGTTCACTCAAAACCAGTATTCTATCATACTTGTATAATAATGAATTGTAGTAAATATGAAAGTTTTCGCCATCATTGAAGATAGCTAAGTCTCTTACAGATCCCAAAGTAGAACTTGATAACTGTTGGTTGCTATTAGAGTGTTGGAATGATAATCTGAAAAGACCTGGGTATTCGTCAAGCTTTTTGGCTTCCTTGATACTCAAAGCAATTTCATTTAATGAATCATAAGAAATATTTTGTGTGTTTTCAGCAATCTCTTTCTTAACATTGTCGAGCAATTCGCTGAACTTAAGCTCAGGAGTCAAATTCAATCTAATGATAAACTCCTTTGTTGATTTGGCGGCATCAGTGGCGATGACAATGTCTTCATCACCAGTCAATCTGTATATCAAAGCAACGAAGGTAGCTAAACCAACTTCAAATTCTGGTTTAGATGGTACTTCAAAGGAATAAGTTGCTTCAACTAATTGATTATTAGCTGCTTTTAAGAAATCATGTGGTAACACCGATAATGTAGGATTATCTAAGTAATTTATCCAAAACTCTTGATTTGTCATTTTATTAACCTGCGATAACTGAAAATAAAGAAGAAAAGTCAATTTGAAAAGTTTCAGTTTCTAAACCATTGAAAAATTTCATCCCACTCCAGATTCCGGTTTAAGATAAGTCACCTACGGCATAGGGAGATGAGTCAGAGAGAATATCCTGCCAGATATGGTTTTCGCACTATTTTAGAATTGCACCCAAAATACATTAGTATTATAAACATGTTTGTAAATATACAGTAACTCTCATATATATTAATTATTAAACAAGAATTGAAGATCGTCTGGAGTAAGTTTATTAATTGCACCATCATCATAGTTTATAGTAGCATTGATCATATTAGCCTTCTTATCTTGTAGCTCAATAATCTTCAGCTCTATACTGTCCTCAATAGCAAATCTAGTAATCTTTACGGGTCTTCTTTGACCTATTCTATGCACTCTGTCCATAGCTTGCCATTCTGTCGACGGATTCCACCATGGATCCATGATGTATATTCTCAGAGCCTCTGTTAAATTAAGCGCAACACCACCCGCTTTCAAAGAAATAAGAAATACCTCTACTTGAGTATTCTCCATGAAATATTTAATGGTATTATCTCTCTGTTGAGGAGACATAGAACCTTGTAATTTTACAGTTTGAAATCCCGCTCTCTTCAATCTCCACTCGACTAAATCCAACATAGAAGTAAATTGTGAGAAGACAATTGATTTAAGTGTATGTCTATCAGATCTAGTTTTATAAAGCTCTTGAACTAACGCCTCGATTTTAGTAGATGATCTCCATTCTCCACCATGGGCACCCATTTTAATACGGTTCACAATTGAAGCTTTGGAGAACAATTCATCGTCAACTTCAAGCGCAGGTTGCTGTAAGTCTATGGATAGCCCAATGTGACATACAGGACACTGTAAGCTCTTTTCTTCTCCTCCAAATGATTCAGTATATTCCTGAATACACAAACGACAGAATTTGTGATGGCACTTAGAAACAATAGGTTCTTCAGCTTCATCATCACAAAGCTGACAAACTATCACACCAGATACTTCATCCGATATTTGATTTGAACCTATTCTTTTTAGGACTAAATCTGGGTGATCGGCAATTTGTCTCATTCTAGTAATCAAAGTGAAAATATTTGCATAATTATTAAGCACAACACCCTCTGCAACATAATCGTTAAACTTACGTTTGGAATCACTATAAAGTGATTGATACAAATCTTTTTCTTCTTCATTGAATCTAAAGGTTTTAATTTCAATGGTTCTTGGTGGTAGTCCTAAATCGTCAGCTTTTTCTAATTTAGTTCTTCTTAACATTATATTATTCAAAAGTAACCTAATATTTTGAAAACTTATCAATCCATCTCCCCATATACCAAATTTTTGAATATTCTTTAACATAAAGTGATTGAAAAAATTAGTATGAAGCATAGGAGAGTGACCACATTGATTACAATGTCTCCAATCCGAAAATAACCATTCTGTACTCGAGCAGTCACACTTCGTACAGAAATACTGATAAAATGGTTCCAATTTCAAAAATCGTATAAGAGAATACATCTCACCAATTCTATTTTGCAATGGTGTACCTGATAAACACCATCGTTTGATACATTGAAGATTATTTGCTGCTTTCGAAGTACCAGAATTTCTGTCTTTAATATTATGAGCCTCATCTAGGATTACTCTGTAAAATTTGATCGCATGCAATGGCGATTTTTCCTTTATAAGACCACCTTTTCGTTTAAATCCATAATTCTGCTTTCTATGTACTGATTCTAAAACAGAATATGATGTTAAAATCACGTCATATTTATTAAGCTCATCGACATCACTTGTTCTATTAGCACCATGAAATAATAAAACTTTTAACTTGTTCGCATGTGTATGCTTTTCTATTTCATGCTTCCATTGCATTAAAGCGACTGTAGGACCAACAACAAGATTAGGTCTTTTATTCAAATCATGCATAAAAAGTGCTATAGTTTGGATTGTTTTCCCCATACCCATTTCATCTGCCAAAATACCTCCACCAAACTCACCTTCTTCTTGACGTATCAACCAATTAAGACCTTCCAATTGAAAAGGTAATAGTTTAATATTCATCCCATCAGGCTGTAAAGCTTTTTCGGTGGGAATTCCTGGTAATGAGCCCAAATAAGGGAATACGTCTTTTAAGTAAGGATGGAATTCATACAATTTATTCGTTACACGAGTAAAATAGGGAACTTTAACTTTAGGTTCCTTCTTCTTCTTTGGGGCTCGTTTGGTAGTCTTTCTCTTTTTCTTCTCTGGTTTCACTTCTGCTAAGGGTTTGTCATCGTCTGATACTTCAATCGCCTCATCCAAAGTACTTCCATTTCTAGCCATATTTAATCTTCTATTTTGTAGTATGTCCTCATAATCGTCGTCACTATTAACTTCTTCAACCTCATTGATTTCAAATTCAGATCCACTTTTTTCACCTTCTGGACTAGTTATTGCATTTCTTTTCTTAGCTCTTCCATTTCTTGTGGCAGATGAATTTCTAGAATTAATCCTTCTCGACCTTCTTTTAGGTTTGAGATCAGGGTCGTCAAATATAAACCCACCTGTCTCGATACTAGAGGAAGAGTCGTTATTTGGGTCATCAGTCATATTAATATAGTTAATGTAGAAAACAGTATTGATAGTGGCAAGAAAACTCAAATTAATTTTTAGATTGCAAATTTTCTCACGTGAAGGAGATAAAAGATCGATGATGATTCCTATTTCATAAATTCATTAGTATCCTATCGTGAAGAAAGAACCAGATCCTAACATGACTTTAATGTATTATTTGCATTAGCCAGAATTTCACGTCTGAATCCGTAACCAAGATTTCTGCCACCAGATAAGATTTACAGGGATGTTGTTTTGGCAATGATTGGACGAGGATTTACTTATTGTTTACATCTTGTTTACCTCTTGTTCATATATGGTTTAGGTGGCAGGTCAATTTGGTTCCTCCAACTATTAGAATACTAGAAATGCAAAATATTCTACATATTACTAACATAGATCTAATACAGGCGAAGAACGAGAAAGCGAGTATACAATTCAAATGTACCGTATATGTAGTGCTTCTGAGAAGGGTCCACAGTGCTCTTACTTGATCTACATTAAGAAATATATTACTCACACTTCCTATTATCGCGCGTAAAACACATGTAGTAGTGCAAATAGGTTAGGTGCTAAATCCGTCTGTAGACAAAAACCGCAAACGGGGCTTTTCTTTTTTTGGAAGAAGCTAACAAAATGCATACCCCCCTGAGAGTATCATTAAGATTGCCATTTCATCCATGTGATGGAGTAGCCGTATTCTCAGGAAACATAATATGATGGTGCTGGGTGGGAGAAGGCGTCAGGTACTTGTCAAAGTCTCCTCATGATGGAGCAATTTTACTTCGTATTTCATTTTTGTTTTTATAATTCTATATGCAGTGACATACACTAATATGGCTTTTTGTTTTTGTTTTTGTCTTCGTATGCATCCAGCTGAAAGAGAAGAACTAAAAAATTTAAGATGAGATAGATTGGAGATTTGGAGATTTCTACAGTTATTGATACACCAAAAGCTTATGATAAAAATATATATCTGATGTACTATATCTTATCAGAATAACAAGTCTGATCATAGTATAGATATGGCTTCTTGCTATTTCCACTAATACATGGAAGGTGGGAAAGTTTCTCTTAATGATAAATTAGCGCATCACCAACAATACTCCTGCACAATACATCAGCAAAACATTGGCTATCTAATTATTTCTAATCCGCTCAATTGAAATTTCCCACAAACGTAGTAATAGTATGCTTTCACTACTGTTGTTCTCCATGTGCTTTCTTCCTACGTATAATATTACAATAGTCAGCCTTTTACCCACCGTAGAAGTAACAAAGAGTAGACTACCCGGGTTTTTCGTATTGGTAGTTGAAGTTGAATCCTCTTTACTAAATAGGTGATGATAGTAGTAATATGCTGACAAACTCTTAATTCCGTATCCGTAGTGCGAAATTCTATTGCGACTTGTTTCCATATCCTGACATTTACAGTACATAGTATGCCCTATGACTCTACAGGATATTGTTCTATGAGTTGAGCCCATCTGCAAGCCGACGTTGATTCCCTTAGATTTAACCGTAATGTCATTTTGGTAGAAACTTCCATACGGGGTTAATATTTTACAAGAATTACTTTTTGTCCGGAAAGAAAACATTTTCGGCCAGAAAAGCAGGAGCTAGGAAATGAATTACGGAATTATTTTTAATTCCGAATATTTGGTTGTTTCCTATATAACTGCGATGATTATTCCGTTCAAACTTAAATCTGATTTTTACAATTCTACTAAGAAGATTTCATTAAAGTAAGATTTCTATACACCTATGGTATCTTCAGACTATTCGGGTAAGGATTCCAATCTAGACTCTGCATCTGTGCATGAGTCTAAATCAGAATCACACTCAATCAATGAGTATCGTGGATTCGACGATGCTGCTGGCCAGATTCAACAGCTTGCTAGGACTTTATCAAATGTCAGCAAAGTAGAATCTGAAAAGAGCAGTTCGCAAGATTTAGTTAAGTATTTGACCCACATGAGTGGTGTCCCAGGTGTTGAACCATATGACAATACTCTTGCTGAAAGTTTAAACCCAGATGGTGAAAATTTCAATGCTAAGTTTTGGGTTAAAAACATGAGAAAATTATACGATAGTGACCCAGATTACTATAAGCCTTCCAAATTAAGTGTCGCTTACAGAGATTTGAGGGCATATGGTGTTGCAGCTGATTCTGACTATCAGCCGTCTGTTGCAAATGCATGGTGGAAATATACTACTGAATTTGCCAGAATGTTACGTAAACAGGATGAATCACGTTTCTTCGATATTTTGAAGCCAATGGATGCCATCATGAAACCAGGTGAAGTCACCGTTGTTTTGGGTAGACCAGGGTCTGGTTGTTCTACTTTATTGAAGACAATTGCTTGTAATACTTACGGTTTTCACATTGGAGAGGAATCCAAGATTTCATATGATGGATTAACTGCAAAAGAAATCTCCTCCAATTTTAGAGGTGATGTTATTTATTCTGCAGAAATAGATGCCCATTTCCCACATTTAACTGTTGGTGATACCTTAGACTTTGCTGCTAGATTAAGAACTCCACAAAACCGTGGTAATGTAGATAGAGAAACCTACGCCAAGCACTTGTCTAGTGTCTATATGGCCACTTATGGTTTATCTCACACCAGAAATACCAACGTTGGTAACGAATTCGTTAGAGGTGTTTCTGGAGGTGAAAGAAAGAGAGTTTCTATTGCTGAAGTCTCATTGAGTGGTGCCAACATTCAATGTTGGGATAATGCTACCAGAGGTTTAGATTCTGCCACCGCATTAGAATTTATTAGAGCTTTAAAGACATCCGCTGCTATTTTGGATGCTACTCCATTAATTGCTATTTATCAATGTTCTCAAGATGCTTATGACTTATTTGATAATGTTTCTGTTTTGTACGAAGGTCGTCAAATCTTTTTTGGTAAGGCAGACAGAGCCAAAGAATTTTTCATTAAGATGGGATATGAATGTCCCCAAAGACAGACCACTGCTGATTTTTTGACTTCATTAACTAACCCTGAAGAGAGAATTGTCGTCCCGGGATATGAAAGCAAGGTTCCAAGAACCGCAGTTGAATTTGAACAATATTGGAAGCAATCCCCAGAATATGTTGAATTAACAAAAGAGATCGATAACCACTTAAATGCATGTGAGAATAATGATCTTCACGTTATTTATAAGGAATCCCATAAGGCAAGACAATCGAATAACATTTCTCCAAGTTCACCTTATACTGTTTCATTCTTTATGCAAGTTAGATATCTTATGAGTAGAGATATACTAAGAATGAAGGGAGATCCATCTATTCCAATATTTTCTATTTTTGGCCAAGTTGTTATGGGTTTAATTTTATCATCAGTTTTCTTTAATTTGTCTCCAGATACCACATCGTTTTATTATAGAGGTGCAGCTTTGTTCTTTGCAGTTTTATTTAATGCTTTTGCATCGCTTTTAGAAATTATGGCGATGTTTGAAGCTAGAGATATTGTTGAAAAACATAAGAAGTACGCACTTTATCGTCCATCTGCTGAAGCTCTATCTGGTATTATCACACAGTTGCCGATCAAACTATTAATGTCTGTTGGTTTCAACTTCGTTTTTTATTTTATGATTAACTTAAGAAGAACCCCAGGCAGATTCTTCTTTTATTGGTTGATGTGTATGATGTGTACCTTAGTAATGTCACATTTATTCAGATCGATTGGTGCTGTTTCCACATCTCTTGCAGGTGCCATGACACCAGCCACTGTATTACTTATGGCTATGGTTATTTACACCGGTTTCGTTATTCCAACACCTAATATGTTAGGATGGTCTAGATGGATCAACTACATTAATCCGGTTGGATATGTTTTTGAAGCGTTAATGGTCAATGAATTCCACGACAGAACATTTGAATGTACTACATTTGTTCCTACTGGGCCAGGATATGAAGATATTACAGATGCTGAACGTGTTTGTTCAGCAGTCGGATCAGTTGCTGGTCAGAGATTTGTTGATGGTGATGCATACTTAAGACTTTCTTACGAGTACTTCAACAAAAATAAGTGGAGAAATTTTGGAATTACTGTTGCTTTTATTATTTTCTTCTTAGCAATTTACATCTTTTTGACAGAATTCAACAAGGGGTCTATGCAAAAGGGAGAAATTGCATTGTTTTTGAGATCATCATTGAAAGATCTTAAGAAGAAATCTAAAAAGCAACAAGCCAGAGCTGATATTGAAAATGCAGGTGGATCTGAGAAAGTAGGATTGAAGGATGAAATCTTGGCAGAAAAGGCTGATGTACAAAGTGGTGATAACGGTTTACCTTCAGGTAAAAATATCTTCCACTGGAGAGATTTGACTTATCAAGTTAAGATTAAATCTGAAGATAGAGTTATTTTGAACCATGTTGATGGATGGGTCAAACCAGGACAAGTAACTGCATTGATGGGTGCATCTGGTGCTGGTAAAACGACATTGTTGAATTGTTTATCAGAGAGAGTGACTACTGGTGTTATCAGTGATGGTACTAGAATGGTTAACGGACACTCTTTAGATAGTTCTTTCCAAAGATCTATTGGATATGTCCAACAACAAGATTTACATTTACCATCCTCTACTGTTCGTGAAGCATTAAGATTTTCAGCCTACTTGAGACAACCTGATTCAGTTTCGAAGAAGGAAAAGGAAGAGTATGTTGAATATATTATTGATTTGTTAAGTATGACTGAATATGCCGATGCATTAATAGGTGTTCTTGGAGAAGGATTAAATGTTGAACAAAGAAAGAGATTGACTATTGGTGTCGAATTAGTTGCCAAGCCAAAGTTATTGTTATTCTTAGATGAACCTACTTCAGGTTTAGATTCTCAGACTGCATGGTCTATTTGTAAGCTTATGAGAAAATTAGCCGACCATGGTCAAGCTATCTTATGTACCATCCATCAACCATCAGCTATCTTATTGAAAGAATTCGATAGATTGTTATTCTTGCAAAGAGGTGGTAAGACTGTCTACTTTGGAGATTTAGGTGAAAATTGTAGTACTTTGACTCAATATTTTGAAAAATATGGAGCACATAAGTGTCCTTCTGAAGCCAATCCAGCTGAATGGATGTTGGAAGTTGTTGGAGCAGCACCAGGTTCTCATGCTAGCCAGGATTATCACGAAGTCTGGAGACAATCTTCTGAATATAACGATATGCAGGCTGAATTAGATACTATGGAACGTGAATTGGTTAAATTACCAAAGAGTGAATCTAAGGATGACCACAAGACTTATGCTTGTCCTCTCTGGAAGCAATATTTTATTGTTTCAGGTAGAGTTATTCAACAGAATTTAAGATCTCCTGGATATATTTATTCAAAACTTTTCCTTGCTGTTTCTTCTGCATTATTCAATGGTTTTTCATTCTTCAAAGCTAACAATACCCAGCAAGGTTTACAAAATCAAATGTTCTCTCTTTTCATGTTTATGATTCCTTTCAATACTTTGGTTCAACAAATGCTTCCTTATTATGCTCGTCAAAGAGATGTCTATGAAGTAAGAGAAGCACCCTCTAGAACATTTAGTTGGTTTGCTTTTATTACGGGTCAGATTACTTCTGAAATTCCATTTCAAATTGTTGTTGGTACTATAGCATTTTTCTGTTACTACTATCCAGTTGGTCTTTATGCTAATGCTGAACCGACTGATAGTGTAAATTCTCGTGGTGTATTGATGTGGTTATTTATTTCCAGTTTCTATGTTTACACGTCTTCAATGGGTCAACTTTGTGTTTCCTTCATGGAGTTAGTAGATAATGCTGCAAACTTGGCAACCTTGTTATTTACCATGTGTTTGAATTTCTGTGGTGTTCTTGCAGGACCAGACTTTATGCCAGGATTCTGGATTTTCATGTATCGATTCAATCCTTTCACATACTTGATTCAAGGCCTTTTAGCTACTGGTTTGGCCAATACTAATGTGAGATGTAGTTCAGCTGAATATCTTACTGTCAACCCACCTTCTGGTGAAACGTGTGGAGAATTTTTTGCAAACTATATAATGGGTTTTGGTGGTTATGTATTGGATTCAAATGCTACATCCAATTGCCAATTCTGTGCTATGGATTCTACAAATGCATTTTTGGCTAGTGTCAACAGTTATTTCTCAGAGAGATGGAGAAACTGGGGTATTTTCATTTCGTTCATTGCGTTCAATATGATAATGACTGTATTCTTCTATTGGTTAGCTAGAGTTCCAAAGGGTAACAGAGAAAAGAAGAAGTCTAAAGCTTAAGTTTTGAAGATTTTTTATACGTAGAAAGTAAATTTTTTTCAGTCCATAAATATAATAATATAATAATAATGACAATATTTATAATAGCAATCAACCTTTTATCTGTAAAATAGCTTACGAAGACAAGTACGAGAAAATTGAGTTACTCAATCTCTCCTTAGGTTCTTGAGGGTTTGGATCGTACAGGATTTTGAATACTTTTTTACAATGACATTTAGGTGCTAGGTTGTTGAGTTTTTACAATACTGATATTATCATACATTCTACATTCTATATGTATAGTTTTCCCAATCATCTTGGTGAATTGATTAATAGATAATCTCCGTCTGATTTAATAATTTTTTTACATTCCCTTATAAATTGAGTGTTCTTTTAAATCTGATACTTCTAACTACAACAAGCTTCAATATTAAGATCATCGGAGTATCAAAATAAATCTAGAGTACTGGAGTAGAGTAGTGAGGATTATCAGCTTATTTTTCAATGAAGCATTGTAACCATTATATTCTAATCGTACGACATTTATATAATCATTTTTTGAAGCTTTTCTAAACAGATATATCCTTTCTTCGAGATGTTCGTGTTGAGTTTTATGATTTTTGTCTTTAATATTTCATCAAAAGATAGAATTCTGGCATTTCGTATATCTTCAATAACCGACCTAGAATACACAGAGAAAGACAAGAGTAAGTCTTTTCAGCGTAAAATGGCGAATTGCAAAGTGTATTATAACAATATAATTAATAGCGAACCTCCTTTCGTAAAAGTATCTAAAGAAGCTGCACTGTCACAACGAATAATGCCCCCTATGTAAAAAGAAGGTTTTTGGGAACCATGATAAACTACGTATCAATAAACCATGGAGCAATTCTTTGTGGATGACTTCATGCGAGTTATATAGGCCAGCTTTTCTTTGGGTGCAAACGGAAACCATCTATCATGCGAGAGAATTTTGTAGGTACATGCAGGACTTTTAGTCCTGCATCACAGCAATTCTCTTCCCCCCCCCCCCCCCAGCTTAATATGACCATAATAAATATATGAAGGGAAGGAAGTAAAGCTGATTTCAGCGAAATCCGCTCGTTGCAGTTTTATTTTAGGGGCCATACATATTAGTATCATCGTACTTGTAGTAGTAGTCTTGACTATTCTCAGTTTATAGTTCTAAAATTAGAGTCAATTGTTTCCCGCATATTACAGAAGAGAAAAATTATCAATAGATGTATGGCATTATAAAAGTAGTATACAATGTATATGAATTCCATTAACTGCGGGTGAAGAGTTTATAAGTATATAGAATAGCATAGAGAATCAATCATTATTCTAAAATGCAAATTTAGAAACTCAGTTGGTGACACCAGAAGCAATAGCTCTTTCTGTTCTTTCTGCATCAAAGTAGAAATCAAAATAGGATTTGTCATATGAATGGACTCTGATAAAACCATCTTCTCCTCCACTGGCATATCCAGTCCCGTCTGGATGAACAGCAATAGTATTCAAAGGACCGAAATGACCCTTAACACGACCGATTTCATCTTCAAAAATTTTGTGATAGAATCTAGCTTCGAACTTACCTTGAGATTCAGCAGTAGTTGTAACATTTCTAGCTTCTTGACCACCACCTAAAATAACGAAGTCTTTAACTGGAGTAATAGCAGCGGTGTTCATTGGTGCATCTGCCTTGAATACTTTCATTATCTTGAATGTAGCTACATCCATCAAAGTGGCACATTTGTCTTTAGATGCGGTGATAAAATAAGAACGATCTCCTTGTACGAATTGGATATCAGAAACTGAAGTAACTTTTTCTTCGTTATGAATTCCGTGAGCTTGAACAGTTTCAATAAATTCACCAGTAGTTCCGTCATATTTAGAAACGTATCCGTTTTCATGACCAGCAATTATAAATTCAGCGTTAGCAGACCATCCAGCAACTGTAACCTTTGCACTGTCTTCTCTAGTCTTAATTACTAAAGTTGGTTCAGGGTTTTGTTGACTGAAATTGTCGTAGTTTATTTCAAAAACAGATATAGTACCTGTGTGTCCCATAACTTGATCAGTAACAGCTAATAATCTGCTGTTATCTGGACTGAATGCAACTCTTCTGACAGGGGTAGGAGATTCCCAGGTGTAAACACATTCACCAGTTTGAACCTTCCATAACTTAATATTCAAATCAGCACTACCAGTTGCACATAAAATAGTTTCAGAATCAATATCTATGGACCAAAGAGTACCACGGTGACCTTCTAACGTACCCAATCTTTCACCATTTGAGGAATACCAAATTGATGCAGAATTATCTTTAGAAACAGAAAAAATTAAATCACCTTCTCTATTATATTTAACTTGCGTCAAGGAACGCTCATGACCCATCAACTTAATTGGTCTCATCTTGCCCTTTTTAGTATTAGTATATTGAAGTTTAAAGTTTTCCCTATTAAATTCAGTGTGAATAATTTTTCAACGATGATACAGAAAAATTGTTCAGATTATTACATAATATATCATCACGTGATCTATTTTTGGGCTACGGACTTCTAGTATATATATATTCAGATTTAGGATATAAATAAAGGAAGTAACAGTCTTCTCCCCTATTAGGGTAGGTATTTTCAATTAAACTCAACAAACATTCTCAATGGCAACATTCTTACCATCGTGTTCACCATAATCCAATCTTAATTTTCTGTCAAATAATTCATAAAGCCATTCGAAACAGAGCTTAGTGGTTGCAGGATCATATCTGCCTTTACTCATTTCATCTCTAACAAAAGCATGTTGAGCATCATTTATCTCAATGAAAGTCATATCGAGATTATTCTTTCTCAAAGTGCTTCTGATCAAATCACGGCCCTCCAATGGGACATGGTTGTCCTTACAACCAAATATCATGAGGATTTCACCTTTGATTTCCCCTGATCTTTCCAAAGAATCGTCATTCATTCCCTTTCCTAATGCGTGGTCGTGGATATCAGTAGCAAAAAAGCATACAGCTGCCTTGACTCTAGGATCAAGAGCTGCTCTAAAAGCTAAATGGCCACCAAGACACATTCCTGTAGCACCAATCTTACCATTACAAGTTTCAAGGGACATTAAATAATCAATTGCCAATTTGTTATCTTCATCATATGATTTAAGCTCCTTGGTGATTTTGTACAAATTACCCTTATCAGTACCTTCCACATCATAAGCTAATGGTTCATGACTTTCAAAGTTATGATATATCAGGGGGCATACAACAATGTAACCTTGACCAGCAATGTCCTTGGCAAATCTGGAAACAGGACCAGTTACTTGATAAATTTCACTGTATACTACAACACCTGGAAACTTAGCATTTGGGTAATTGTCGATTTTTGGGCTGTAAACAAACAAACGCATGGTAGTACCATACGATGTCTTGACATCGTGAAACGATTCTTGGATAAGCATTTTGTCTGGGGATAAATTTTATCTAGTATCTAAAACATTAAAGATTTGTTCAGAAAACTGATTTTTATGTACACGCACAGAATATTCAGTCAAGAATATTTCCAGTGCCATGCCCTTTAATATAAATGAAATAAACCTTTTTATTAGTCTAAGATAGAACTAATCTATACAGTTTTTAGCATATCCTACAATTTAACCGAATTCACTACATATTTATACATTATATTCATTAGAAGTTGAACTACGCTGCAAAAAGAAAATAAATTCCGATCTTACAAAAACTGATCCCTCCTACCTTATTTATAAGATACTACTCATTCTTCCAAAAAAGTAAGTTCAAACCATCTGGGTATAAAACTCCAATGCATATTAGATTCGTTCATTCATTTTCTTCATTTACCGGAACCCCCTTGTTCATCCTTTCTGGCATCAGCTAAAACATACACGTTAGTACAAGTATCACTAAACTATCACAACAGCACATAAAACATACCTGCTACCTGCTTTTGTCTCATCTTTTCTGCATCAGTTTCCATTCTTTTCGACTTGTCTCCCTTCTTTTGCTTCGATTGATCTTGTTGTTTCTTCAAATTCTTTGTTCTTGCAAGTTCTCTTTGATTGCCTCTGGCCATTGTGTCTATGAAAATTGAATAAAATAGCCTGTAGCACTTGTACTAGAAAATCTGTCAAATACAATTCCAATAATAAAGTATGATTTAATTGGAATCAAAATAAAATTGATAAAGTTATCACGTGATTTTATATCTACCAAAATTATGCTAATTTACACCGTATATATATGTATATATGAATTCACTTTTCTTCTAAATCAAAAACAAGACCCCCGTCGAAGTCAGGGTTATATGGCTTTAATAAAAACTTAGAAAATTTCTTTAAATTTTCAACTCCTCTAATTTCTGAACCCAATAAAGGCATCTTGACCAAGTGGTAATCTTCATACAAGTCACCCATTTGATCAAGATATTTCTTTTGCATCTTCCATCTGGACTCACATCTCTTACATGGGTGCTCATCAACATCAGCAAATAATAATTGGTTAACGACAATAGAATTGACGTCCATATTATAAGACATTAATTCTTGAATCATTCTTTCAGTTTCATATAATGATAAGAATTCTGAGATACAAACACAAACAAAAGTAGTCAAATCTGGATTAGTAAATTGAGCATTGACTTCACTAACATTCTTTTGTACTTCATTCAATTTTGCGAAAATGTCTTGTTGTTGACCAGCACCTAACATACTTAACATTGGACCAAACTTCCCAGACAAATCTTTGAATTTAGATAACAATTTTTCAAGAGTTGCAGGTAACTGTAAAAAACGTAAGGTGTGGCCTGTAGGAGCAGTATCGAAAATAATAGTTTTATAGGCAATAGCATTTGGTTCTCCAGAACTTTCATCGGCTTTTTGGTTCTTAATATGTTTCAAAACTTCCATAAAGGAAAGAGCTTCATCAATACCTGGAATAGAGCCAGTCATGTCATTCATCATGCTTTTTAAAGGATCATTAGGATCATTATTGTATTGTGAAGCTTGCTCTTGGAGATCTGACATAGCAGCTTCTGGATCAATTTCCATACACGATAAGTTTGATAATCCGTCAACCTTTCTGGCTTCCTTACCAAACTTTTGACAGAATGCATCGGATAAGTTGTGGGCTGGATCAGTAGAAATAAGCAAAAACTCTTCGTTAGGTTTGGCCAAAGCTAATTGAACGGCAATGGATGATGAGGTGGTGGTTTTACCGACACCACCTTTACCTCCCACAAAGATCCATTTCAAGGTATCTTGTTCAATAATTGATTCCAAAGTAGGTGCAAGATCGAAGTCCATAGCTGAGAATATAATATGCAATTAAAATATTTAATATAATATGGCTTTATTATCGTTGATTTAAAAGCGTATGAAGCCAGATCTCGAATTTATTCGTGTTGAATTGATTTCTAGAAAGTTCCGTCATATAGGTGCAAAAGTTACAATTTTCCAATCTACTGCCAATAAGACAAATATACACTAATTCTGTAATATTTGAATGTTCCTCCAATGATGAACAGATAAGTGGTATTTATACATGACTTTTTGTGACATCTATGTCCCCATAATGTGTCATGATTAGTTTCTATCCACGCAACTTCGCTCTATCATTGAAGCTATGTTACGAAAATAAACATCTATGCAACTATATGCTAACGTACAATACCACTCTTTAAGAACCTCCGCTACTTCTATTTAAGTTTAGATACATATAGATAGCAGCTCATAACAAGAACCACTATAGCTTTTTACTTTTTCTCCTACTTATTGTTCAATACGCAAGTCGAGTTATACTACAATATAGCGATTTCATAGCTGTATATCTTTCACAACCACTCTAAATCGTGTATATCGTTAGTAGATGACATACAAAGTATTAACTTTTCTAGCTACGAGAGTGTTTCCAGATAAACGGTGTGCTTATTTTCACTATGGTACCGTTCTTACTGATAAGATTTGCACGTGTCTGACTCTGAAAAAATGTGTACTTTGTAGTATCAAGAAGAAAATATTTACTGGTGAAGTAATAGTAACACAGAGAATAATATGACTGTTGATGATATATAACCTCTCCTTGTTACATTAAATACAGTTCAGTTGATATAAGAATAGCAAAGCAGAGAAATAAACTATGAAATTTGGAAAAGTCTTGGAACAGACGCTCAGCGAAGAAGTGCTACCAGACGACTGGATAGAAGCGGCTATTCAATATAAAGCGCTAAAAAAATGCATTAATAAGGTTGTAACTGAACTTAAGTTCTTGGGGTTGGAGAAAAATAGGTTAAAATTGATATTGGACGATACTAGCCAGAATAAGATTGTAGAATTAGATGAAACAGATACACAACCTAATAACCCATTGTTGGCGGAATATACGTTAATGAAGACCAAAGATGGTGATGAGTCCCACATTGTGCCTATGTTGCGAATCACAATTGAAAAGGGAGAACATATCTTTACTGATGACCACATTGAAAGCTTGGGATTGGAATTAAAGAGAAAAATAGATGAATACATAGATACTACAGACGACTTGAATATGGAGAGTAAGATCATTGAGATTAAGGAAGATGATGGAAAGTTGATGCTATCTCCTCAAACGAGTAAAAGTGATACACCTCCTCCTGTTATCCCAACAGAAGAAAATAGTGACAATAAAAAGTTTGATATATATATTATGCTAAATTCTGATATCAAGTTCTTCCAGATGCTTAATGATGAAGTCGAAAATATTAATAAATTAAGAGGTTCTGAAGAAGACAAGTTGGTGGAGGAAGTAGAAAAAATTGGTAATGTTGTCAAGGCTTTAGCAGATCCTAAGAAATCTATCAAAAAATCGGATTTATACAAGTGGAGACAATTATTTAAAATTTACCTTGATTCTGAAGTTTACTTTAGATATAATGATACTTCAAATTCTTCTCTAGAGAAGAAAGGTGAACAAATTAAGAAAAACTTTGATTTATTCAAAGAAAACGTCCAGAAGTCAGGAATTTTAGATACTTTTAATAATAAAAAAAGTATTATGGCTTATTCTCAATTTGTGGAGATGAATTACCATTTGTTGAAGGTATTGAATTTCCAAGCACTTAATACTACGGCCTTCAGAAAGATTTTGAAGAAATTTGATAAACAAACTTCATTGGGTGTAAGTAATAAATTTCCTAAATTATTATCAAATGATAATATATTCACAAGCGGTGAATCTCTTGCTCGTTCCATTTGTTATGTGATACAAAATTCTATATTAGTTTTGATTCCTCAGTTGGATGATTACACTTGTCCAATCTGCTTTACAATTGCTTTCAAGCCTATTAAATTAAATTGTGGACATGTATTCTGTGTTAGTTGTTTGGTTAAATTAAAACAACGAAATAACACGAATTGTCCTATTTGCAGATATTCCAGAGCAGTTGAACTAGCAGATAGTGGGAATTTAGATGAAAAGTCATTGGTATTGATGAAAAAATACTTTCCTTTGGAGATAAAAGAAAAGATGCAAGACCGTGAAAAAGAAAAATATCAAGAATTAGTTGGTAATGGCAAATGTATAATTATATAATTTTTATATAGCGAATCCGTTAATAATAAAATCGCACAATATTATTTAACTCCACCAATATACGTTGAATGATAATGTCAGCGGATAAGCTTAAAAGGTATGATAGACAATTAAGATTATGGGAAACTAGAGGACAAGCAAACTTAGAGAATGCACATGTTTGTCTTATAAATGCAACGCCAGCGGGATCGGAATTATTAAAGAATTTAGTGTTGCCAGGAATGAAAGACTATACAATTATCGATGATTCTATACTTACAGAGGAATCTATAGTTGGAAATTTTTTCTATGATATTGACAATGTTGGTATGAGTAAGGCAGAGGCAATGATTAAGAATCTTAATGAATTAAATCCAGACGTAACTGGCCATGCCGTTACTTTATCCTTGGCTGAAGTACTCAACAAGAGCTCAGACTTCTGGGACGTTTTTCATGCAGTTGTGGTAAGTGAATTCTGTCCTTTAATTGAAGATCTTAAAGTAATATTATGGGAGAAAAATATCCCTTTGATATTAATAAATACGTTAGGATTTTATGGTACTCTCCAATTAATAGTTCCTGAGACGACAGTCGTAGAAACACATTATCCTTCTCAGCTATATGATTTAAGAATAGATAAAACTTGGCCAGAGCTTCAAAGCTTTTCTGATTCAATTAATTTAAATGGGATTGATGATACAGAACACGCACATATTCCTTATATTGTTATCTTTATTAAGGCGTTACAGATATGGTTGACTGAACATGATAATTTACCTCCACAAGATTATTCGGAAAAGAAACTCTTCAAGCTATTAATTGAATCCTTATCAAGAAATATAAACTTAGAAACGAATTTCAGAGAGGCATCCTCCGCTTATCACAGAGCACTTCAAACCACGAAAGTTCCTGATTCGATCCTTGAACTATTTGCCCTGCCTAATATTGAAGCTGAAGCTCTCCAGAAAGCCAGTAACATTTTTTGGGTATATATTAAAGCATTGAAACACTTCGTTGAGAATAATGATAATCAATTGCCTTTGTCTGGAAGATTGCCTGACATGGCTTCTGATACAGTTAACTATGTCACGTTGCAAAATATTTACAGAAATAAAGCCCTAAGAGATAAAGAAATATTTATTTTAGAGGTGAAGAAAGTTTTAAAAACAATTGGGTCTTCATCTGAGATATTAGATTTGGATTCTATTTCCAGTTTTTGTAAAAATTCAATGGTCTTACACGTTGCTCATGGTTCTAAAGAATTATATAGCTCTGGAATGCTACAAACCCTTTTACAGGAAGTTAGTACTGATGTACCGGAGAATTTACAAACATTAGCAATCTATTTCGGTGTTATTACTTATAATTTATATTTACAATCATTTGGGACGATTCCTAAACCTGAAAATTTTGAAGAGCTTATCAAACTTTTTAGTTCCCATTTTGACGTTGCTAACTCCAAAATTCCTGAAATTATGTTATCTATTTTTAAAGAATTATTAGTCCATGGCACACATGCCTATCATAATATTTCCAGTTTTATGGGGGGTGTAGGCAGTCAAGAAGTTCTTAAGTTCCTTACACACCAATACATTCCAATTGATAATATTTTCGTCTTCGATGGTATTAGATCAGTGTCTGATAAATGGAAAGTGTAAAAAATTTATGTATCTATATATTTATAAATCATCAAACAGGCCTTGCATATTATTTTCCGAAGTCTTCTTTTTCTTATTTGCTTTAACAATTTCCTTCCAATCTTCGGTTGTCTGCTCATCTTCTGAAGACTCTTCCATGAGTTGCTTTTCGATAGCCTCTCTTTTACGTTTCATCTTTTCTCTTCTTTCTTGTTTGGTTTCCTTATTCTCTGTCTTCGCCGACCATGCCTCATTTTTTACTTTTAATTCCTTCCGTCTTTTAGCATCACTAATTTTTCTAGCTTTTTCCTCTTCGAGAGTTTTTAATCTCGCTGTTTCCTTCTGTTTATCAGCATATGCATATTTGTCCATGTCAATTACTTCTCCCAACCATCCATCTTCTGGCATAATATCTGAAGAAATAAATCTTGACTCTGGCATTTTTGGCAATCTCAACAATCCGTACATCTTTGCAATTCCAATATAGTTCAATGATGGTAACCTGAAAATAGAAGAAGCTACATGCTTTGAGTAATATTTCATAAATCCAACGTATGATTTAATGGCCAATTCATGTCTTGATCTGTCTTCAAGTATAAAATTCCTCAAATCGCTGAAAAACTTTTCTGACTCTTCAAATTCTGGCGGGATCATTTCTGCCATTTGTACACCTTTGACATCCATAAAATCAATATAGTTTATCTCAGTACTATTGTCATTAAGCATAACAATAGCCTTACCTACTTTGTTTGCTCTACCAGTTCTTCCACATCTATGTAAGAAAACATCTGGGTCAGTTGGTGGATCTAATTGAATTACCAAATCAACATCTGGAATATCAATACCTCTTGCAGCAACATCTGTAGTCATTAAAACAAATTTATTAGATGCATAATCACCACTTGCAAATGATTCTAACGTCTTAAGACGAGGTTTCAGGGAAAGCTGACCATGCAATGAAAATAATTTTATGTCATCATTTTTGAAAAGTTTACTAAACATTAGATAGAAGTACTTAACAGATATGCAAGTAGGGAAATAAACAATGCATTTTTTGTAACGATAGTCATTCAACAACTTCATAAGAGCTGTTATTTTCTTCTCTGGGTTGACTACTGAATAATCAATGGATAAAGATTTAGGTGCAGCCAATCCAGAAGACTTAGATTTAACTGCTATCTTAACTGGGTTTGACATACCAGTTCTAAATATAGTATCTCCTGCTGATGAAATTGTTGCAGAGAATAATCCTGTACGACGTTGCTTTGGCATTCTTTTAAGGATATTAATAACGTCTCTTTCAAATGAAATATCCAACAATTTGTCGGCCTCATCTAGGACAACAATCTCCACAGAGTTTGTCTTTACATAGTTTGAGGACAAAAAGTCTAATAATCTACCAGGTGTTGCAATTAATATGTGCGGTCTATTACTAAGAAAGTGATCCACATCTTCTCTTACAGAAGATAATGATCCAATAAGTAATTGCGTTTTTATTTGACTCAATTCTTCAGGAAGGTATTGGATCATAGAAGCAAAAACTGATTGAATTTGACTTGCCAATTCTCTAGTTGGTGCCAAAACTACTCCCAACATATGACCTTTCTTTACTTGTTCTGGTTCTTCGGTATCTTCATTAAAATTATATAATCTTTCGGAAATCTTTTGTAAAATAGGGATCACATAAGCTAAGGTTTTTCCTGATCCTGTTACAGCCTCCACAACGACATCTTTGTTACCACTCAATAATGGTATAGTTGATGCTTGAACTGGGGTCATATAAGGAAACCCTAGCGATTTTATAGCTTCTTCGAGCCACGGATGAAGCTTGAAGTTGAGATTTTCCCATGATAAAGATCCACTTCTAGTCTCCATTTCTTTAATAATATTATGATGTTTTAAATAGATTTCTTTTGTATATTATATGTGATAAAACTATTTTTTTTGATATCGCAAAAAAAAAATTCGAGATGAGAAGAGTTATACATCTCTAACACTAAAAGATGTTAAAAAGAGCTCTTAGATTCATATACAATTCAGATAAGCCTAAGGCTGTGAAATCTATTGATTACGAAAAATGGTCAAAAGCAGAGTTAATTGAAAAAATTAAAGAATATGAATCAGTAACTGAGGTTAAAGATCTGTGTTCATCTGTTGATAACAAAAGTATAGCTAGTTCTAAGTCAAATAAAAAGCTGAAAAAGGAGAAGATTGTGAAGGAATTTGATTTTTCTAAACATAATAAAAGATTCATAGCATTAAAATTTGCCTATTTGGGTTGGAACTATAATGGGTTGAATTTCCAGTACGAGCCTACACCATTACCAACAGTAGAAGAATTAATCTTACAAGCATTGGCCAAAGCGAAGCTAATTATGAAAGCAGATCCAGCCTCCTGTAATTTTAGTCGCTGTGGAAGAACTGATAAAGGTGTTAGTGCCATGAATCAGGTTATTTCCTTAGATGTAAGATCTCGCTTGGCAAATGAGGAACAACTTATAAAAGAAAATGACTCAAAAGAAATTCCATATATATCAGTATTGAATTCTATGTTACCGCCAGATATAAGAGTAACGGCTGTATGTCTTAGACCACCAGAAAAATTTGATGCCCGTTTCAGTTGTTCTTACAGACACTACCGTTACATTTTTAGAAAATATGATTTGGACTTAGATTTGATGGGAGAGGCAGCTAGAAAGTATGAAGGAGGTCATGATTTCCGTAATTTTTGTAAAATTGATGGATCAAAACAAATTACAAATTATTCTAGAATTGTTCTCAGTTCAAAGATTTTACATCTTAAAGATGATTTTTATGTCTTTGATTTAAAAGGTACTGCATTTTTATGGCATCAAGTTCGTTGTATGGTTGCTATTCTTTTCCTGGTGGGACAAAAGTTGGAATCTCCTTCAATTGTGGATGATTTATTGAACTTTGAAAAATTCCCAAGTAAGCCTGCCTATGAGATGGCAAATGATATTCCATTAGTGTTATACGATTGTGTCTATCCTGAAATGGAATGGCTAACTCCGACAAAAGACTTTTTGAAAAACACCTCAAAGATCCTCTATGATTACTCATATGTAAGAGAATTAGTACTTGATATGCAATTAAAAGCGCACATGGCTGAAATATTTGAAAAACAAGTAATGGTAGATGAAGATAAATTGAAATCCTTACCAGGAGCAGGAAACATTAATGTTGGAGATGGTAGAGGAAGAAATTTCAGAAATTATCATCCAATAGCTAAGAGGGAGTTAGGAGAAAATTTTGAAAGTGTGAATGAAAGATACAGAGCCAAAAAAAGGCTTAAACTTGAAAGTAAAAACTAATTGAAATATGCATAATGTATTATTTACATTCTTAATTTGAAATCCAAGAAGGCTCCCAATATAGCCATTCACCACCGGGTCCTTGTGAATCTACCCACAAGAAGCCATTCATTATCATTTCTTCTATTACAGATTTACATCTTACTTTGTCCCAGCCATAATTGTCCTTTAATAGACTATATGTTACATATCCACCCATAAATTCACACAATTCATAGATTCTCTTCTGATCATTTGATATATTTCCATTCGTCGCTGATGAAAACTTGAGCCATAATTTATTATTAATATTCAAAATCTCGTATCCCTTTCCCAAGGCATTCAATACCGATAAAGCCTTATGAATATCAACCTCCGTCACAGAAACTTGTACGTTTTCCTTACTCTTAAGAAGTAGTAGAAGCTCCTTTAAGGATATCAACCCACCATTCAAATCCCGAGTTTCTTGACATAATTCAACTATCTTAACTGCCAACCCTATATTCACGTTTTCATCTGATGTCTTGGAATTTCTTTGACTAGTTATAATCAATAGCTCCAATACATCTATGTCAGCCAGTATACACATCTGTGTAAACTTGTTTCTGAATTCTATATTTTGTTTGATCTCCTCTCCATGTTCACTTGCGAAGTTAATCAACGCTGATTGAAAGACCGATAACTGAGTAGATAACTCAGTTGACTGTCTTTCACTGATCAATCTACCAAGTTTAGAATAAGCATCCCTATTGTCATGTATTAAATTACTATTCATATCTCTTCCCCTTATGATGTCTTATGGTACCTCGGTATCAATCGGTATTTATACTTTAAAATGCGAATATAAAAAAAATTGAATTATGCTATAGTTGGTTTAGATATTAGAAGATACAGTAATGACTACAGGACCAGAGGAAATTGAAGTAACTATTGGTAAGGGTGTAAAAGGGACTTTCACTATCCCACACTCTGTGAATAATGAAAATAAAAACGATTATGCCCCAGCTACAAATAAAGCTGCGTTGATTTTGCATGGACAAGCAGGTCATAGAGACTATTGTTACCAGAAATTGCTAGCCCATAAATTAGCTTCTGATTTGGGTATATATTCATTGAGAATTGATTTCAGAGGATGTGGGTATTCAGCAGATTGCGAAGACCCTAAGAAAGGAAGAGTTTTGGATCAAGATGTTGTAGACATTCAAGAATGTGTTGAATTCATCACTAACAAAGATTTGAATCCCTTGGGAATTAATTTCACTCTTTCCTCGATTATTGGACATAGTAGAGGTGGTGTAGCGATGTTCTTGTGGGCCATGAAACAACTTGAATTGGCTGAGACTGTAAGAGGATCAAAGTATATAATTGTACCCAATTTGATCAATTGCTCATCTAGATATGATCTGGAAAGTGTAGCTGAAAGATATCCACTTTTCGATGAGTCTATTGGTGAATTACCTATGAATGCCTTGAGATATGGTAAATACCAAGTTGTGACTTGCCCAAGAGAAGAATTATTTTCCTTATCAAGACCTGACCTTTCGGTACTTCACAAATTACCAACTCACTCTTCTGTTCTCAGTATATACGGATTAGAAGATAAAATTATTCATATAAAGGACTGTGCCTCATACGCAAATGTATTGAATAGAGGATTTCTTTCACATCAATTAGAATTGATCCCTGATGCTGACCATAACTTTTATGGCATAAAACCAATTAATGATGAAATGGACGCTGAGGATTACAATCCACATGAATTGCCGCTCAATTCTAAGAATTTGGTAAATTATAATTACGTGGTTGTAGATATGATTGTGGATTACCTTCAACCACAAAAGGAGTTGGAGAGATTCTTGCAAGCTAATTTGACTATTGGAAATACTACTAGATGGAAAGTAGTAGATGGAGTTTCCAATTTCAGAGATTTTGGTGGTTGGAAAATATACAATTCCCCAATTAAACAGTTTCAAGACAGAACATGTTTTGTTAAGGCGAGTATATTGTTCCGTTGTGCAAATATGAACAATATCACTGAAGTGGGATTGGCTGAATTATGTAGATTGAAGATTAGAACTATTTTTGATTTGAGATCGGATAGTGAGTTAAGTCACGATGGGGTTTCGAAAAACCTTGAAAATTTTGGAATCGTTAGAAAGCATGTTCCTGTTTTCAAGGATGCCAACTATTCTCCTGAAGCAATATCATTTAGATATTCTAATTTATTGACATGTTGGTCAACATATATCAATGTATATGAAGATATTCTTGAGAACGGTTCTGAAGCGTTCAAAACTATATTTGATTTTATTAAGGATGAAGGAACACCATTTGTTTTTCATTGCACTGCTGGGAAGGATCGTACTGGAGTCTTAGCTATGTTAATATTAGCCTTACTTGGGGTTGATAAGCATACAATCGCTAAGGAGTATGAAATGACGACAGTAGGGTTGAAGCCAGACCATCCAATTATCAAGGAAAAGTATTTAAACACTTTGAATAAACTTAAAGATAGTGCTAGTGAACAAATGGTATCGGCTATTTCTCAAGGAAGAGAGGGTTGGACACTCGAGGAAGATGGATTTAATAATTTGATAAGCTCTAGGTATGAAGCCATGCTTTCTACAATTGAATTAATCAATACTAAATATAATGGGATTGTTAATTATATGAAGAATTATCTAGGATTCAATGATCGTGACTTGCTGGTTATATGCTCAAATTTAATAACCATAGAAGACAATTATACTTTGCTGCAAATAGTATGTGATTACCAACAAAGATTCAATGCAAAAATGTAATTTTTATAGTGAACTTATATATTTCACATAATCGGAAGAGGCCTTTGTCTAAAAATCAATTTTTTCTTGATTATGTCTATTATTTTTATTTTGTCTTTCTCATGGGAAGCGTGGTTATCTCCCTGTCTGGTAGATGACGCGTCTCCTTGTTTATTACAAATTCTTAACACTGCTAAAGGAACTTCTAGTTTCTCTAGCTTTCCTAATAACCTCTGCGATTTCCCAATGTAAAGAGTGACTTTTGATGTACCGGGGTCATCGAAAACAAGCTTTCCAAACTTCACAGCATCGTATATGCTATCTATCTTAACAAAGTTCTCCAAATATTCAGATTTGTAATTGCCATCATCATTTGGAGGTGAGCTAGGCAAATTCAACTCTCCCTGTAATTCTAAGATGGCTAAACCATAAGGTGTGGATATTAAGCTTTCTTCTAAATCCTCCAGATTCAATAGGCTGTTTGCACTAGAAAAGTCTATCTTAGTACTTGGCATGCTGTGTAATAGATCAGTTGTGGTAGAAAGGTCATTTTGATAGTTGATATCTGGGACGTCTTTGTGTAACTTGGTCTATTACGGCAGAAGCTCATCCTGACTTACTATACACAGATTGGCCCGGATATATTAGTCATCTCTAGAAAGATTGCTAGTTTCGATTCTTATTGTGTAGCAAGGACCCTTGATAACAACTGGTCATGAACTTATCAACAATAAGTCTCATCTTTAATTTCTTTCAGGTAGCTTAATAAGGTTATATCCACTATTATTTGTCCTGTCGTTATCTTGTGCTCATTTATTATTTTTTTCAATTTCACACACCTTGCCATTATTCGTATCTCCGATTGAAAATTTAGTATTTCAGTGGAGTCAAAACTAACTCGAATAGTAGAATTACCAATGCAGAATAATCTGCGACCTTACGAATTTGGTCTCTATGGCTGATTTCAATGCTGGATCTTGAAACTCGTAATTGGTTCTCAGAGAGATGTACTATTCACTACTGTTTGTAGGCTTGTAGTATGCCAGAAAGAAGGCCTTCTTGAGTTGAAGGAAGTGCAGTATGATATGGCTATTGATTCATAAAAGTGTCAGAAGGGGAGTATTAGTCTTTTTTAGAAGAGAGTGCAGCATTCAACGCATAATACACAGAAGGAATTCCTCCTGTATTGCGCCTGCCAGCTAGGGAAGGTTAGTTTTCCTAGAATAATTGAGTCTAAGCCGCTTTTTCTAACTAGCTGCACTGGGATCCCTTTGTCATATCTACATGGGCTATTCCTCCTCCTTCATCCAAGCAAACGCCTCTCTGCATGCTATTAACAACATGTTGTAGTGTCTCATCCAAAGGAGTCGAAATTATAATAGTGCATATAGAACTTCTCGGTTAGCACATATCCACTAAATTTTCTGTAGACTGTAATTGCGCCTCCCACGTATGTTGATATACGTATAGTGGAAAGGTAGCGGCAATCAGTGAAATTGCCCATTACTGGCGAGTGTTATCCTCTTGTATCATTTATTACGGCATCAAGAAATATCAACGAAACTTCGATGACCAGGAGGGGATGTCTGCAATATAGTGTTCACTGTGTTCTGTGACTGCGTGTACACAGTTTATAGTTTATTCCTATTTGAATTCTACAATGATATTTCATATGTTCTGTTTCATTCATACAACCACCGACGGAATTCAGTTTGTACGGATTTTCGCGATAATTAGCAGCTAGTCGGTACAAAAGTAACTAAGCGATAGTTAATTTCACTCAAAGTGGAAAGAAATTCAGCTCTCTGGATATGCATCCCCTGCAATTTATGCTAAATGTAATTCTTTCTGTGGGCCTATGATAATAGAGCACTAAATAGAACGGTTAGTCCACACAATTTTTAGCATAAAACGTAGTGATATCCCCGTATTTAATTTTGCAATTGTATATAGTACTTGCGTATAGGCTTTTTTTTTCCAGAATTCAAACTCTGTGTTTCTTATTAGGGTAGGATACAGTGGACTAGGTGCAAATTATTGCATAATTGTCGTCATTCTTGGTAGGAACTCCTGGTAGTTTACTTGTGGTTACGTTGAATATGGACTTTTGTAACAATAAAGTCTCATTAGTAGACTCATTGGAAGAATTTGACAGTCGTTATATTGAATCATGCAATTTGGCTATCAGCGGTATTCGTACACGGTCTAAGTCATTGGGATGTTTAGCGTCACATTTAGATGCCTCGGAGGAACAAGATTCTTCTTCAAATAACCTACAAGCAGGTTGTGAATATGAATCTGAACTACCATCGTTATCTTCACCATTACTAGACGATCCAAGTATATCCACATGTACATTTGCAGATGAAGGGCAGGAACTGCGTAATTCTTTTGCAACTGTCCCCAAAACAATACATATATTTGAAGAATTTTCGAATACTAATTCATCATTGGCATCCTCACACACCAAACCATCAAACATAACCAAAATATATGATATAGGCTCATTTGGAAAATCATTATGTTATTATTCTAGAAGCCGCCATAGTTTCCCTAATATGAAGAATATGGATAAGCCGTTAGTGAAGAAGATTAAGAAGATTCCAACTACTTTCAAGACAAATTACGGCGTGAAACTAAACAGAAAGAATTCTAATAAGTCTAATATACTATCATGTAATATGATAAGTCCCCTACATAACCCTGGTACTAATCAATGAATTATGTTATTGTTATGTATGAATGATTCCTTAATGAAAATGCTATTGATATTCCTATCAGAGTACCTGACATAAATATTCTAATTTAATTATAGTTCTTTCGAATACCGTGCTTCGTTTGTTTAACTAGATTCTATTTCTTGATTGTATTTTAGTTTTAATACCCACGTTAATTTCATTCTAATGGTAAGTTCTATGTACTATCAAAGTCATCTAGAAGAGGGCTCAATGCAATAGGCAATGTTTCAGCTGCATCGCCCAAAAAGCCCCATGTTTCTTCGACCTCACCATTAAGAACAGGTGATTCAATATCGGTATTAAATATTGCAACCTTACCACCTTTAAACCTTATTCTTTCTACATAACTATTCGCCGGGTAAACTGTACCACTGGTACCTATCACCAACACTAAATCCACCTTCTCATGCAGTTCGATGAAATTATCAATAGTATTAATTGAATGTAAAGGTAACGACTCGCCAAACCAAACAACGCCAGGTCTTAGTATTGATACATCTTTGCATATAGGACATTGTGGTAAATCTTTCTCAGCTATTTGCTTTACTGGAGTGAACTGTGGTGATAACTGATTATTTTCTTCGTCTAATGGCCCTTTTCTAGCCCCCTTCTGATACTCGAACTCGCTATCTGCTAATGCTTTGGTCAACGGTACATCAAAATTATGCTTATCAACAAAGTTACACATAAAGCTAGTACATTGTAAGTCAAATAGTGACCCATGGATATTTTGTAAGTTTTCTTTTGAGTGACCTGCTCTTGTGAGTAATCCGTCAACATTTTGGTTGATAGTCAAATATTCTAATTTTTTAGATTTCGATAGCTTCGCCAATGCTTTGTGACCTTCATTTGGTTTTGCCTTAAGTGCATTGGCCCGTCTCCATGAATAAAATTGCCATACTAACCCTGGATCAATATAAAATGCATCTGGTGTAGCTAAATCAATCATATTAAAATTCTTCCATAATCCTTGAGATCCTCTAAAAACAGGTAATCCAGAAGAGGCTGATAATCCTGCGCCAACAACGGCTACTATTCGTTTGGAATTAACTAAATAATCCTGAAACTCTTTTAATTGCTTGTTCATAGCAGTAATGCTTCTATCATTGTTAATGTAGAAATTGAGATTAGAATTATATACTCACTGAGCCTTCATATAAGACATTATCATACATTTTACTTATACACTATACTATATTACTTCTTCAATTTCCAAGCCAAGTACTCAGCAGAATGGCCCAATTCTAGGTTATCCCCAGTAACTATTCTACTACTTATTGAAATTGGAGGGGCACGATACCATACAACTTCATTAATTCCATTTGAGTCATCCAATTTTCTCTTCTTAATATTCAACTCTTCACTTAAAGAACTTAATTCATTCTTATCGTCAACAATTGTATAAGAAAGTACTCCCCCATTTAACAAATTGGAATATGATGAAGTAGAGGTATGATAATTTTGGGAGGGAATTTGATTTGATAAAGCCGTGCTGGTTGGCGTAATTGCCCTTCTAGGTTGTTGTAAAATCTTATTTTGTTGATATTGACTCACTTGTGATTGCTGTTGTTGTAATAACTGTCTATATCTATTGACACTGGAAGCATATGACTTATCCTCTATACTGGCTTGATTTTGCAAGCCATTATTCATAACTGGATATGTAATTGGCATTCCACCCATCTTCAACTGCAGTACTGGAGTGAATATGTATGCTTTTCGAGCATTGATTTGGTCGTCATTCTCAGGGCTTCTACTAACGTTTGGGCTAGTTATATATTGACCTAATTCATCATCTTCATTTGGACCTCTTAAATATACCAGACCTACTAAAGGTGGACTATTAGGATTAGTGCCAGGAGTTGGTTCTGGGATAGCCATATGATTATCAGCTCCAATTGGAAGCAATTCCTTGATTGGTGATTCATATTTTATTAACTTACGTGGTTCACTTAAAGGAATCAAAGGTTGTTCTGATTTATCTCTAATTTCATCAGGTAAACAAGCTTTCCAGGTTCTGATACGATTAAAGATATGACTATTCTCATTATATCTGAATTCACAGATAAACCAAGGACATCCTTCTGGAATGACACCTTCAGGAAGGTCTCCTTTTTGGTAACGAGTTAAGAATATAACGTAACATGGACCCACAATTTCTGAGACCAAATGGTCCCTATATTGACCAGTTTTACAAACTTCATTAATGAAGAATAATCTTTCGTATTGATGACAAGTTTGCTCTGGGCGGTAATACCAGCAAACATTAGTATATTTAGTTCCATCTTCAGTTGACCATAATCTAAAAATTTGACCAACAGTAGGTTTGTTAGGATCATTCGGATTATTCACTAAAACCCAGTCACCAATTCTATATGTGTATCCATTAACTTCCAATGAATCCAATGGAATACGAATTATACCGTCATTACCAGAAGTATTGGAAACTAATAAATCTTTTTCACTCTTTCTCAACTCTTGTTCAATAATTTGATTTGCTTCATTTTCAAAATTTATACAATCTCTGAAAGCTTCTGAGTATTGGTCATTGGAATAAAAAAGTTTTCCATTCTGAAACATCAAGTTTAAATCGTCGATAAATTCATCAACTGTTCCATATTTTCTAGTTCTTACCTTAGTTCTAATTTCAAATAAACTGATAGGGTTAGTGATAACCTGATAATAATTAGGATACACCCTTTGGTCAGGAAGTTTGTCAAAGTGTGTAGTTAGAGGATGGTTAGGATCATTAGGATCCCTTAATTTCTTCATTTGTTTCAAAATTAATTTAATACGGGTTTCAAAAGGTTTATCAATAATAGGTGGACGACCTCTTCTGATACCTGTCTCAACATGTTTTGACTGGAAAGGAGAAGCCGAATTATCTCTAATCTTACTTGTAAGCAATGTATTAGCGACCAATGCTTGATAATGGTGATCTGTCTGTTGTATATTACCTCGTGAAGTGTACTCTTCGTATTCCTCGTCTTCTTCTTCCTCTTCCTCTTCTTCGTATTCATTTTCTTGTTGCAATGGTCCGTTGTCTTCTGGTAAAGGACCCAAGTCCGGATAATATAAATATTGATGGTCAGGGACTGCCTTATCCGCAGATAACTTAGGAAGGATCTTGTCAAGAATATATTGATTTAATATTAACGCTTCGTTGTAAATCTTAGACCCTTTCACGTTGTAAAGTCTAGCATTCCACGTAATTTGAGCAAGCTGGTTAATAAAATCCTGGGCATTTTCAAAACCGGACTTCTTAATCAATCTTCCAATACCATGCAATGATACTGGATTCATAACAATCTTGTAATAATCAGTACCAGTACGCAATGGTAACCTCTGAAAAGATTCAGATATTTTTACACCGTTGGCATCAGTTAATTCATATATACCTTCAAACAAAGAGTTAAGTCTATTGGATAGCTTCTTTCTTTCCCTATCTGTAGACATATTGAGATGTATTGGATCGAGTATATTGAACCACTAAAGAAGTTGTTATGGATTTTACTCGCGATACTTTTCCTCAACGCTCATTGATTGTTACTGCATATAACTTTCAGAAGAAGGTGCAAAGATTTGCATCTCCTCAGTCTTATCGAAAGAACATTGGAACTTACTCACCTTATCCCTATATTTCATATATTCATTGAGTATGTTCTAATTAATTATAAATATAAGCTATAAATTGTAATTATTTTTCTTAGAGGTCGTAAGCGAATGTCATTAGCAACAATAATTCCATAGATATCCACTTAGGCTAACCGAAAGCTATCTAAGATATTATCTATAGTATCTATTGCAGTATTAAAAATAAGTAGTTAATTTAAATGGACGAACCGAATTTGAATTTTATGGCGTATTGGTATCAAACAATTATATGGACTTTGCAAGAAATGGCACAAAATATTAGTATGCCATTACATCATGCACTAGGATCTCCGTAGATTCCCCAATGTTGCTCTACGCTATATGGACCTGGATCCTTCCAGTAATCATTATACATTGTAAAACTTATAATTTGGCTTCCAACAGAGCTAACAAGACTCTTAAAAGCTTCTACTTGGTTTGATTCCGAAGGAACACAAGATCCAATGGAGTCACCTTGTGTTGGCCAACCTGTTTCCGTAATCAATACAGACTTAGATCCCCCACAAGCACTGCTAACACTGTTGATTTGATCTTGTAACCATGGACCTGTTTCAGATGGTTGGATAGTACCAGTGAAATAAGGATGGCAGTTAACGGCAATATAATCAGAAATATCGCACATATCTGGATTTGCGATCACTTGATTATATGTATCTACTGTTACGATGTATCCATCATAATCTGCCGCATTGGATTTCAACCAATTTCTAGCTGCTTCTACACCAGCAGAAACCTGAGCGACTGTTCCGGTTCCAGAATTTACCTGTTCATTTCCTATAGAGATAGTGTGAACAGCAGACCATCCTCTTGATGAGGTTTCAACAGCTTCCTTCATTGTTTGTAGATCATTCTGAACGGATGTTGAGTCAATATTCCACACTCCCAAAAATAGCTTTTGGGATGAAGTCATGGCCAGCAATACATTTTCAATTCCAGAACAATCAACAGAATAAAGTCTAATTAAAGAATAATCCTGTAACTTTTCTATATCACTGGCAACTTGTGAAGATGACTTACATGAATTACTCTTTGTATATGGAGAATAGGTAATTCCCTTGGATTTTTCAGCATACACTGCAGCACCACTTCCGGAGTCTGAGCTAGAGCTCGAAGTTGACAGCTCCGAGCTTATTAGCGATGTTGAGGATGCTTTTGAGAATGAATCCAAAGATGTAGCGGTGTTCGATGAGACTGCAGAATTGGTCAGTAAAACTGAAGTAACACTAGTCAGTGTAGTAGATCCCGAATCCGAAGAAGAGTCACCGCCCAATCCAAAAAGATTTGCAAGCCAAGACACAATACCACCTGACGAACTACTACTAGATGAAGACGTTGTAGTACTGTCTAGTCCAGAAGTGTCTGTGTTTGCGGTAGACTGAGTAGTTCCCACGCCGTTTGCAGAAATAATACTAGTCAGTGTGGCGGATCCTGAATCCGAAGAAGAGTCGCTATCCAATCCGAAAAGACTCGTAAGCCAAGATGAAATGCCGCCAAACGAGCTATTACTGGATGAAGAGGATGTGGTACTGTCCAGTCCAATAGTGTTTGGATTTGCTGTAGATTGAGTAGCTACTACGACGTTTGCAGTATTTCCAGTTGCAATGTCTTGCACGGCCGCAGTTTGCGATGTTGCTAAAGTAATGAGATCATTTGTGGACGTTGTAACAGCCTGCTGTATCAACGCTTCTGTTGTGGGAGATGTAGTAGCAGGTGCATCGACTGTAGTAACAACTGTGATATAAGCTATGGCCCTTTTTTCAATTTTTGCCATATCGATGTAAGCAGCATACACTACTGCTAAAAGTAAATAAGGAATGATTATAGCTCTAGCCAACCACATATCTATTTGTAGTTTGAAGGGTTAGATTTTTCCAATCTGTATATATGAGAGGAAGTTATTTTTTGCGGTAGAAGATACTGAAGCAAGAAATAAAGATGTATTTATAAGAGACGCATGTCAAGTATTCATTGGGGAGTGGAGACAAATTAAAGGCTTAGAAATTTTGAACTTACCTTGCGGTAGTATTAGGAAATTCTTATGTATACGATTGAAGCTGATTCTAGGCATCCAGTGGTTACTCCTAACGAATTCTATATCATAAATCGCTTACATCTTCGATCTATTCCTAATTTGGTTATTATCGAGATTGAGATTTGCATCATCTTCAAGGACCGCCGCTTAATGACATTTCCTAATTAGGCAATTGGCTTTTTTTTGCATAACCTAGGTCTAGCTCTATTCAGTAATATATGATTTATAACACTGGGATTTTTACATATGCTAGATGAATCTGGCAATTGTGAAGCTTTCATTTTTCAAAAAAAAATTCCTTTTATGAATAATGGCATTCTTTACCTATTACAGTACTTGGGATAGATATAATTCCATGACTAAGAAAATAATTCTATGCCCAGCGAATCGTAATGACATGTCAAATTATTCATATTGAAGTTAGATATCATTATATATGTTTGCATATGTAGGTTATCCTATTATATACTGTTGTTTAAAGATATTGTTACGAGTGGATTGAATGTGCGAAATATTTACAAAATTGGAACGTTTTCAAAAATATTAAAGATAACTATTAAACTCAGTACTTATTTTAAATATCGTTATCTTGGCGATTTCTGATATATATTTAACCAAATAACTTTACAATGTAGTAAAAGGAGATTAACATCAATACTACACAACCCCAAAATAACCATTTATCTTGCTTAGCTCTTTTTTCAATAGTTCTAATAGTACCTTGACTTACACCCAAGGTAATTAAACCTTCCTCAAACTTTGCTTGTAACCTTCTTAATGTTTCATTCTGTTCAACGATATCTTCAAATGCTTGTTGCCCCATTTCCAAAATATGATCTAACTGTTCTGATCCTCTGCTTAATGACATCTTTTCATTATACAAACCTTCTTGGTATGACATCATTTGTTGCTGCTCTTGCTGTGTCTGTGATGCTTCATATGGATTATCAGAACTGCTATTTTGGTTTCTACGACCAAATAATTCTTGTGTATTTGCCTCTTGGGTTAAAATTTCTCTTTGAGCCTTCAAACTTTCAAACTTCGATGTGAATTCAATTAGTTCCTTGTTAAAATTTTCAAGTCTTGCTTCATGCTTTGTATTCGTTTCGTCATTAAGATTTTGATGTACCAAATCACTATATTCTTTGATGGTCTTCTTGAATGCAGTTAATGATGTAGTGATAGATCCCTGTAAAGAAAGGGGAGAAGTAGATAATGACTTCTCAAATGCCACCAAATCCTTTGATATTATCTGTACTTGCTTAATGCCATGATTGTACAATGAATTCATAATATATAGTAAGTTTAAATTGTTATCTAAACAATTCATACATACGTAAACTAAAATATTACTTCGAAATGTTACACAAAAACACGACTACTTCAACTACTAATAGAAGTATACTTATTGAAGTATATACATCAATATATCGAAGCTAGATGTTCGTATTTTCGATATTCCTACCTTCCCGATTATATTATAGAAGAAAATGCATATTAGATACTTGATTTTGAATTTACCCAAAAAATCTAATAAATGCTAACATTAGAGCAAAGGTACCAGATGAAACACCAATCAACCACTGCATAACTTGAGTTTTCACAGATTTAATTTGCATTTGCATATTTGCTATTTCTTCGTCAATTCTAGTATATGTGTCTTCAATTTTCAGTTCGTGAGTCGAACTTTCCTCTCTTATTCTACCCTTTTCTAAGTTTAAATCCAATCTAACCCCAGCTTGATTCTTAGTTATTTCTTCTTTTAATCTATTTTTTAAATTTGTAAGGTCTGTTCTTAACTTTTCCTGTTCTTTCTTTAAATTCGTAAATTCTGATTTATCCATTGTTTGCAACTCCCCCTTTAACTTTGCAAAATCAACTTTCTGTTGATAAGAAGTAGACGATAGAGTTTCCTTTGTTACCAAGTTCTTCGTTATAGACGATATACCATCATTTATAGCTTTGTTCACGATGTTCACTGCTGCTTCTGCTTGCTGTTCACTAAATCCACCATTTGTTTGTAACGATTGAACAAATTTCTTAGTATCAAACTTGGTTATAGCGCTTAAGTTTCTCTTATTAAAATATTGCACAGGTGATATTTTTACGAAAGCACAAAGTATTACCAGCCTATTCATTTCTAAAGTTTGGTCCTATCAGTCCATAATAAAATTTGAAGATCATTTTTTTCTGTGCGAATTTAATCTTAAAACTATTCAGTTTTCTATAATAGAGATGATCAGGCTGGTATTGAAGGCTTCTATATATCGGTCATGTGTTACTAGACATGGTCTATTACCTGCTCGTAGGTTTATAAGATTGTATTCGAGTGATGACAAGTTCAAATCTATTGAAGATTACAACAAGCAAAAAAAGCCTTACAGCAACTATGAGAAATTGGATAAGTTAAACTATTTACCTGAAGAAGATTCATACAACCATCCACTGGATACTAATTCCTTTGAATTAAGTAATGATACTTCAAGATATACAAAATCTGATACTGTTGATGTGAATGCTATGATTGACAATGATCCTAGATTAAAGGATTTGAAACCTGGCTCTGCTGAATATAAATATCAACAAGATTTAATCCATCAGGAAATTCAAGAAAATGTAAATAGAGAGCAGAAAAAGGAAGAATTTAGAGAGAAATTACAACTCTTGGGTTTTAGTGCTATCATTATTATTTCTATAATTGGAGCCCATCAATTGATCATGAATTATGAATATATTAAGAACAAACTTGTTCATAGTTATGTTTATCAACTTGAAGAGTCGAAAGCTGAAGACTTGTCACTGCCATCAAAGAACACTAAAAATATCGATGTCATGGTCAATAAACTTGGTGATGCCTTATCCGAGGATTTTATTGATAATTTGAAGGATTCAAAAGATACTCCTGGTTTATATATATTTGGAAATAATCAGAAGATACCATCCAGATTAAAAGAATTAGATGGCAAACTTTTCAGTGATGTGAAGCTTTCGGGTAGTTTGATGGTGGCCGTGGAAGAGAATGGTAATTTGTATCAAGTTTGCAAGGGTGAATTTAAAGTTATAGATTTACCATTTAAACTCAAAAAATGCCAGGTTTCTAAGAATTTCATCTATTTATTGACTACTAAAAATAAAATCGTTTATGTTCCAAGGATTGATAACCCTATTGATACCTTTGTTCCATCCAGATCCAGATCCTTGTTATTCTTTTCAAAGACAAATCAATACAACGTAATTAACATTCAAGGTCAAGTTAAGGATATTTCTTGTGGAGAAGATCACTTACTCATACTTTCCAAAAATGGAAAACTATTTATTGCAGCCACTAATCCTAATTATAATAATTTTGGTCAATTTGGATTACCATCATTTTCACCTTTTCAAAATTCACAAACTATGCCCATAAATGAAGCATTTGAATTAAATTTATTGAATAATCAAATTATTAAAAATAAAGATGGTACTAAGAATGTTCTTCCTAGAAAATTTTCTCATATTGCAACTGGTAAATTTCATTCCTTGGTGGCTGATGAAAATTCGAATATTTGGACCTGGGGTAGAAATTCCCATGGTGAATGTGGTTTGGATATTGGATATAAAACCGATTTCCAGCCAGTTCCAAAGCTAATTTTGAATAATAAGGATTTACTTAGAATATGTCCAAAGTGTTCCTCCAGCGAAAATTTAGCCGTTACTGATCTTTATGCAAGTGATGAAAGTTCATATATTAAATTAGGAAATGCTAACTATCAAGATGAAGATGAAGAGAATGTCATCTTAAGTTTTGGAAATGGGTTAAAGGGACAATTGGGGATCAATAGGCACATTCACGTCTGTCCACAACCTCAAGTCGTAAAATCGTTAATGTCATTGTCAGAGTATAATGAAATGAAAAAGAGAGTATCAACAATACCAATTAAGGATATTTCAGTAGGTGGAAATCATGTTTTTGTCACATTGGATAATGATGGTGATAATAAAGATGTTCTTGCATTCGGTGATAACGAATTTGGTCAATTAGGAAATGGTAAAACTATTAAGACATCCAGGCCTATTCATTTACCGAAATTGATAGAACCTCAAGACTTGGAATCTGCTGATTCCAAAAGTAGAAGGCGTTTCGCTAGGAAATTTTATGAACCGACTACTCACAGATTACAATTACCTGATAATCTTAAAGTGCAAGGAAAACGTTCAGTAGAACAAGTATTAGTAGCGGGTGATAATATGTCGGCTATTTTCTACAGATCCAAATAAACTTACTGTAAATATTAGATATTCTATAGAAATTGAACAATTATTTCAAATTTATTTATGAATTCAATTAAATTATAATTTAAATAAATCATTTAAAATCTTAATGGTGTCAGCTGGAGAGTTGACAGCATGACCAATGGTTCTTTCGTCGTTGTAAATTTCGTAGTCATTACCACCTTCGTAAGATTTGTCACCAAAGAAGTGGATTTCTTCAAATCCTTCATCTGCAACGTGTTGCAAACAGTAGGTCTTATCCCAACCAGTTGGGAAGACATCGAAAGAAATTTGACCACCGATTGAGTAAGTTAAGCCAAGGTCCTGGAAGTTTTCCTTTAAGGCAGTAACAAACTTATCTCTGATCTTGTGTTCCTTGTCAAAAGCTTCGAAGTCGTTTCTTTCTTGAGTGGAAGCGTTTCTACCAATTGGGGAAACGTTGATCATACCATTTCTGAATTCGATGAAGGTACCTCTTCTGATTGGAAGGTCAATCTCAGATAAATATCTCAAGATGAACTTGGCTAACTTGTTGTATTTTTCTTCGCCGATCCAGTTAATAAAAGATTGAGAAGTTAATTCAGAACCTAACTTGTAAGCAGTTAAACCGTTTTCGGAAAAACAGTAATCGAAGTCATCTAAGACAGTAGAACCTAATTGTTCGATTTGCTTGCTTAAGTCAGAACCACCGACAAAACCAACAACAACCTTCTTTCTTAACTTTTGTAAAGTTTCCTTCATTTCGTTGGAAATGGTTAATCTAGCTGGGGTTAAAGTACCGTCAACATCAAATAAGACTAAAGTCTTTGGGTTTTCCTTAGCAGCAAATGACATTTCAAAATAATAATGTACTAATAGTTATTAAAGAACTAATTTAATCAGAAAAAAAGAATATTTGTTTATTATATACTTGACGAGAAAAAAGCCACGAGTGAATAAATTTTTTACGCGTGATTGAAAACAAAGAACATTCAATTTAAAAATGTAGTATTCTCTGCTACTGGTATACATGCAAACGTGAAACTATGTAAATAGACAATGAGCCCAAGTTCTACGGATAATACCTACAATATAGATTTTAAGAAAGATAATAATTATATTTAAATTATACAAAAAGCATACACACCAATTCGACACAAATCAAACAAGTTTAATTTAAGCTTGGTATTGGTAGTTTGGGAATTGTCTTAAGTTTTCTTCTAACTTACCTTTCCTGGATAAGAATTTGACGTAAGCACCATCATCCTTAACTTCACCGTTGTTCTTCTTGGCGACGTATTCATCTCTGTTTAATGGAGTGAAACCCCACTTCTTGGAGATAATAATCTTTTGTTGACCTGGGAACTTGTATCTGGCTCTTCTTAAACCTTCGATAACAACATCCTTGTTAGAGTCTCTGGTTCTAGCAGACATGATAATTTGACCAATGTTAACTCTAGCAGCTAAACCGTGAGGCTTACCCCAAGCACCTCTCATACCTTGTTGCAATCTATCGGCACCGGCACATGACAACATCTTGTTAATACGCAAAACGTGGAATGGGTGGACTCTGACTCTCAAGTGGAAAGAATCTCTACCAGAAATCTTGGTGATATACTTGTTAGCACAGATACGAGCAGCTTCTAAAGCTTCAGAAGATAATTGTTCTAATTCGTTAGAAACTAAGTGGATACATAATGGGAATTCATCAACAGTAGCCTTCTTTCTACCTAAATCGTAGATTCTGATCTTAGCGTCTGGGACAGCTCTGTTGTATCTGGACTTTGGATATGGCTTGTTCTTACAGTATCTGTAACATCTAGCTGGTCTTCTAGCCATTTTGTCTAAACTTGTTAGTAAACTGATTGTCTAAAAGAAAGAAATACTATTCTTTAATATAAGTAGTATTCCTAGCTATATATAATTGGTAAGCAAATTTTTCTTTGATGACAAATACACCCTGCTTATGTAATATTCAGGTTTCTACTCAAGTATTGCCACAATATACTCCAACCCTATAATATGTCTACCATACAACTCCTATTCTATTGCTTTGACTCATTATACATATTCAAATGCTTTAATTACATACCTTTTTCAACACGTAGTTAATTCTTCTATATAAAAGAATATGATAAATTGTGAAAAAAGTTCTTTTAGCGGTGTGAGGGAATGAAAAAAAATGAAATTACACAAAATCTCCCCATAGCATGCAGTATGTTGCTTTCATTTCACACAAATCTGCGTAGGGCATAGAATATTTTGTAGTCATGTGATCAATGTGACTGTTTAGCCTTAGATTTAGATTTTCGTTATTTCAGATCAAATTTGTTAATCCGTGGTCGCAAATCTTAACTTAATACTGCTATTTTTTCGATGATAGTATGCTTAAACCATCCGCCATAAGCACCTGTGGGGTTAACATTGATAGTAGTAAGCTTTTGGTGAGATTACATTTAATGGGAAGACGCAATTGCAGTGTATTGTCAGAATAGTTGAATTTAGCTATTTACTTTAACCACGTCAATGCCCTACTTATATGTAGGAACTTTAATGTAAGCAGAATGGTAGCATTCTATGTCGGTTTCTTTAAATAACTTTACGATAGCCTAATTGTTTATAGTTTTAGCACTTATGCTGTAGATACGGTACTTGGCGGATTGTCCTTAGATTTGATAATTGCCTACCTGCTTTGCACCAAATCTAGACTTAAGCTAGTGGCTTATGTGAAGCAAATTATTTTTATCACGTGAAGGGGATGAGATAAACTTATGTGCAGTAATTTTGATAAATGTTTAAGAAAAAATTACCATCTAATCATTCCTAAATAAACTAAACATTCAGTGGATAATGGGTAGATACAGTGTTAAAAGATATAAAACTAAGAGAAGAACAAGAGATCTTGATCTTATATATAATGATTTGGCTTCAAAGGAATCTATCGTAAAGTTGAAAAATCAACCGTTAGACGAAACAAAACCTGGTCTTGGACAATATTATTGTATTGAATGCGCTAAATACTTTGAAAACCAATTGTCGTTAGATCGTCACACTAAGGGTAAGATCCATAAAAGAAGAGTTAAAGATTTGAATCAAAGACCATATACAAATTTGGAAGCAGAAGCTGCCACAGGTGTTAATATGCTCAAATTCATGGAATCAGTTGAGAAATATAAGCAAACGGAAGAATTTAAAGCTGTAAACAAAGAAGAATTTGATAGTTTAAAGAACCAAAAGAAAGACACTTTAGATGCTATAATAACAGGTATCCCATCCGAACAAGCTGGATCTGAAACTGAAGCTGTTCCTATTGAAGGTGAAGTTCAAATGGCAGACTAAACTTGAAAGCATATCTCTTCTGGTCAAAAATATGATTTTTATGAATTATTATCAGATTTTATTTCGCATCATAGTATAATAACTAATTAAATTCCTTTGGACTATTTCTTACTTGCATTAAATCATTTAGTTATTTAGCTTTTATATATCAATTTTTCAATTTTGTGTCACATTTACTATATTAGAAACTATTTTGGTGTAATTGTAGATAGCATGCTAGACTTGCTGCTAAATAATGAGACTCAAATTAAGATCCACTATTGGAATCAGAGCATTAAGCATAGAAAATAATCAGTTACTACTAGGTGAATTCTTAGATTTAGTTCAAGAAAACTTTGGTATAACTGATAAATCAAATGAGATCACAAGTTTGAAAAGCGGGTTCCCTCCAAAACCAATAGCAATACACGATTTGTCTATATCAATAAATGAAGCTGGGATCAAGGATGGTGAACAGTTGATAGTTGATTTTCTGAGTCGTCAAGATACTGGAGAAACTTCGGCTAGTAGTAGCAAGGGCACAGCCATAACCACTACTTCAAAGCAACAACAGTCAGATATCCCTGCAGTACATATCGATCAACTCCAAAAATATTTGATACTTCGTAACATTCCTGATGATAATTCATGTATGTTTAACTCTATATCTTATGCTGTAAATGGATCGGATTCGTTTCTGGAAGGTGGAAGATCAACATCAAAGTCATTGAGGTCTGTGGTCGAATCATATATCAAATCTAATCCTGACAAGTACAACCAGGCTATATTAGAGAGATCCCCAAACGACTACTGTGATTGGATCACTAAAAAAGATTCTTGGGGAGGTGCTATTGAATTGGGGATACTTGCTGATTGGTTCAACGTTCGTATTAACTGTATTGATGTAGCACTGGGTAATATTCTTTCCTTTGAAAGCGAGTCAACCGCACCCAAGAAGTTTATCCTTTTAGTTTACAGTGGAATACATTATGATGTCTTAGGTTTGAACTCGAAACTTTCAAAGAACAAATCTGACTTTTCCAAAGATGAAACTTGCTGGGAGGTACATTCTAATGAAGCTGAATTAATCACTACAAAGTCATTAGTACTATGTAAATCACTCCAAACTAAAAATTACACCACAAACACAACGACCTTTACAGTCAGATGTCTCGAATGTTATAAAGTTCTAGTTGGGGAAACTGGTGCCACTAAACATGCAAACGATACTGGACATTTAAGATTTGGTGAAGTTAACGATTGAGGGCCCTCTGGTATTCAGATTTTTTTGAAATTCACGTGATGAGTTTTCGTCCATGTAAACCTCGAAATTTTCTAGCAACCGCCATCCATCGACGTGAATTTACAGAAATATAATATTGTCAGAATAAAATATATTTCTGCATATTTCTACGTGATTCAAGAAACTAGAGTAACTGTATAGTTAATTAGTGGATCAATACCATTTTCTTTAGTCATGTCTGCAACCACCGAATTTTTTTGTAAGTATTTACCCTTCATCTTGATCGTATAAAACTGGAATCTGGATTTACTAACTTCAACAACAGGCCGTCAACCAAGGGCAATCGAGCTCATTCAAGACTATAATAACATAACACCTTCCGTTAGACCCTCGGAAGAGTGTAGAGCTGCATTATATTCATCTAACGGTAAATACTTTGCCTACACGCAACCTAATGAGGTTGTGGTATTTGAAACCAGTAGCAAAGCTACGTTATTAATACGCATACCGATTGCAGAAGTATATGATATATATTTTTCTTCTCAAGGAACCTACTTATGTTTGTGGTGTAAACCAGTTATGTTGAATAAAGAAAACGGTACATGGAACTCCAACTTGAAGATTTTCAATTTGAAATTGAACAAGGTAATTGTTGAATGGTCAAACAAGCATCAAAATGGATGGAAACCTCAGTTCACTCAAGATGAAAAAATCTTTGCAAAGAACTTCAACAACAAGGAAATTCATTTTTACGATATCAAAGAAGATTTGCCTGAAATTAATATTCATCAACCAAGTCATAAATATAAGATAAATGATTCTAAATTAACATTCCAAAATTTCCAATTATCCCCAGGTTTAAATCCATCAGTTGCAATTTTCATTCCTGAAAAGAATGGAAAGCCAGCAAATGTTGTCATTTATAATATTCCTAACTTTAATCAACCAATTTGCTCCAAGAACTTCTTTAAAGCTGAAAGATGTCAATTGAAGTGGAATTCTTTGGGTACTGCTTTATTAGCATTAGCATCAACTGATCATGATACCACCAACAAGTCTTATTATGGTGAAACTAATTTGTATCTTTTGGGAATTGCTGGTTCGTACGATTCAAGAATTGACTTGAAAAAGGAAGGTCCTATCCATGACATCACTTGGTCTCCATCTGCTAGAGAATTTGCAGTAATTTATGGATATATGCCAGCGGAAACTACTTTCTTTGACGCAAGGGGTAATGCTATCCATTCATTACCAACTGCACCAAGAAACACAATCTTATACTCCCCTCATGCAAGATTTGTTTTGGTTGCAGGATTTGGTAATTTACAAGGTACTGTTGATGTTTACGATCGTCAAAACAAATTTAGTAAAATTATTACCTTTGAAGCGGCAAATACCTCCGTTTGTGAATGGTCGCCATGTGGAAGATTCATTTTGACTGCTACAACTTCTCCAAGATTAAGAGTAGATAATGGGTGTAAGATTTGGCACGCTAGCGGAAAATTGATATACATGAAGGAGTATCCTGAATTATATTCTATTTGCTGGAAACCTCAAAAAATTGAAGCATTCCCTAATTTGAAGCAATTAGAAGCTGCACTTGAACCTCATGATTCTGTTAAGGAAATGCTTGCTAAGAAGCAAACTCAAGGTGTTGCTGAGAAGAAACCAACTGGTGCCTACCGTCCACCGCATGCAAGAAACTCTGCTGCATCTGCCCCAAGAACAACTTTATACCAAAAAGAATTACAGTCTAATGTAGGTGGAAATGGTGCCATCGGTATTAATCCTTCTAGTGGTAGAACCAAGATTGTGATAGGTGCTGCTCCACCTGTTGTCAAAGAAAGCAAGAGTGCTGCTAAAAATAGAAAGAAGAGAGAAGCTAAAAAACAACAAAAAGAGGAAGAAGTTCCAGCTAAACCTGCATCCCCTGCCCCGAATGGACAGAAATCCAATGATATTGGAGCTGTTGCTGGTGGTGTTGCATCATTAGAGGAAAAGAAAATTAGATCATTATTGAAGAAGTTGAGAGCTATCGAGACATTGAAAATGAAGCAAGCTAACGGTGAAACATTAGAAGATACTCAAATTAGCAAAATGAAAAAAGAAGATGATATCAGAAAAGAGTTGCATCTATTAGGGTGGTCGGAATAAGCACTCTAAAAGGACTATGAAACACGTTGTGTTAAGTGTCTTTTCTACATGTTTCAATGGTGTAATCTAATTAGTTTTGGCATTTAGTTAGAATGTAATTAGAAATTATTAATGTTGTAATCCAATCATGCTATAGTATTGGTTTGGTTATTAATATATGTTAATCTTTGCACAATTTTACGATTCTCGATATATTTGTAGAAAATTCTTTTGCAATTTCCAAAAAATTCTTAGGAAGTACCATTTTATTTGAAATTCTGAAAATACTTCAAAGTTTACAAGTTAAACAGTTTTTAACAGTATAATGTATGATAACCAATCCTAATTTTAAAAATTTAAATGTGCCAGATAGAAAAATGAGTTCCCTGAAAGACAACCGTTCTACATCTAGATGACCTATAGTAATATTCTCCGAAGATCTAACTATTAACTATTCTAAAATGATATATATATCTAGCACTTGTTTTCTTTAAATTCTAACATTTGTCTGTTATTAATGCATAATACTCGAATCCATTTTTTCTATTAATACTACTACTTTATTTAGTTTATATTTTCAATATCATGATAGACTATTTCTTGTTCATCAGTATCTAGTTCTAATTAGTGATCATCGCCTTTATAAAATTTTGCTTCTCATAATTGTTCAGACAAACTATGGAATAATCGCTGAATTGTTTGAATTGTTGCAACCTGGAATTATCGCATCTATATTGAGAACGTGACATTCAGGGCGACCACTTGATCTGGCCATTCGAGACTTAGCCCTTATTCCATTTTTGAATTTGCCCAAAAATCTCAAGAGACGAAATAGTCAAATCAGCGGAATATCCCTGACAACGCATCAGTTAGTACGGGAACTAAAAACGCATTTGACTACGGTTAGTACGAATGGTGTATCTTCTTTAGTGTTGTCTGTATAGCGTGCCTTCTATAATTCCCATCGCAAAACCTGTACTATCAGGAGTCGGAATTGATTGCTCTGATCCAAAAAGGGTTATGACACGACTAAATACGGTAGCTACCTCTGATCGGGATCAGATGTGTCTTATATAATCTAGATCAAAAATTCCTGATTGGGAGATGTAATTATATGTCTGCTGACATACGCATTGGTCGAAAAAGAATTTTCTTAAGGAGCACCACGATTCCCGTTGTATTCCATATGTAGGTACGTTAGACAGTAAGCAGAATGAACGATACTCATGATATATATTGCGACATACACATTCCGTGCACAACTGGATAAGCTCACACACCTGGTGTGAATGCGACATGAAGAAGTAGTGACTTAAGCGAATGTACCTAGATGTTGGGTAGAAATAGGCGGTGTGAAATACAGAAGTGCGATGTAGGATTTAGTCTAAGCATACCGGCAACCATTTCTTTTCCTGCGGCAATATACAGGGTGATATGCCCCTAAAATAGTCGGAAGGAATTATTGCTCTAGCCCTCGCTCTACATCCGGCTTTGAAATATCACACTTGTTCTAATCTCTAGATGCCTAGATACTTATTCTTGTTCTGTATGTTCAAGATGCTTACAAGGCTCTGTTGCGGTGATTGCACGATTATCACCGGATCTAGTGTACGACCATCATTTTAGGACCGAGAAAAGTGCTCGGATCTTTCCAGCTCCCCTAGTTCAATTTTTTGTTGTGCCAATCACGGAGCTCGAGGTATGCGATTTGTCTGCTTGCGCCTCTATAATTGTCTGAAACACCTTCCCTATTCCTATTAATAGAAAGCTCTCTTTTCAGGAAGTTCTAAACACGACGCGAATTTTGAAATTTTTCCAGGAGAAAAATCCTCAGATTGGAACTTGTCTCTTCTAAAACAATCTCAAATATTCTACAGTTTATTACTTTTCTTCTTTTTATTAAAAGTTATTATTGTTATATCATCGTTATATTAACGAACAGTAGGTTTATTTGGTTGTCACAGTCGCTTGATTAGTTAAAACTAAATTCACTGTAAGTTTTTGCATTAAATTACCATGAAGCCTGAAAGGGTTTGAGCTGATCTTTTGATTTGATTTGATTTTGATTTAATGAGGGATAAGGATGTTACGGATGATAGCAACGGTGTTTAATATGTGCCTAAGAGGAGTATCGCTTGCATTATAGATGGATTCACCGTCAAAAGAGGAAACATGTAAATTACTTGAGCTGATTTCTACATTAATCAAGTGGTTCACATAGCCAACTTGACTTTTGTATTGCTCTTTCATCCTCGAGGTATACTGTGGTAATTAGGGATAGGGGAGAAAACAAAAGGTATAGATAATTTGATTCCAAGAAGTATAAAACACATTGCACCATGTGTAGCAATCTTATGTCGATTCTCCCTGATCTGAGAAGATTTCGCTCAAGGCCTATCAGCGATGTGATCATATTCATACTAACTTATATTCTAGATGTCGTATAACGATAATAATCATAATTACTATGAAAATCAACAAGGGCAACCTGTTGCTGATTCTGGTGAAGGCTATTATCAACAACAGGATTATTATGATCCTAATGCCCAATATAACCAACAACCATATGAAATGGAGGGTTACCAAGATTCCCAATATGGTGGCCAGCAAATACCTCCACAACAAGTGGGAGGTTACAATGCTGATCCTGAAGCTTTCTCCGATTTCAGTTATGGTGGTCAAAATGCTGGTTCGTATGATCAATATGGTGCTCAATACACCCCTTCCCAGATGAGTTATGGTGGACCAAGATCATCTGGTGCATCCACTCCAATATACGGTAGTCAAGTTCCAGGTAATTATGACCCAGCTCAATTCCAATTGACTTCCAACTTGCCCTACCCAGCTTGGTCTGCTGACCCTCAAGCTCCTATTAAGATAGAACATATTGAAGATATTTTCATTGATTTAGCTAACAAGTTTGGTTTCCAAAGAGACTCCATGAGAAATATGTTTGACTACTTCATGACTTTATTGGATTCCAGATCATCTCGTATGTCACCAGCACAAGCATTATTAAGTTTGCACGCTGATTACATTGGTGGTGAAAATGCCAACTATAGGAAGTGGTTTTTTGCTTCTCAACAAGATTTGGATGATTCTATTGGTTTTGTCAACATGAAATTAGGAAAATTAGGTAGAAAAGCAAGAAAAGCCAACAAGAAATCGAAGAAAGCCAGAAAAGCTGTGGAAGAACATGGTGACGATGTCGAAGCAATTGCAAACGATTTAGAAGGTGATTATTCTTTAGATGCTGCCGAAATTAGATGGAAAGCCAAGATGAATGCGTTATCCCCAGAAGAAAGAGTAAGAGATATTGCACTTTACTTATTATTATGGGGTGAAGCTAATCAAGTTCGTTTTACTCCAGAATGTTTATGTTACATTTACAAAACTGCTTATGATTACTTGATCTCACCACAATGTCAACAAAGACAAGAACCAGTTCCAGAAGGTGATTACTTGAACCGTGTTGTTACTCCTTTATATAGATTTTTGAGATCTCAAGTTTATGAAATTTATGAAGGTAGATTCGTTAAAAGAGAAAAGGATCATAATAAAGTTATTGGTTATGACGATGTCAATCAATTATTCTGGTATCCAGAGGGTATTTCAAGAATTATTTTTGAAGATGGAACTAGATTGGTTGAGGTTCCTCAAGAAGAACGTTATTTGAGATTAGGAGAAGTTGAATGGTCTAATGTCTTTTTTAAGACATATAAAGAAATCAGAACTTGGTTACATTTAATAACTAATTATAATAGAATTTGGATCTTGCATATCTCTATTTACTGGATTTACGCTGCTTTTAATTCTGGTCCTGTTTATACTCAACATTACGTGCAAACTCTTAACCAAGCACCAACCAGTTCTTCCAGATGGGCTGCTGCTGGTATTGGTGGTATAATTGCTAGTTTTATCCAAATTCTTGCTACTGTTTTTGAATGGATGTTCGTTCCAAGAGAATGGGCTGGAGCTCAACATTTATCTCGTCGTTTGGGTTTCATTGTCATTATTTTCCTTCTTAATTTGGTTCCAGTAGTTTACTCCTACTATTATGCCGGTTTATCTTCAGTCTCTAAATCTGCCGAAGCTGTTTCGATTGTTGGTTTTATCATTGCTGTCATCACAATTATATTTTTTACTATCATGCCCTTAGGTGGATTATTCACATCATATATGAACAGAAGATCCAGAAGATATCTTTCTTCTCAAACCTTTACAGCTAACTTTTACAAGTTACGTGGTATTGATATGTGGTTGTCATATATTTTGTGGTTTGTAGTCTTATTAGCAAAGTTCGTTGAATCTTACTTCTTCTTAACATTGTCTATTAAGGATCCTATTAGAATTTTATCCAAAATTTCCATGAGATGTACTGGTGAAGTTTGGTTTGGTGCGCAATTATGCAGACACCAAGGTAAAATCGTTTTAGGATTAATGTTTTTGGTTGATTTATTATTGTTTTTCTTAGATACTTATATGTGGTACATTATTTGTAACTGTATCTTCTCCATTGGTCGTTCATTCTACTTAGGTATTTCTATTTTAACTCCATGGAGAAATATTTTTACAAGATTACCAAAGAGAATCTATTCTAAGATTTTGGCAACTACTGAAATGGAAATCAAGTATAAACCAAAGGTTTTAATCTCTCAAATTTGGAATGCTATTGTTATCTCTATGTACAGAGAACATTTATTAGCAATCGACCATGTTCAAAAATTATTGTATCACCAAGTTCCATCTGAAATTGAAGGCAAGAGAACTCTTAGAGCTCCAACTTTCTTTGTCAGTCAGGATGATAACAATTTCGAGACTGAATTTTTCCCAAGAAACTCTGAAGCAGAAAGAAGAATTTCTTTTTTTGCTCAATCATTAGCTACACCAATTTTAGAACCATTGCCTGTCGATAATATGCCAACTTTCACTGTTTTCACTCCCCATTATTCGGAAAAGATTTTATTATCTTTGAGAGAAATTATCAGAGAGGAGGATCAATTTTCAAGAGTTACCTTATTAGAGTACTTAAAACAATTGCATCCAGTTGAATGGGAATGCTTCGTTAAAGATACAAAGATCTTGGCTGAAGAAACAGCTGCGTTTGAGAATGAAGATTCCGAGAAATTATCAGAGGATGGCTTAAAGTCCAAAATTGATGATTTACCTTTCTATTGTATTGGTTTCAAATCTGCTGCACCTGAATATACTTTAAGAACCAGAATTTGGGCATCTTTAAGATCCCAAACTTTGTACAGAACTGTATCAGGATTTATGAATTACGCAAGAGCTATTAAATTATTATATCGTGTTGAAAATCCAGAATTGGTTCAATATTTTGGAGGTGACCCTGAAGGATTAGAATTAGCATTAGAAAAGATGGCAAGAAGAAAGTTTAGATTCGTAGTTGCTATGCAAAGATTTGCTAAATTTGAAGAATTAGAACAAGAAAATGCTGAATTCTTGTTACGTGCTTATCCTGACTTGCAAATTGCTTACTTAGACGAAGAACCTGCTTTAAATGAGGACGAAGAACCAAGAGTTTACTCTGCTTTGATTGATGGTCATTGCGAAATGCTTGAGAACGGTAGACGTCGTCCTAAGTTTAGAGTTCAATTGTCTGGTAATCCAATTTTAGGTGATGGTAAGTCTGATAATCAAAATCATTCTATTATTTTCCACAGAGGTGAATACATCCAATTAATTGATGCTAATCAAGATAACTATTTGGAAGAATGCTTGAAGATTAGATCTGTTTTAGCTGAATTTGAAGAATTAAACATTGAACAAACCAATCCATATGCTCCTAACTTAAAAGAAAATGTGACTGAAAGTAAAGCTCCTGTTGCTATTTTAGGTGCAAGAGAGTATATTTTCTCCGAAAATTCAGGTGTTTTAGGTGATGTTGCAGCTGGTAAAGAACAAACTTTTGGTACTTTATTCGCAAGAACTTTGGCTCAAATTGGTGGTAAATTGCATTATGGTCACCCTGATTTTTTGAATGCAACTTACATGTTTACCAGAGGAGGTGTTTCAAAGGCTCAAAAGGGATTACATTTGAATGAAGATATCTATGCTGGTATGACTGCTATGTTGAGAGGTGGTAGAATAAAACATTGTGAATATTATCAATGTGGTAAAGGTAGAGATATGGGATTTGGTTCTATTTTGAATTTTACAACTAAGATTGGTGCTGGTATGGGTGAACAGATGTTGTCTAGAGAGTATTATTACTTATCCACTCAATTACCAATAGATCGTTTCTTATCATTTTATTATGGTCATCCAGGTTTCCATATTAATAATCTTTTTATTCAAATGTCTTTGCAAGTTTTCATCTTGGTAATGGCAAATATGAATTCTTTAGCTCATGAGTCCATCATTTGTTCTTATAATAAGAATCTTCCAGTTACAGATATTTTATATCCACTTGGTTGTTACAATCTTATGCCTGTCATTGATTGGATTAGACGTTATACTTTATCCATTTTCATCGTTTTCTTCATTTCTTTCATTCCATTGTTTGTTCAGGAATTAATCGAGAGGGGTCTTTGGAGAGCAGCTTCAAGATTTGCTCGTCACTTTGTTTCATTATCTCCAATGTTCGAAGTTTTCGTTGCTCAAATCTATTCTTCATCTGTTTTTACTGATTTAACTGTTGGTGGTGCTAGATATATTTCCACGGGTAGAGGTTTTGCAACTAAGAGAATTCCATTCACCATTTTGTATTCTCGTTTCGCAGATTCTTCTATTTATATGGGTGCTAGATTAATGTTGATCTTGTTCTTCGGTACTATTGCCCACTGGCAAGCACCTTTATTATGGTTCTGGGCTACTTTATCCTCATTGATGTTTTCTCCATTCCTCTTTAACCCTCATCAATTTTCTTGGGAAGATTACTTCATTGACTATAGAGATTTTATTAGATGGTTGTCTAGAGGTAATACTAAATGGCATGTCAACTCTTGGATTGGTTATGTTAGACTTACAAGATCCCGTGTTACTGGTTTCAAGCGTAAGTTAACTGGTGATACTTCTGAGAAAGCTGCAGGTGATGCCACTAGAGCACATAGATCAAATGTTTTTATGGCCGATATATTACCAACTGGTATTTATACTGCTGGACTTTTCGTCGCTTATACATTCATTAACGCCCAAACAGGTGTGACTGCTAACCCTTACGAATGGGGTGATAATAATTCAACAGATCCTATGCCGGTTAATTCTGTGTTAAGACTTGTTATCTGTGCTCTTGCACCTATTGTTGTTGATATGGGTGTGTTGGGTTTCTGTCTTGGTATGGCTTGCTGTGCCGGTCCAATGCTCGGATTATGTTGTAAGAAGACTGGTGCTGTTCTTGCTGGATTCGCTCATGGTGTTGCAGTTATTGTACACATTATTCTTTTCATTGTTATGTGGGTATTGGAAGGTTTTATCTTTGCTAAGGCATTGTTAGGACTTGCTACAATGATATATCTTCAAAGATTTATCTTTAAGATCATGACCTTATTATTCTTAACTAGAGAATTCAAGCATGACAAGGCTAATACTGCATTCTGGACTGGTAAATGGTATGGTTCTGGTATGGGCTATATGGCATTCACTCAACCAGCTCGTGAATTCTGTGCTAAGATTATTGAAATGTCCGAGTTTGCAGGTGATTTCGTTTTGGCTCACGTTATATTATTCGTTCAATTTCCAATCTTATGTATTCCATTGATTGACAGATGGCACTCTACTATGTTATTCTGGTTAAAGCCATCCAAATTAATCAGACCACCAATTTATTCATTAAAGCAAACTAGGTTAAGAAAGAGAATGGTTAGAAAGTACTGTACTTTGTATTTCTCCATTTTAGTATTATTTGCTATTATTATTATTGCTCCTGCTGTTGCATCCTCTCAGATTTCAACAACAGTTGGTACTACCCTTCCTTCTACATTCCAAGGATTATTCCAACCTAGACATGTTGATAACAATGATACAGGTCCTAATAGACCAAGTTCATACACCTGGGCTTACTGGAGTTACACTCCAAGTTCAACGCATGCATACACTACAAAACCATTTTAATTTCTAAAGATAAAATAGAAAAAAGCATAAATTTGAAAGTTTGTGCTTTTTGCTGTAATATTATAATGATTTTGTATCAAGGTGTTGATTAATTGTCTATTTCCTTCTATTCTGTTTGATTGCGTTTTTTTTACGAACTAAAGATTTTTTATATACTATTTATATGTGTTATAAACTCTTGTTTTTTATATTTGAATGGACAAATTATTTCATATTAAATAAAAATTACACAAATTTGTGCGGAATCGTAATAAACACGGTATGGTAACTTAGTACACATAATAACATTCTAGTATTTTTTTTTTCTAAATATTAGGAGATGGTAATTCTATCAAGAGCACGTAATATTCCAAAATCAACAAAAATACTTGTTGGTTCGTTATTAACGATTTCGTTGTTCGTATTTTTTGCTAAAGTTAAGGAATATCATGCATTGGTGCAAGAAAATGGAGAAGAAGTTTCCTTTTACAATTTAAGAATCCCTTATTTACAATTAATACCACGTAATACTATATTCTATCCATGGGTAATTCTTACTGCTATATTTGCTGAAATAACAATTTTGAGTTTAATTTTATCTATCATTATCTTGACTTTTTCAAGTAAATATATTGAAAAGTTTTGGGGATGGAAGGAAGTTGTCAGATTTATATTAGTCGTAGGGTCTGCTACTAATTTTTTGACTGTCTTAATTACGATTGTTTGCAATATTCTTAGAGATGATATAAAGGGTATGGACAAGCCATTAGGTGGTGGAATATCATATTATTTTGGATTCTTAGTTGTTTTAAAGCAATTGATTCCTGAGCACAATATTGTTTTATTCCAGGGTCTATTAAACTTGAGAATAAAACAGGTTCCTTTCATTTTATTGAGTTTAGTGATATTTTGGTCCTTATTCATCACTGGTTCGTTATACCCTGCAATTCCTTCACTTTGCAGCTTCATGTTTTCCTACTTTTATTTGAGATTTTATCAGACGTTCTCAGATGACTTAGTATTACCAATTACTAATATTTCGGGCGACAGCTCTAATATTGTATTTACTAGAGGTGATGCTTCAGATACTTTTGCATTTGTAGAATTTTTCCCAGCATTTTTGAAGCCTTATTTGAGTACTATATTTGACAAGATATACGAATTTGGTGTATTGTTGGGTACCATTACTCCATTTAATGATGAATCGATCGAACAGAGTAATCTACGTGCCCAAAAGAGGCAGGATCAAGTAAATCAGGCACAGAAGAATGTAGCCAATTCTGTTGCAGAAAGAAGAAGACAAGTTGCCTTACAGGTAATTGAAGATAGAATTAATAAGGAAGGTAAAAACAAGACTTGAGTAATTTGTATACATGTATATCTAATCTATATTTCATCAGAGTAGAATATTTATTACACAAAAATATTTTTTTGATTGATTATTTATATTTAGTGTTGATCAAACTGAGTAGCTTCTAAAATATCAAAGACGATGCTAGGAACTATTTCTGGGAGGACATTAAAACCTAAATACGCCTCATCAAATGGATGGCTTCCTTACTCATTAACATATAAGTTAAAACAAGTCAAAAAGCAAAATTGGATCCGTATTTTGTTATTATTTATCATTTGTTTCCTTTTTTTGAAACCTTATAGTGCATTAACCTGGCTTAGTGGAAGAAATCCCCATATTTATTCTAGAGGTCTGACTTTCACAAGTTCTCATATTGTTGAAAAACCTTCTAAATACATATACCCACCAATTGAACACGCTCCAATATTAAAGCAGCTAACATCTCATAAGTTAGTAGACGAATCTAGAGTTAGAGATTCAAATTTTCCAGAAATTGAAAAGACTATTATTAGATCTTTAAATGTGCACGATGACCCAGATCCAATTAAGCAGAAGGTAAAGGAAGAAGAAGAAAACTCCTCGTCTGATGTTAAGAAGGCAATCAATGCTTTCAAAAACCAGGATAAGGTTGTATTTAGACCAAAGAGCTTAAAAAACTATCCTAAAGTAGTTATAGTTACTACTGTTGACTTTGAAAAGTACTCAGTAGAAGCATTAACTAATATTGTTCAAAATAGAGTCGATTATGCTCATGTGCATAATTTTGGAATATATGTTAGATGGTACCAAGAATTTTTACCTGTTTTAAACTCTTTTAGTTATTTAAAGAATAAGGAGAAGGCCAAATGGGTAAGATTATATTGCTTACGTGCAGCAATGTTTGCATTTCCAGAAGCAAAGTGGTTTTGGTTTATTGATGAGGACGCTTTGATTATGAATCAAGCAATTAATCTTGAAGATTATATTTTGTCTCCTGCTGCATTAGATCCTGCAATGCTTAAGGGACAATCAATCATTCCTCCTGATGGACTCATAAAGACTTCAAAGAATTTAAAGCCAGAAGGAGTTAAATTAATAGTAACCCAATCTGATTCAAGAGTTGAAACAAATTCTTTCCTCATAAAAAATGATAACGCTGGAAAGTCTATAATCGAGATGTGGTTTCAAGATCTTTATTTCAATTATGTGAATTTTCCATTTGGTCCTGACTCCGCTTTAACACATATTTTACAATGGCATCCATTTATATTAAGTAAAACTGCTATTGTCCCTGCCAGAACAATAGCTGCAAAGCACTCAGATATCGAATTACCAAGTAGTGGTAAAGGTGGGGATAGTTCACATTATTATGATGGAGATCTTGTGGTAAACTGGAATGACTGCGAGGATCCAGTCAAGTGTGAAGTTATTTTGAATAAATATAATTCCAAGTTACAAAAAATTAAAAACAAGAAAAATAATTAATAGATATAGCGAATACATAATTAGAATTTGATAATATTAATAGCAGTTTTTAAAATTCAAAAATCGTTTATACTTAAATCCTGAATTTTTCCAATTAATGAAGTATTCAAATTAGTCTTTGGATTCAATTTTATTTCACGAAAGTACTTCCATGATTGAATAATTGAATCCATCTTCATTATACTAGCTTGATTCTCAATATTTACTGTTGGAATGATATTCTTGATATTAAGAAAGATGGAGAAGAAACATAATTCTCTAAATGACGAATGCTCACTATAGGGGATAGCATAGAGTTTATACAAAGACGAATCTGTATTTGAATTCTTACTTCCTGAGCAGCCTTCTTGAATAATATCTTGAAGGTAGGAATATTGTGGTTGTGTATGCATAATTTGATAAAGTTCTGAAATGTTCTTTTCATTCTGAACATGGATGCTTGATGAAAAGGATGGATTAGAGCCAATTTGAGAGGAATCAACTTCCCAAGGGTTCAGAAATGTCCAGCCTGAAGGTCTAAACCCAACACATCTTTCAAAATGTGAGTGGTATCTATTATGGTTAAAATAATTTGACAACTCCGTTATCGAGCTGACTATTTTCATTGGAACTAGATGAATAATACATTCACAATCATCGCCTAGTTCATTTTCTGTTAAAATCAGATTGAGATAAGAATCTTGAAAGGTTCTGATAATTTCTGATTTATCACCTCTACTATTTATATTCAGTACGTAAATCGCGCATTTGAGTCGCTTCAGAATTGAAATTGCTAAATTCTCTTTACCAATTAGATATGTACCAATTAAGATAAGAAGCTTCTTCTTCTTTTTAAACTTCATCATAAAATCTGTGATACGCGATTGTCTTAGGATACCAAAGGAATATGCAATCAAAGAATCACTTTCATCGGGATGAATAAATCTATAGAGCATCTCAGAAACTTCATCGCACACATTCTCCTGTTTAGGAAAGTTATACTTAGGTGTCATGTAAGTAGTATCTAAGTATACCAGATCTAAATGACCAAAATTGTCAATATCTATGAAGAAAGGAAGTAAACAACGATGCAAAATCATCTCCTTATTCACCCTAAAATCACCACAGTGTAGTACTGTACGCTTGTTATTATCTGTTGAAATTGATTCAAATAAGAAAATAGCAGATCCCGGACAATGATTAGCAGAAATGGGGGTGACATATAATCCAGGTGTTGTCCCTTCCGATAATAATGCTCCTTCTTCTATATCTAAGGCTTTATCCTTTCCAAAAGCTTTTATTATATATCTTTTATCTAATTCTAGTTCAGCAATAAATCTAGGATCAACATTGAATCGCAACGTTAACAATTTACTTGTGACTACTGTGCAATATATGATCTTCCTAAACTTAATTTCGTTTATGTTTGCTGGAATTTCATCTAGTCTTTCATAACACCATTTTTTAGTTATCCCACCGTAATGATCAGAATGAAAATGTGTTAGAAAATATTGGTCTATCAATTCATCAGGTGCGTAACAGAAGGCATCAACTGCGATGTGATACATATTGTCTGATCTTAATGGAAACTTTAGCACCTTCACATTGGGAATTGTACTTTTTCTCTTCGAAGGGCTTATGTTGACTGGCAATTTTATTTCCTTCGTCTTAACTTGGATTAATTTTGGCTTTTTATTAACATATACTGCATTGCTATCCAGAAGTTTATTATTATCCTTCTTTTTCCGTTTATTGCAAATATCTGCTGTTGTAGCCAGTCTTTTCTCCTTCAATGTTAAAAATAACAAGCATTTCTCCACATGTTTAATTCTTGAATCTACATCTTGGTGAGTAATATTTACTTCACAGACTGGACAGTTTACATCCGTAATCTCTTCTTGAGTAACTAAAACAGAATCTACTTCTTCTTTTATCACAATTCCAGTATCTTCAACTGTAAGATCTATTACTTCATCTTTTTTTATTACTGTTTTTCCCTGATTGCTCCATTGTAATATTGATCGCTGTTTCTTTGACGAGGGAAGTTTTTTCGGATTGAATGTCATTATATCATCACTAAATACCCATCTTCCCTTGATAGTACCTGTTAAAAACCTAGCTCTTCGATCGTATAATGTGGCAAAAAGACAACTAAGAAAGGCTGTATACTAGTATATGCGAATTCAAAAGAAAAAAAAACTTGATTCAGTGGAATTGATGGAAACATGGGTCTATTAACAATCATAAAAAAACAGAAAATAAAGGATAAAGAACTAAGAGTGTTGACATTGGGCTTAGATAATTCCGGAAAGACTACCATAATAAAGCAATTGCTAGGCGATGACATTAATACTATTTCTCCCACCATGGGGTTCCAAATTAATACACTCTTACACGAGGAGTTTACTTTGAATATATGGGACATTGGAGGCCAAACCAGTTTAAGAAACTTCTGGGGGAACTACTTCGATAAGACTAATGTAGTGATATGGGTGATTGACAGTATTAGTATGGAAAGGTTAGAAGAATCCAGTGCTGAGTTGAAGAACAAGGTCTTACAGCAAGATCGATTGGTGGGTGTCTACTTGATCATATTAGTCAATAAGGTCGATTTGTTGGCTTCAAGTTCCTATGAGGAGTTGAAGCTTCAGATTACGTCTAGTCTAGATTTGGATGAATTGTTATCGCAAACAAATAGATGTTCGCTTCATTTGGTAAGTGGAAAATCAGGCTACGGGTTGCAGGACGTTTTGCATTGGATAGTAACAAGAGAATACTAATCAAAAAGAATGCTTACGTATTTTACGGTTATTATTACTTTTACAATATGGTCGATACATAAGTGTTAAACAACACGCTTTATCACTTTCGCGTCTATTTAACTTGAATGGGTTAAATTGGAAATCGGCTTAAGGCTAAATTATATGCGATGCTGGTTGAGCAAGTAATCACCAAAGTTTTATTTAAAACTAATCTAATACCTTCTTATATCTTTATCTTCATATCTAATACCAGTTCATAAGTTGTCCCAATATCAAGAGTTGACTTTGGTGGAAATATGACTTCAGGAAAATCTAGCAATGCGGGTCTAGAAACACCTGAGGGTATCTTAGACTACTTTATGGAATGTGAAAATAGGGAGAACAATAACTTAATTGAAATATTAGGATTGGTGAAACCATCTAAAGGAACTAGTTCGACGTTGCCTGCCATCATCCGTGGTCTTTTTACTAAGAACTCCAAACTTCTAGCCTTGATGGATGGCTATAAAGAAGAGATACTGAAAAATGGGTGTGACGACAAACAGCAATTTAAAAATTTCATTAATGAATTCCTCATTTGGATGGGGGATGACTTCCTAGCTATATTAGAGAAATACAACGGCCAAATAATTGGCAATGCCTTGGAGATTGTAACAACTGAAAATTTGGGGTTATTTGCGAAACCAATTTTGCATTGTTCTAGTTACAGTACTGTAATCGAGGCTTCTATTAAAGTACTTCGCAACCCATTTATAATAGGTAAATTGGTTTCGATTAAAGATAGATTAAGACTGATTATGTCAGATTTTGAAAATTACCAAAACGAAAGAAACTTAAATGATATTAGCTTTGAAAATATACAGCTTTTTGGTGATGGAAAAGGTAGCTCAAGGCATGACAAGGTTTCCAGTTTCTTTTCGATTGATAATATAGTTACCCGTTCAAAAAATGATCCGTTGTTTATAGTCGATAATCTACTGAAGAACCATTGTGAATTGGTTTTATTAAAGCTATCTGAGAACACAAAAATGAATTATGATTCATTGGCTATATTATCTATACCTTCAGATTCTAACGTAAGATCGTTAATATTTCCACCGTTTAGATTGAATGAACTTGCTATCAAGCTTGTAGATAGAAAAATTGTTTTAAACTCGATAGATTTTTCAAATGTAAATAATGCTAAGCATATGATTATTATCGAAAGTGCCGTGGATTCCATAATGCAATACTGGGTGAAACAATTATCACAGATATTTCCTTTAGAGGAGAATAATTCCCCTGTGAGTGAATCATTCTTAATTGATTCTCCATTGAGAAACTCTGGCATGAGTGGCCTAGGAATCAATGTTGTCACTGATCAGGAACATAAGAAGATATTTTTGCGTGAATCGGAACAGTCTCCAAAGAACAAATTTAATATTCAACGTGATACTTCAAATTCAAATAGTCACAAACAGAAATCTATTCTGTCTGAAGTTTCAAATATTGGATGGAATGATTTGGTGATGCCAATTAATCCAGGATTTAAGAGCAGGAAGAATTCATCATCTTCTGTTAATTCAACAGCTTCACTAGAGTCTATAAAATCACAATATGATCGCTCGCTCAACATTATTAATAAAACATTTTCAGATTCACCCAATAACTCCTTTGATTCAGATCCAAATACTGGTTATATGAAAATTGTTGGTAAGTCTTGTGAAGTAGATGATATTCCATTGAAAGACAGACCCAACTCATCCCGAGCAGAATTCAAAAATGTCAATTCTCCTGAAGATTTGGGTATATCAAGTCCAAAAAATGCAATAGCAGCAGCAGCAGGAAACAATATAACTAATAATTATCTTAAAGAAAATATAGGAAAATTTTCTTCGGTACCAGATTTGTCCAAGCCAAATAAAGAAACTTCGCTTTACGAATTATCGTCAGGCTCAGCTGTTGATGTCTCTAATTTTGGAAAAAATTATAATCCTACATTTAGTATTTCCAATAACCTCAAATCAATAATTAATGATCAACAAAATTTTATGGAATTGGGATCCAAACCAAAAAAGAAGTTGTTTACCATCTTTAAAAAGCCAACGTCTAAGAATTATAAGGAAACAAAAGTTTTACCAGATTCTGAAACTGATACTGTGGATTTGAATCTGAACATTAACAGTAAAGAAATAATAGATGTAACTGATATTGAACGGGAGAAGACAAATCATGATACTCAACGTCCTATTACTTTCAATTCCAGTAGCTCTTCAAGTCCAGAAAGGTCCGATAAAAATGGTTCAATGTTACCTTCACCTTTTGCACTTCCATCATCAACATCTATGTACTTCTTCAAACAATACAAGAACAATTCAAGTGCTAGTATTGTTAAAGATTTGGATACAAATAATGTTGCCCCTATTGAAGAAAATTTATCAATTCCTCAAGATTTGAAAGATTTAATTAATCAAGAGCTGTCTATCGATTTCTTTATTACCCCTACATCTCCAAAATCTTTAAAGATATCAAAATGGAAACAAAATCATGGAAAATGGGAAATGCTTACTGTTAATGAGAACGTATATTTGAAATTGGTTGTAAACTATGAAGTAAATAAAGGTTGGGCTATAGCATACAAAGAAGAATTCGATCAATACTTTAATGAGGACATAGATAAGCCCATTATTTTATTAGATATAGATGACGTGAACACCACGATAAGAAATTCTTCTGCTCTAGATTTGCAAATTTCTGCTGTTAATTCTATTAGTTCGCAAAGAATGCAAATCATGATTAGATGTATAAATGCAGAACTAGCCACTTCTATTAACGATAATCTATCTAATATATTGGGTGTTTTATCAGCGAAGTCTAAGGCTAGTATATCAAACATGGACACTAGATCATCAAGCTTTACAATCTCATCGTCTTTAATGGATAATAATTATTCCAAATCATCGTCTGCTGGAACAAGTTTTCTGTCTTCCTTAAATGAAATTGAGAACTCTACACTTCTGAAAAATAGATACAAAGAAAAAAATAACAATTTGAGAATTTTAAATCAGCCAGACTATACAAAATCAATTTTACTCACACTGATGATAATCAGATTACAGAAACAGTTGGAATCTTACAATAAGATTAATATCCCTTCGTCCTGGTCTATTTTGTCAATGTTTAAATTAAGCATCTCAACGATTTCTAATGACTTCGATAGTTACTATAATTTTGAATTGCAACCTCTTGACAAAAGTAATGATCTGGTAATAAATTTTGTGATAAATCAAGAAGATAAATTTTCTAAAATCGAGAAGATTGGTAAAGCAGGCTTGTTGATCAGGAATAACGATGATGACATATATATGATAGAGTGTAAAGGTAAGAAAGAGTTAAAAGCTGTATGTAACGTTTTATAGAGCTCTGCATGTCAAATATAATCTAATTAATTCAATCCTTGGATCAGAAATCAATTAAATATTTACATAAAATTATTCTATCACATTAATCATAAGATTAGACTTTGAATATTTACATCATAAACAATATACTCCGATAATAATATCTAAATGATCAGTCATTTTTCTTTGGACCCCATTTGAGGCCAAGATAACCATCAGAGCCATTTAACTTTGGAATGTAGTTTTTTGATTGAAATTGAGGCTCAATTATGTATATACGTTTAGAACCAGGAACATCAAGCGCAATATAGGAGAATTCGGAACTCCAATAAGAATTGTCAATTTGTTCTAAAGTTACAGTACCATGGGTACCGGCATCAGATTCGACGTGAAATCTCATTGCCAAGTGATCCTTACCATCTTTTCCTTTTGATCTACTACTTTGAGCAGGTCTGTTTCTAACCCAATGGTCACCAACAACTTCTCCGTATGCTTTAAGTCTACGACCGCTCTCAAAATTTAATATCTTTTGAGCATGTTCATTCTTCTCCACCAACTTAACGGCTTTATTAAATGTTCTTGTATCTCCTGAAGGTAAAAATAACTCGCTCAATATCAAATAAACAACTAACAATGCTACACCTGTAGCACCAAGAACGATTAATGAGGAAAGTGAGAAAGTGAATGCACGAGATATCCTGTTAAGGATTAATTTTCCTTTAGCATTTTTATCACTACTAGGTGGTGGCGGTGGTGGTGCTTGTGATGAAGATGATGTAGAACCTGTGCTTGTACTAGTAGAATAGTTTTTTAATAAGATTGTCCTAGGTATGAATAATTGTTCGTTTTTTGGCATTCTAAGAAGGGCATTGAATGATGTTGATTTTTGAAATGAAGCCCATCTTGTAGACGACAAAACTGAAATGGCTCTTCTTGTTGTCAATCTTGTAGAAGATTTGAACAATGAGCCAAGGATTATATTATTTATCATCTTTGATTATTATAATACTTCCTAATAGTTTAGTATCCATATTAAATTAAAGTATTCACGACGACAATGATGACACAAAATTAAAATTATAGACAGGACGCTAGATGAAGATGAAGATGAATTTGACATTGATTTAACCTTCAGCCATTAACTTCATCCAAATGAAATACATACTAAAATTTACAATTCGAATACTTTAACTACGTACTCTTTTCATTACTTTTTCTTTCTTTCTTCTGAAGTATCTTTTTCAATGGTTGCCTCTGGAATTTTTCTTATTGCAAGTCGAATTGAGAATAATCAAGAAGAAATCTTCTTGCTCATTAATTAAATCATATTAGATGTATAAATTTGTCTTTATTTTGCAGTTGATGCAAAGAAAACCATAACAAATAGTACCACTCAAGACGCAAATAGTGTCTCGTAATAGGTGTCTAAGTATTGGCTTAATGCCCGTGTGGCCTAATGGTTAAGGTGTTTTCTTCCGGTGATAATGATTGCGGGTTCGAATCCCGCCATGGGCTAAAAGCTTCGTAATTTTTGCATTGGTGATATTTTTTAGACATAGTAATATCTATCTTTTTAATGAGAAAGATCTTGCTTGACTTTAAGTGCTCATTATTTACATTACTATACATATTTACTACTATACTTATTATTCAAGGTTAGAATATTTATGTCACCTTCAATGCTTATCAGCTTATCTGAATGTTAAGATTTCTAAATTTCTCAGACACTGCATCACGTGCAAATGTATTTATTTAGGGCTCTATCCCCTTTGTGTAACTAATCGCTAAAATTTTTTTGTTCTCTGGGTTGGATGCTCGCAGAGGAATTTTCATCACTTTACTTTATACTGAAATGAAAAATCTAATTTTTAACTCTTAAGATTTTGTAAATTACTTGTATCATTAAAAATGGCCAAGATTAGTCAAGGTAAATATCTAATTAACACACTAAGAAGCCCTGAGGACGTTGGAAGAATATTTAATTCAATATTGAAGTAGAGCATTTGAATTCGTAGGTGAATGGAAGTTGGAAATTTCTTAATTGAATGGGATATGAAAAAGTATTAAGTTGAGTTTATAAATAAGGAAATAATGTTGTAAAACAATGTGAGGTTAATGATGAACTAGTTTAGTTTAATTGATGATTTGTATAAGAGGAAATTTATTGAATCGTGTTCTTTATTCCAGATGGGTTTTTAGTTTTTGATTAAATGGTATACTAACTATTATAGACGTTTCTTCTTCTCGTTCTAAAGCTAGAAAAGCTTACTTCACTTCATCATCTGCTGAAAGAAGAGTTTTATTATCTGCTCCATTATCTAAAGAATTAAGAGAACAATACAAGATTAAGTCTTTACCAATCAGACAAAACGATGAAGTTTCAGTTGTCAGAGGTTCCAAGAAGGGTTCTGAAGGTAAGATCTCTTCTGTCTACAGATTGAAGTTCGCTATCCAAATTGAAAAGTTACAAAAGGAAAAGTCCAACGGTGCTTCCGTCCCAATTAACATTCACCCATCTAAGGTTGTCATCACCAAGTTGCACTTAGACAAAGATAGAAAAGCTTTAATTGCCAGAAAGGGTGGTAACGCTGAGTAAATTAATTCATATAAATAAATTATGTATATGTTTTAGGAAAAAAAATCGTGTTTATTTAATATGAATGTACTTTAATGGTTTTGTAAATGGTTTAATGTAGGTAACATAGATATGTCAAGTACAACTGTTTGTAAACTTCTATCTTGAATATTTGATTGATATCCCGTGAGGTTTTCCTTGAACTCGGGTTTTATTCTTATTCGACCTAATTTCAGCTCCTGGGGTAATTACTCGTCCAAAATTAATTAATACATATTCATAATATTGACTTAGAAGATGTCGGCGGTTCTTTCTGATGAGGAAGGAGAAATATTTAATGGGTTTGGATCTGCTCCATTGCAGAGGAACCCTTCACAATCTGGTAAGAGGACAAAGAAGAGATGGTCGTTCCATAACAATCTTAAGCCAAATTTAGTTGAATTGCCATCGGAAGTATCATCATCAAGAAGGAGAAGACTCAGTGATATTACTGGAATAGACGGTGTCCATAATGAAATTGATCCTTATCATATTTCTCCAGCCCAGTTATACTCCACCGAATCAGGTAGATTGTTTCATGCTGGAAAATTTTGTATTGCTTTGACAGGTTTACCAGGGAGAGGTAAGACACATTTGTCTGTTTCCCTTACTAGATATTTAAGGTGGTTAGGAGTTAAAACGCATCTGTTCCATTTGGGTGATTATAGAAGGGCAAAGGCAGAAGATGATTTGCAACATGATTTATTTGTACCAACGCCAAACACTGAAAAGGCAAATGAGATTCGTAAAAAGATAGTAAATGAATGTGTTAATGATATGCTAAATTTCTTCCAGAATGATAAAGGGCAAGTTGCAATCTATGACGCTGTAAATGCTATGCCAGAGTATCGATTAGATTTGCAACAAAAGTTCTCCGAATTGAGTATTCAAACACTTTTTATCGAAAGTAGCGTCACAGATGACACTATTATAATGAAAAATATGGATGAAGCCGCCAGATCTTCTCCAGATTACAAAAACTGGGACTATGACGAGGCTTACAAAGATTACAGTGAGAGAATCAAATTTTTGACCCCTTTTTATAAGGAAATGGGTGAAGCAGATAAGGACTTACCTTATATCAAATTTATTAACTTTGGTGAAAGAATTGAATTACATAATTCAAACTATGGTTACTTGATAAACAAGGTAGTTTTCTATTTAATGAATTCGAGAATTAAAATGGGATCAGTGTATTTCGCAAGATGCTACAAAAACTCTTTGGATTATTCTTATGATCCACCATTAGATGAAGCAGGTGATAAGTATGCTAGAAATTTAACACAAACTCTTGTGGACCACTTGAAGAAAAAAGGAAATACATACTTTCAAAATTCTTTATTAGATGATAAGGATAAGAAGCAATTAACCGTTGAAGAAAGACATCCAGCAGCCGGTGTCGATGGTTTAGATTCCAATTCATTTGTTATTTGGACTTCAGTTAAAAAGAGGACAGTCGAAACTACAAAATACTTTGCGGAAAAAGATGTTAAGATCAGACACAGAATTCAATTATCTCAAAAGAACCCTGGGGTAGTAGGAAACTTGTCTCCGGAAGAAATAGAAGTAAAATTCCCAACTGAATATGAACAGTTTTTAGAAGACCCTTATCATCATAGATTTTCGAGAGCAGAATCTTACCATGATTTAGCATTAAAGATAGAACCACTAATATTGGAAATGGAAAGAATGAGTGGTGATATACTTATTATTGCTGATGAAACTGTATTGAGAGTATTCTACGGCTATTTGATGTCTTGTTCATGTTATGATATTCCAACATTAGACTTCAAAACTAACGAAATCATTGAAGTCAAGTTTAATGCTTATTCTAACTCAGCTGAAAGAATTCAATTTAAAGATTATGATTAATAGTATGAATTATTTTATTTATATATAGGTGTTAGGATGTTCTAGCAATTCGATTTCTCATTTTAGTATTATTTGGGTTTCATTTTATCTTTAGTAAGCTTGTAGGCTAAGAATGAGTTCTACTTTGATACCAGAAGCGATATATACAGCTCCTGATGTGGGGGCCCCTCTTAAGTTTCATCCAGGTGAAGGACCGCATACTACTAGTGGTAAAACCACACAAATTTCAGATATTGTGATTAAAGCTGGTGGTGAAGATAGAGATAAACCATCTGAAGCTAAAGATACACCATTAGGGCACCTCAGAAGCCTGTTAACTACATTACAAGACGATATTAATATCTTTTTAACAGAAAGAATGAAACATGCCAAATCACAGCAAGATGAAGCAGATTTAGAAAGAAGAGTTTTAGACGATGGTGTGGATGAGGAAGAAGAAGATTAATAAAGAATACTTGACACGTTATCAAATTGTGATAATTACATAAGTACGTAAACATGGAAATTTACTTATCATGTGAGTCTAGTATTTTAGCGGTGTTCCGTTGCTATAATACCTACGAATTTTCGACACATGGTTTTCAACACCATGAAATTAATAGGCATTTTCAATTTTTATAAAATTAATCATTCTAGTATATATGGAAAGTATTTTGTTATATTACATATTGACAGCATGAAATGAATGAGATATTATGTGATGTCAACGTATGAGATCATTTGGGTTATTTTTGAGGCTTTCCAACTAATTGGGTCATGTTCTCGATGGTCTTCTCCAATGTAGTTTCCAAGTAATTCTTCTTCTTATCCAAATTATTCTTAGATTCTAAAAAATCTTTTTCATCCTTTGAAATATCTTTCAAATAACTACTGACTTCCTTAGCAACGAAGGCTTTACCTATACCTTGCCAGACCTTTTCGTTTGAATCGGTGTTGCATAGTCTATTGAGAGACTTTGTTGTCAGTTGTATAAGATTCAAGTTGGTGTTCACTCTGTCGATCTGTAAATTGCACATCGTCAATTCAGCTCTTGACTTATTTAATTGGTTGTCCATTTCAATAAGCAACTTTTGCAAAGCTTCTTGGTTCATTGACATATTGTATACTGTTCTATTAAAGTATATAGCTGTTTAATGTAAATACGTAAATTGAAAAGAATCCCATATACTACATATTAGTTTTCAGATCGAACTTAAATTTGTCGACTACAAACTTTTTCTTCTATACGCCAAAATATTAGATTTACAAGATAAAGATGTTAAGCCGTATAAATTGTAATAGAATTGGGATACAGTTACGTTCTACGATACATTCCAAGCATCACTTCTCGACTTCTAGGTTGGTTTATGCTACTTCTGGATCCGTAAAATCCGTTATACCTGAAGCAAAAGCCGATGTTAAAGACCCATCATTTGAAAATAATATCAGAACTGACACAAATAGACTTGAAAGGACACTCACCAAGTTCTGGGATAAGGTTGAAACAAAATATAATGAAAACACTAACCACTATGTCGTTCAGTTAGATGGTAAGGCACTCAAGACCCCGTTAGGCTACCCATTGTCTTTGCCTTTTGAAAAGAAGCTGTTGGCGTATTTGATCGCTCATGAGTGGGCAAACTTGCCAGATTTAAAGGTGAAGACTAATGCCTTACCTCTTACATCTGTTACTGCTCGTTCGATTGATCTAATCCAGATTACAAACAACAAAAATGCCAATGAAGAACAAATAGCTAAGATTGGTAATTTAGAAGATATTAAGTTGAATTTACTCAGATATCTCGACACAGACACATGCTTGATTTTTGCTACTTCTGAAGAGTACGGCGCCAAATTGAGAAAAAGACAACAAGAGTTGTATCTTCCATTAATCGAAGAATTCAACAACTTCTTCACCGCTTATGCCAAATCCAAGGAAAACTTGTTGCCCAGCAACGATTATAAGGTAGAATTGACCTACTTAGATTGTGAAACCGACGGTTTGAGAGGAAATAAACAAGCCATAAGCACGCAAAACGTCGTCTTGGACTGGTTACACAATTTACCAATTTACGACTTGATTGCCTTAGAAAAGACAATTTTGACTTCCAAGTCCTTCTTATGTGGAATCTCCTTATTGAGATCCAACTGTTCGGATCCAAAGAGAATGCAGGAGCTTTACCAACATAACAAAAGCACCCCAGATGAATATTTCCACAGAAGCATCGAGGAAATAATCGAATTGGGAAATTTGGAAACCATTTTCCAAACTGAGGAATGGGGTGAAGTTGAAGATACACATGATGTCGACAAGGTAGACTGGATCAGAAATTTAACCAGTGCTGCCTTAGTTTGTCATTAACGTATAGTCTAGATTTTTTACTTGTAAATATAATAATGTCAATATTAAGTCGCGCACCGAGTAATGAATTTAAGGAAACTAAGCGTAAAAGATAATGAAATAGTAAGGTACTTTCAACAATAAATTAAATATTAAAGGTTTGTCTTGTATAATATAATTGAACTGGTAATTTACGGAGAGTCACTTGCTTTTGGAACGCCACATTTGAACTACATTGATACGAACTAGTTGTACGCGTGCGATATTGACCATACGTAAATGAAAGAGAATAATAACATTGGCGAGTCAGAATCGCCCATAACCTATAGTAAAACACCCAGGAGAGTGAAGGTTTATCTCCTTCAGGGGGAGGACTGGTTGGATAACGGCACTGGATATTGTATTGGAGAGGTTGAGCCCGAAACAAGCAAGCCTTACTTTGTTGTAAGGAATGAAATAGATGCGAACGAGATAATTTTGAAATCGTCACTAGAGGGTTCGATTCAGTATCAAAGACAACAGGAAACCCTCATAGTATGGACAGATTTGTCTGGAAAGGACTTGGCGTTGTCTTTTCAGGAAACCGAAGGATGTGCGGACTTGTGTGAATTTATAATTAGGGTTCAGCAAGAAAACTATAGCCCTGATATATCCTTATACTACGTGATACCCAATTTGGCAGATGGTGAAGATATAACCGAATTAATCACTGGTCCTATAATATACCCTGAAGATCCTACCCAGGACAACCTAGAAATAGTACTTGATATAATTAGCCAAGGGTCCAATTCGCAATATACACGTACGAATATCCTGAATTACCTAATAGAGAATCAGTTTCTTTCAAAACTAATTGATATATTCTTGAGTTCTGAGGAAGAAAAGAACTTGTCGAACTTGCATATTTTAACAGAAATTGTTAAGACTTTGATTTTGTATAATGAAACTTCTTTGATAGAAGATTTTTTAGACACCGAAGAAAAAGTAATTGGGTTAATCGGAATTCTTGAATATGACCCAGAATATCCAAATATGAAAGCTTGTCATAGAGACTACTTGAAGTCAAAGTCTTTCAAAGAAATAATTCCAATCGATAACATGGAAATATTTAAAAAAGATTTTCATTTAAACTTCCTCAAAGATGTGATTTTAGCAAGGTTTCTAGATGATCAAACCTTTAATTTGATATCTTCATTAATTTATGTCAATCAAGTGGGAATTATTAACTATTTAAAGGACCCAAAACTTTTGGAACGTATATTCAATATATATAATGGTACGGACATAGAATTAAAGAAGGATGGCGTTAAAATGTTGCATCAATATGTATTGATTGCTAAGACACTTCAATCGTTTCAAAAACTGGAATTCTTCGCTGTGTTAATAAAAAATGGTTTGTTTGATATGATACGGTTTGCATTGAATGACCTGGATACTTCCATACGCGTTCTAGGAATAGAATTAATTGGAATAATAATCGAGCAAGATGTTTCATTGGTGCATTCAATTTATAATGAGGAAACGATTGATAACCTGGATCCACCAGCAATTTCTAGTAATGATAATGATAATACTTTAATTGAGAAAAATGCCAACTTAAAATTGTCTGACGATATGACTTTAATTATAATACTAAGTACCCTCTTAGTGAATGACAAAAATCCAGGGTTGAAAATACAAGCTTTTGAGGCGTTGAAGATCTTGTTGGACTCCAATATTGCAACGAATACAGCGAACCTTGATAATGATAATGAAATGATTAATTCTAGGAATGAGTTTGTCTCTTTGGAGAATAGTAGTAACTCTAATGATATCAACACACTGAATTATTTTGAAGCTTTCTATGAAGAGGTTGCCCGCACACTATTCAAGAATGTAATACGATTATCAGATCCATCTGACACGAACGTGCTTAAAGAAATTCGAGATGATGAATTATTATACCAGCATTTATGTGAATTGATTTCCTTTTGCTCGAGGGAACATGATGTATATATTTCCAGGTCATTTTTTCTTCAGAATAATATTATACTTGGGATTTCTAAACTACTCACTTCTCTGTGCAAGACATCATTAAAACTAAGTGTTATTAGGTGCTTGAAGAACATCATTGTATTAAATGATAACTTCTACACTGACTACATTATTAATAATAATATTTTGTCGTACTTCTTTGACTATTTTGATACTGTTGTCGACGAAAATAACCTTGCAAATTCTACGTGTTTGGATCTTCTTGAGCTTATCTTAAAGTTGTGGGAATGCAATCTGCATCTAAAAAAAAGAAACTATAATGTATTACTCCAGTATATTTACAAAAACTATGGGGATTTCTGTGAGACCAAAATCAGCTACGTTAATACGGGAAAGAAGTTGATCTTATTAATGGAAAATGGTTTTTATGACAGTACTGCTAATTCCACTAAGAATGACGCCAGCTTCGATTTAGATCAAGAAATGATAGATAAAGAGAATGTATCCACACCGCCGTTATGCGATGAAGATTCCGCTTCGAAAGAGGAGCCTCCTAGACTTTCTAATCTATTTGAAAGCATTGAACGGGATCTTTCCAGTCGCAAGAATGGCGAGAAGAGGTTGAGAGAAGAAGAAGCTGAAGTACACAGGAAAAATGAAGTGAAACAAGAACATGATAGCTCCAACAAAACTAAGTTATCTACGAGTTTAAAATCCAAGTTCTCCAATGCAAGCAAGAAGATTGCTCTTAGTCTACATCCTAGTAATACGAACAATGGAAATTATAACTTAAATACAGTAGACTAAGGTATATATATTCACTGGCGAATTAATAGCATGATTATCGGTTACACTTCCTCGGTTTAGTAAGTAAGCGCGGAGAATGCGATTGTATATAAATGTGCAATTTTAGCTAATTTCCTCAACTTGCTCTTAAGCGTAGAATACCATGGTTTTGGATCAATCTTATGTTTCCAATGGTGTTTGGAAGTCTGATTTATTTGATGGGAAAGTAGTATTTGTAACGGGGGGAGCGGGAACAATCTGTAAGGTTCAGGCAGAAGCGATGATCTTACTAGGAGCGAACGCAGCTATTGTGGGGAGAAATGAACAGAAAACGCTAAAAGCAGCTGAAGACTTAAGGAAGCTAAGAAAAGACGCTAAGGTAATTGGATGTCCTAATGTTGACGTAAGAGATGTAGGCTCGATAGCTAAAGCCGTGGAGCAAACCGTTCGTGAATTGGGAAGAATCGACTATGTAATCGCAGGAGCTGCAGGCAATTTCTTGAGCGACTTCAACCACTTATCGTCTAATGCATTCAAGTCTGTTGTTTCCATTGATTTGCTTGGGTCTTTCAATACTGTCAAGGCGTGCTTTGAGCAATTAAGGAAAAACAGAGGAGCCATACTCTTCGTAAGCGCAACTTTGCACTATTATGGGATTCCATTCCAAATCCACGTAGGGGCTGCCAAGGCTGGTGTAGATGCCCTTTCGAATGCTCTAGCAGTGGAATTGGGTCCATTGGGCATCAGAAGCAACTGCATTGCACCTGGTGCCATTGAGGGCACAGAGGGTATCGACAGATTGGTCCCTGACAAAGCGAATCTCCTGACCAAGATCCCCTTGCAGAGATTGGGTACGACCAGAGATATTGCAGATGCTACAGTGTACTTGTTCTCACCGGCAGCTGACTACGTAACTGGTACGGTTCAGGTCGTCGACGGAGCTTCGTGGCACATAGGGAATATTTCGACCACCAATATGTATCCGGTGAAAATCTTAGAGTTGAATAATGAACAGAACCATAAGTTATAGCAATATAAGGCCCTAGTTTACTCAATATATGCCCTCTGTGTAAGTAGCTATTTTCTGTTGTTAGAGTCGTGTGCAACGCGGTGAAAAGTTGACTATCGAAATTAATTACAAGATCGGTTTGATCGACCCTTCCAAAAATAAGAGCTATAGGTAGGAGAATACATTGTTTATTTAGTATGTCTATTGATCCAGAAACCCGTAGAAAGCTTTTATCGTTACAGAAGCAAGGAGACAATAAGACTTGTTTTGACTGTGCAGCCCACAACCCCCAATGGGCGTCGCCAAAGTTTGGTATTTTCATCTGTTTAGAATGTGCTGGGATCCACAGAGGGTTAGGTGTCCACATATCGTTCGTCAGATCGATCACTATGGACCAATTTAAGCCGGAAGAGACGTTGAGAATGGAAAAGGGTGGTAATGAGAACTTGAAGAACTACTTTTTGGAGAACGGCGTCGACTTAACCTTGCCTGCTAACATGAAATACGATAACTACGTTGCTGCTGATTACAAGGAAAAGTTGACGTGTGAGATCGAAGGAAGACCTTTTGAGCCTAAGGATCACTCTGGTGATGTTTTGTTCCCAGAGAAGAAGTACGCAAATGTCTTGTCCAACAACGGTCCTGCTGAAGCGATTGGATCTCGTCGCGGAGTTTCTGTCAATGACGAGCAAAAGCAAAAGAACGAATCATATTTTGCTGATTTAGGTGCTAAGAACCTGGAGAGACCTGTCCACTTACCACCATCCCAAGGTGGAAAGTTTACAGGATTTGGTAATTCGCCAGATCCTGCTCCTGTCACAACAGGCGGTTCATTCGCTAGCTTCACTGTGGACAACTTTCAAACTGATCCCCTTGGTACCTTGTCTAGAGGATGGGGTTTATTTTCATCCTCGGTGTCAAAGTCTGTCAATGAAGTGCACGAATCTGTCATTAAGCCAACTGTTAATCATTTGCAAGAAGCAGACTTAGGTAGTGAAGCCAAGAAGGCCATGGCCCAATTTGGTCAAAAGATGCAAGATACTGGTAAGTATGGTCAAGAAACTTTCAACAGTTTTACTAATGATTTACATGAAAAGGGTTTCAACAAGACGCTTGATTCTAATTTTGATAAATTATTTAGTTCCTTACAGCTAAAAGATGGTGTCAAAGATCCTGCTTTTGGATTTTCTAGGCCGACTGAAAAAACTAAATTTCAAGGCGTCTCTGGTAATTCCTCCAACGCTAAAGAAGATGAGGACAAGTGGGATGATTTTTAAGGTTGCAATCTCCATTTACATCATAAGTCATTCGCGTTAAATGACTTTTCATTTCTTAAATAATTCTTAGAGATAAGATGGTATTTTATTAATATTTTACGTATATACTCTATTTGATTTTGTAAACTTGTAATTTTGCTATTAGTGTAACTTTTTCTCCTTCTTAGAACGTCTTTCCTCCATTGTAAAATGATACTCGTCCTCAAAAGTCTGGTAAGTGTGATAATATGAATCTTTGATCCAGAAATATTTAACTATAGGCCAGGTTAATACCCAGTCTACCAAACCAATATCTCTGGCTATGGAGGAAATAATGAAATAGACCAGTCCCAAAATGGCCCCGCTAGCAATTCCAACAGCGACTTGTTGAGTAGAGTGATATAATAGATATACTCTCGACATTGCTACAAGAAATGATATAGTTACCAAAGCAATAGACCCGATATTCTTCTGTATGTTTGTTAGTTTCGGGATTCTATATTTTAGTATGCAAATAAAATATAAAGCAAAGAATCCCATGAATTGGGAATGTGCAGAGGGCATTCCATATGTCAAGCTATACGACCCAATTCCAAAATCTTTATGGAAATCTGGACGTGGTTCTTTCACCATTATCTTAATGATCTTGTTTAAAACTTCATTTAACAAATGGCCCCCAACGACTATGACCGGTTCTATTTCTCGTGTAATCAAAAACCATGAAGTATAGAACACCATTACATAAATAGGAAGTAACGAAAATTGCACTAATACAACAGAAATTATATCATTTGGGTCATAAAGAATATATGTGTGGTCAAATGGTATTGGGTTATACCATACTTCAGTTTCGTTCATTAATGACTTGTCTTATTAGAATCATATACGGTTTGGCTAATTTTTTGATTCAAGATGTTGAGAGATTTTGGCGGGAAACTCGCCTAGAAGGAGACTGATGGCTGCGACCTATAATTTATAAATTGACTACAAGTTTATAATAAAAAGATAAGTATTTATTAGAATAGAGTAATTTAAATATATGAGACGTTAGAGGACATAAGACATGACTATATGAAATGATATGATTAGAGATTATTAGAGATGAGATGAAATGAGATGAGATGAGAGGTGAGAGATTTGAGATTGAGAGATGGGAAAAAGTATGAGAGGTAGATAGAGTATTGAGATTAGAGTTAAGAGGAAGATATGTAGAAGAATGTAAAAGATGTTGCTTTCGTAAACAACATAGGAATGTATATTTAAAGTGTCGGAATCCAAGTTCACAAATTGATTTGTCTTTTCTGTTGATCTCTTGCCCATCTTGCAGCATCTTTAGTTGATTCTTGGAAAAGTTGGTTGGATCTTGTTCTTTTGATAAAGTCAGTGAGCCACGATTGCGTGTATGCCTGTTTAAAATCACCGCTAGGATACAAGGCTGAAATATCTCCAATTAAGCCGGTTGCGGCTCTGGCAACAGAATCAGAAGAAGACATATTAATGTCAGTGGCTACTGCTTGAAGGAATTGGAACACTTCCCCAATGTATGGGTAAATCTTTTCAGGGACTCCGTGTAACCCTCCTATTATTCCAACATAACAGTCAAGTACTGATTCTTTGACATTCAAAACGTAGTCTATTGTTTCCATCGAACCATCCTCAGGTTCAATTTTAGATGCTTGAACACAGATTTGCATAACAAAGTCAGTATAAGGTTGGAAATTGTCACCTATAGCGGTAGCAACATCACCGAAGCAAGACAAAATTGAAGGTCTCAATTCTCTTCTAACTTCAGCATTGTTTAAGTTTGCACCTAAAATGGACATCAATCCGTCCAAGAATGGTAATAATGAATTTCTTAACGAATGAGCCAAATCCGCCACTAAACCAACAGCAGTATTAGATATTGGAGATTCGGTATTCTGCAAGGCCTTGGTAAGGAAAGGCAAAAATGCTTCAAGATATTTTGTAAAATCTTCTCCAATAGCACCAGCCACAGCAGAAATAGCAATGAAGATATCTTCTTCAATTAAAGCGTTTGGACTTTGAGCTTCTAACAATTTCAAGAATAGAGACATTAAATTATCAGCAGCATTTCCAACACTTCCACTTAATCTACGGATAATACTTGTCAATAATGACAAAATATTGATCTGTAATTCCTCTAAATTAGCTTTATCTTCATTGCTAGCAACTTGTGATTGCATGTTTATCGTTGTTTCTAATCTATTCAATATTTCTGTGGCAATATTTTGAACAATTGGCATAGAATCGTCACCACTATAAGTAACAAAAGTAGATAATGCTTCGTAAGAAGATGCTCTAGCACTAAATTCGTTGACGTTTCTACCTGATAATTGAATCAATGTTGGGACTAATGTAGGGTAGTAAGGAGACATCACAGTAGTTTGATTAGATGCACCATCAGAGCATAACTGTTCTAATAAGTTCATTAATGTCCAACAACAATTAGTAGCAACTTTAGGATGATCTTGAAGACCACTTAATAAAGCTTCTAAAAGACTTGGTAAATGCTGATTTATATCAATTGCATCAATTACTAAGTCCGCTATTCTTCCTAAACACCATGCTACCGTTTCCTTTACTTGAAGATACTCATCTTTGATGAGTAATAAGATAGGTTGTAAAGCTTGACCAATTAAACTTCTTAATTGTTCTCTATCAGGACCATCTAAAATAGAACCAAAAGCCATAACAGCAGCCTCACGAGCTCTCCAATCATCGTTCTTACTAATATTAGAAGCAACAAATTGAAGAGTTGGTTCAACGACGTAATTTGCTGTATTTTGGGCAAATAATTGTAAGCAAGCACCTGCTGCCATTGCTACAGACCAGTCATCATCTTCAGGATCTTCATTTTGTCTTGTTAAAAGAGTCAATAAGGTTGGTAAAACGTCTTGTATAGCAACAAGAGCAAAGTTATAGCTTACTAGTTCAGGTTGTGCTTCAATACCATATTCCTCTCTTTCAAGAGCAATTTCTAATTCTTCTTCACATACAGTAGACCAAAATTCAACGGCCATACAAGCAACCTTTTCATCGGCGCTTTGCATTCCAGATACAGTTAAACCATATAAGGCCTTCTCCATATACAATGACATAAAGCGGTAGTATAATGACATTATTCTAGCAAGACAACCAAATGCGCTTGATTGTAATTCACTGTCGTCAGCTTGGGTAGCTTCACAAACAACTTGCATAATATAGTTTCTTTCACCTTCCCTTTCAAAGTTATATTTAATGAATTCTAATGAATTGACCAAAGCATTCAAAGCAGTTAATCTAACAATATTAGAAGGTTCGTTGGCTTGAACACCTTGTACAATAGCAATCAAAATACCATTAGCTTGCGCAACTATTGCTGGATTATTAGGGTCAGCACTTTCACAAATATAACCAATTGTTAACAAGGAGGCCTTCTTAACATTGACAGGATTCTCGGTCTTTGTATTTTCTATTATAATTGGGATTAATTCTGGCCATTCACTTCTAGGTAATTCGATATCAGCAATAGCAGCTACTAATTGAGCTGCAGAAGATGCAACTCTTTCATCTACAGTCAGCAATGCTTTTAATGCAGTTTCCTTAATCTTGCTCTTTGCTGAGTCTTCTAATTCTGTCCAACGCTTTTGTTGCTCAGCCTTAGATTTCTGATCCTTTGATGTTAATTGATTCTTCAAACCAATACCTGCCAACATACGAACTTCGGTTCTGGCAGTTTCGTTGGCTAAAGCATCGGTCAATAAACTTATGTATTCAACGAAATGACTGTTGGCAGCTTCATTCAATTGATTTTCAGCTTCACTTCTCTTATTTGAATCAGGGTTCAATAAAGCATTTTCTAATATTTGAAGGATATCCATTTTATCTGGGTTAAATCACAAACTTTATACAATGAAATCACTCAAGCTATGACCAACTAATAATAGGTAAAATTATGTAAGTCAATTAATCTCTCAGTAATGAGAAAAATAGCAAGGTAGTTAGGTTATTTCAATTAGATACGAATATATCTCCAAGTATGACTTAGAATTATAATTTAACTAATCTACTTGCTTCACTATGAAGATTGTTGGCGCTTATTTTTTTTTAAAGAAGGGCAACGATCTTTTGTGTGTCATTACCAAAATATAAACGAAATTTTACCATGTACAGCATGCAAATATCCTATCTTACACTTGTTATATTTTTCAAGTATTATATATATTTATATATGTCACTACTACATTTCACCTGTTTCCTGTTGATTATTGACAATAGAGTGCAAATCAGTCAAGGTTTCATCCTTTTTAATTATAGAGTTCTGAATGCTACTGGAACGACTTAAAGAAATGTCGGGATCTTCAGTGTATTCCTTATCTGTATTTGAAGTGACCTTCTTTAGTCTTTCTTCTTCTAAACGTTTCATTAATGCCTTTTCCTTTGCCTTCAATTCGGCTGCCTTCTTTTCCAATAATATTGCTCTGCTGGCCAATTCCTTTGCACTCGACATTTCCATTTCTTCCAACTTCTGTTGTCTCTCTAAAATCCTCTCGTGTCTAATCACATATGGAACGGTTTCCGATATCTGTCTCAATTGGTTACGTTGTGGGGCAATTGACAAACGCTTGAATGCCGCATTATTATTGTTAAGACTCTGGGTGGCCGACAGATTATCTAAAGATATAGTCGAGTTTGAAGAGATGAAAGATGCATCATCCTTCACTTTAGTAGAGTTTACATCTGTTGAGTCCGAATCTTCTAATAACATAGATTTAGGCTTCTTCGATGAAGCAGATGATTTCAATGAAATTGTATCATCTGTGTTATTGAAAGGGTTCGAAGAAGCGATTTCGGCCAAGTTAGACAATGAAGGAACTGTGGTATCATTAACTTTAGATTCGCTACCCTGTTGTTCAACAGTATCATGAAATTCAGATTCCTCTACTTCTTCATCAGCATTACCTCCTGCTACTTTAGTCAATCTTTCTGTTCTATAAGTTTCATATAAGAAATCATGGGTTAAGTCCTTCAAGTCTTGTAAGTGTGTTCCGAGCAATACTGATCTCAAAACTGGGAAGTCACTGTATTTCGAATCATTAATATCTACGATACCCCATGGATATTGTCTTCCCCTTATAATCTTTATATGGCCAGTTTTTGGATCCTTGACTTCAAATTTATCTTCAGATGCCATCACAGCGAAAGGTTGCAATCTGGCTAGATACTTGCATTCCTCGATTAACTCATAATCCTCGTTTTCGTCATATTCATTTAAGTAATTATCGAATTGAAATACTGGAACATTAAACTTCTCAATATCAACCTTGATATTATTCTTAAATGTCTGTAACTCTGTTACTGTGAAAGAGTCTGCTCTACCTATAACAGGAATGATATTGACATATCTTGAAAGTCTTTTCATACATGTTATATCAATTTCCCTTAAACCGTGACCAGTTGGGGTAATAAAATAAAGTAAAACGTGGACTCTTGAATCTTCAAATCTTGGGTTTCTTCTTATTCTTGTTTCTTCGGCTAAAACCAAATCAAATTGTTGTTTCAAAAAATTTTCAATTTCAACAAAACATAATTCATTGTTCAAATTCTCCCCAAACCCTGGTGTATCAATAACAGTTAAAAGTAGCTTGGTGTTATCCTCATCGACCATCTCAATTTTTGTTTCAGTTAATGCAATACCGGGTTCTTCCATGGCATTTGACGGATTGAAATCATTTCTAGTTAAAATGGAAGTACTTGGCAAGGCTACCGATTTGGCAGAAGAAAATGCCAATGTCTTCGTTTCTGCTGTCAAATTACCCTCTTTCGAATAGCGATGTCCCAACACAGACTTGTTCAATAACGTATTCACAAAAGTTGTTTTCCCGGTTCCCAGCTCCCCTACAACCATAAATGTGAATTTAACCCCTTTCTTCGCATCTTTCCTGTAATTTATTACGGGGGAATTATTAGAGAATGAAGGTGAGTCGTATCTATACAGTTGATCCATTACTCTAGTGTAGTCTTTAAGTGTTTCTGTATTTATATACGTGTAACTTCAATGTTTAATTTACAATTTACATGTTCGATGTCTTTGTGTAACAAAGACAAAATCTACGCGTAGACAAGTGAAACATTCACTAAAGATGATCGCAGCATACATCTTAGCAACTAAATATATATCACCTTTATTATTTTTTGACAGTTTCCCCCGTTGCTTTTGGAATAATTATAGTATTAATTCCACTCAAGTAATCAATTTTCAAGCGATTCATATTTAGTTGACGTGCACATAGCTTTTTGGAAATGATACTGAATAAACTTACCACATTATCCGCCAAGGCTGCTGTTGCTCTAGATCAGGAATTAATGTCAACAGGTGCGTATACGCTAGACCAATTGATGGAAATAGCAGGTCTTTCTGTTGCTCAGGCGATATATCATCGTTATCCACCACCAAAAAACGATTGCAAAATATTAGTCCTTGTTGGACCAGGTAACAATGGTGGGGATGGTTTGGTGGCAGCTAGACATCTCAAATTATGGGGAGGGTATGATCCTATATTGTACTATCCCAAGAAATCTACTAAGAATGAATTATATGGGAAGCTTCTTGCTCAATTGCGTGATTTGGATATTGAAGAAATACTGACAATCGAACAGGTTAAGAATTCTGTGAGTAAACCCAACTCAGAAAACGGTGTTGGTTTGATTATTGATGCAATATTTGGTTTTTCATTCAAACCGCCCATTCGTCCTCCATTTGATGAATTATTGACATATTTGTCCAAAAATCATTCTGATATAGCCCCAATAGTTTCAATTGACATTCCGTCGGGATGGGATGTTGAAAAGGGACCTACAACAACAAACATTAATCCATCTATGCTTGTTAGCTTGACTGCACCCAAGCCATGTGCTGCTTATTTCTCTGGTAGCGATAAGGCTCATTACCTCGGTGGCAGATTCATTAATAGCACAGTTGCTAAGAAGTATAGTATTGAAGATTTACCAAAGCTCTACAGAGGAAGTGATTTGATAGTTAAATTATAATACAAATGTTATGAAACAATAAATATGCTGAATGAATTCATTCTTTTAATCAGATTAAATCTTTAAATGAAGTTTTGTGTATTGTACTTGAAACAATTCTGTCTTTAAATGATGGATATTAATAAAACGCCGATACTATCCTTTTTTTGTCATATTTTGGGGGGGCCACGTATCGTGAATAATTATAATTCCTACCCGTGTCCAAATAAAATTCATTTTTTTGTTGTGATTGAATATATGGCTTCCTGCCTTTCCTTTGAGACGAAGCGCCAAACGACGTTAAAGAATTTCTTCTAGTAATTTCGGTATTCAAGCTTTCTGTGTATGATGTTTTATCATTCTTTATAGGCATATATGAGGTTGGTGGTTGTATCAGTTCGAAACTGAATAAGTTGTGATTTGTAATATGATTATTGTCAATTCCCTTTCCAATCCGAGACTTACGTAAGTATTCTGTCGTGCTATCGAAATCATCTACTGAGCTTTCTGTAGGTTTATTCGATTGTAGCGACTGGTTGTCGGTGAAATATATACTTGACGGTAGACTGGACGGACTTTCATAGAAATACTCCTCGAATATTTTTAGTTTCAACGATTCCCCACTACGGAATAAATCGCTATCAACAGAATTTAATGACACTAGGTCATTGTAGAACAGTGCTATTTTTCTTTTCGATACATTTGCAACCATATCTCCCTTTTCTATTGGAGGAGGAGGCGGAAGTTCCTTTTCCTTGTAATCTTTTGGCGGAGAGGAACTAAACTCCCCCTGTGTATGTCTGTTCGTACCATTCTGAAACATGGAAACGACTCTAACGTTTTTTCTTTCTGGCATAGACTCCGGCCAACTCTCGGTGCTAACATCTGTATCGTCACCAGAGAGCATGGACATACTGACCACTCTCTTCGATCTTTGCGTGGATTTCAGAAACACCCTGAACCTCCCGGTTTTTTTGTTTATAACAGGTAGCTGTTCAGGTAAGTCCTCCAAGGTGTATGATCCTGGTCTGAACGTTTGAACTACCCTGGAGAAATTAATAGTATTCACATCCACAGGTACTGCGTCTGGCATTTCCAAGCCGTTGTAACCTTTCATTTGCTTCTTTGCTTCTTTCATCGTAGTTTACCATACAAGTAGGACGATTATAGCTAATGAAACATATAATTTTTATAACATATTGAACCCATGCCTTTCAGATCATGTATAATTTTTCTAAAGCATGGCTGGTTATCGCAGTTCAATCCAGAAATGGTCGGTCGCACAATGAACAACTATTATGCATATTTAAAATTTTGCTACTCACAACGTACCCTGCATACCAGCAAAGGATTTCAGCATTCGACGCTACTAAACACATTGTTCTCGAAGTGAAAAATGGATAGTCAGAGAAGCATTTTGTTGAAGGAAAAGATCTGGAACGGATCGGTTAACATTAAGGTCGTATTGGACTTGGGAGAAAGTCAGGGCGAAAAGGAGTTCCTAGCTAACGTTGCTAGAGTATCTTATTTTCCATTTTATTTCGATTCAATTGTTGCATATTTTAAGAATTTCTTGCCCGAGATAAAGTATTCTGCAGTGTGGCTAGCATATGAAGACGTGCCCATCAAATGGAATCTACCGGTGGGGGTCTTGTATGATAACTTGTTGTTACCGTCTAGATTAAACCTGAAGCTAACCAGAACATGGACCCTTGACCTAAGATATCAGAGCTATCCGGCGGAGCACATCATCCCCTTTATATACAAAAATAGCGATATGACAATTAATTATATTAAATCAATGGAGGAAGTTCTCATCAACCAGTTGAAGCAATCGTGCTATGTTATCTGTGGAAATTCCAAACCCATTATGACATTGAGCCAACTGGATACGACGAACTTGCTTGACTCCATTAAGTCCCATAATTTAAAATTATACAGGGAAATGAGTAAGAAGATAACCCCCGGAGTATTTCAGAAAATACCCATTAAGATCTATGTATCTGGAACAAACAATATTATAAATGCACCAATAAACCCCCAAGAACATAAAACACTTGAATCTATATTACAAACTTATCTACCTAATCTATTAATGGATAATGTTGTCCTGATATATGTCCATGGTATAAATGCGGACACACTAATAAAACAAGAACAATCTAATTTAGTTGAACTTTGGCAGTATTTCAAATACTTGGACAACTTTTTGTATGTAATTATAATTGCAAATAATTAAGAATCTAATCGGCTCTGAAAACAGCTTGAAGCCAGTTACGGTACATCTTTAACTTCTTCTTTCTATTAACTAATAATCTTCTATCCGTTGCAACCTTTTCTTCAATAAAAGGACCGCCTTTACAGAAAATTTCACGTAACTCCTCTTCAGTAAAGAAGTAAACTCTTGTTCCGTCACCTCTGATGTAGAAATTGTCATCTAAAAGTCTTCCCTTCTTGAATCTAACTTGAGCAAGATCGTACCTTCCATAATCACGGAATAAGATTTCACCACCAGGCTTTAATAATTTTGATAAATTATTAACAGCATGCTTCCATTGATCTGGATGTAAAGCCGAAAACACAAAAACCATGATGAGTATGTCGACTGAGTTAGGCTCTAAATCTTCAGGGAGCTTTCCTTCATCATTTGCTAAGTCCCAAACAGAAGAATATGCAATACCTTTTTCATTATTTTCCTGGAATGTTGGATTAGATTTCACTAAGTCCACAGCAACTTTCGAGTAGTCACAGGCAACAATTTTTAAGTTAGGATTTTTATTTTGGTTTAAAATAGGAAAAAAAGTATTACCAGCACCACATCCAATTTCAAAAATTGTCTTTGGTTCTTTGAAATCTTCAGTCGTGACCTTATATAACGAAGGAAATTCTATCTGTAACCACTTTCTATCTTTGAAGAAATTTTCTCTGTTATTCTTATAAAAGATATCCCAATATTTTGCTGGATTTGAATTATATAATGCTTTATCAAAATCCTTGACTGGGTTCTCGTATTGTTTAGCTATCATCTCCTTGGCCTGTTGGATCTGTTCTTCTCCCCATTCGGCATGATCCCATGCATTATGATTAAATACTTCATCATCATTAGAAAGAAGTCGTTGGCCAAAAGTAAAAGGAGAATCCTTTCCTATTCTAGAGTCAAGGCAAGGTTTAACATCCTTTATTTTATCTTCTGTAGCTTCGTCTATCGTCATTTATGGCTACTATTCTAAATTCAGTTATCTCATCAAAAAAAAATATTTTCAGAATATTTTGTGTTTATATACAGATTATCTATTCTCCAGAATACGCTCCCTTGTTTTACGCAAGCTAATACGTAACTAGTCAGATTCTCATCTATTACCTAAATGGTATTAAATAATATAAAAACATAAATATTGATAATAATGCAAAAACTTCTATTTATTCATAAAATGAACTTCTCCGTCTAATTCTTGTAATCTCGAAGCAGCCTGTTCACTAGTTAAATCCCTCTGAGCTTCACCTAACATCTCAAACCCTACACAGAATTTCTTAACAGAAGCAGATCTCAATAATGGTGGGTAGAAGTGCATGTGGAACCAGGAGCTTTCCTTTACATCCTCAGAACAGTCGAGTGGCGCTTGATGTATACCCATGGAGTAAGGGAAGAATGTATTAAATAAGTTGTCGTATTTGGTTGTCAACTTCTTCAAAATAGAAGCAAGATCTTTCTTGTGTTTTTCATTAAAATCTTGTGTTGATCTCAAGTGCCCTTTGGAAATCAATAATGTTTCAAAAGGCCATAAAGCCCAGTATGGAACGACAACAATAAAAGAGTCGTTCTCCAATACAATTCTCTCCTTCTCCTCTAATTCCAACTCAACATAATCTCCCAACATGTGAGAATTATGTCCTTTGCGGTAGTTTGACATATTCTTAAGCTCGTGATCAACTTCAGTTGGTACTATGTCCAAACACCAGGCTTGGCCATGTGGATGTGGGTTTGAACAACCCATCGCAAATCCCTTATTTTCAAAAATTTGTAAGTACTTATAAGGAGCGGTCTTATCTAACGCTTCAACTTGTAAATTATCATATAAATCAGACCAAGAATCAATAATAGTACAGATCTCTTTCACCGTCATTAATGGTAGTGTTAAATTGTGATTTGGGGAGAAACAGATAACAAAACATTTTCCCTTAACCCCCAGCGTTTTTAATAGCCTACCCTTAAGGCTATCTGAATCATTATTACTATCAACATAGTCTGGTTGATCTAATCGAATAGCAGGGTAATCATTAAGAAATACATAAGTGGTTTCGTATTTAGGATTTGAATCTCCAGTTGCACGAATATTTCCTGGGCACAAGTAACATTTGGCATCATAGGAAGGTAAAACTTGTTTCTTTATCTCTTCTCTAGCACCTTGCCATGGTCTTTTAGCTCTGTGGGGAGAGCATAAGACATAAGTGTTTGTCAAAGGATTATATCTTCTATGTGAGTGATTTGTGAAATCAAATTCTTGAGTCATCTTGTAATAAGTAGGACCGTCCAAAGGCGTTATTGGGTTTAGTAAATGTTCCATTTCTAGCTGGGAATAAAGAAAATATGTAGAGTCTTATATAGTTTTCAAAATGTTTTTTGACTTCAGTTTTTTGAACGAATTATTGTAACGTTACATTATGAATTTTGGTTACGAACTCTGAAAAGTATACTTTTTCTTTTTGTTTTTTACCTTTTTTATTTTTTTTGCCTGCAGTTAGTAATATAAAAGCAAGAAATGTAATTTTCCGGTGTGGCGCAAATCATAATATTGATGTAACGTTACATTTTTCGCATATTTAATAATACTATATATAAACATACATTAAGGTAATTTAATGCACATCATGGTTCTAATGAAAATTGCAATGGTTTTTGAAGAATATTTCATCGTTACTGGCGGTGCCGGTTTTATTGGTTCTAATTTTCTTGATTACTTTGTTCAAAAATATCCTGACAGCTACTTTTTATGTTTAGATAAACTAAGTTATGTTAGCGATGGAACAACTAAATTTTTAGATGGAGTACTAAATAAGCCCAATTTTGAATTTCTAGAGATAGATATATCTCGGGGATTCTCTAGTCTATGTAACCTACTAAAAGGTTATGCCCAACAAGGACATTCAATTACAATAATCAACTTTGCTGCAGAGTCATGTGTTGATCGATCATTTAAGGACCCCAGTTATTTCATAACAAATAATATTTTAAGTACCCAAAATGTTCTTGAGAGTATTCGATTAATAAATTCAGAGTACCCAGATAAAGCTGTTGAACTCTTGCATGTATCGACAGATGAAGTATATGGTGAACAGAAAAATGGGGAGTCCGTAAATGAATTGGCAAGACTAAACCCAACTAATCCATACGCAGCATCGAAGGCATCTATTGACTTGATAATTCAATCATATCAATACTCATATAATATTCCAATTAGTATTGTTCGTTCTAACAATGTATATGGTCCTAGGCAATATCCAGAAAAAATAATTCCCATGGCAATACATTCATTAAAATGTAATAAACTAATTACTATACACGGTGATGGTTCTAACAGGAGAAACTACTTGCATGTTAATGACTTTATTAAATCAATTGAATTTCTCTTGAAAAACAAGCAAACTATAGGAGAAACGTATAATGTGGGAAATATTGAAGAAATAGACAACCTATCATTAGTCTCGCTTATTTGTAAATTATATTTTAAAGATAATAATATTCAAGTCGAAAACTTCGTTGAGTTTATTAAAGATAGGAATTTCAATGATTCTAGATATTTGCTTGACTTCGGTAAAATCATGGCATTGGGATGGAAGCCAGAAATTAATTTGAAACGTGGTTTGAAAGATTTAATCGAGAATCAATCTTTCAAACAGACTTATTAATTTTTCATATAGATAGTTCATTAATTTTCATGTCAAATAATGAACTCTTAATAGGCATATCTAGCGAATAGAAAGGGTCTTTCATGACATAATCTGAATATAGTAGATAAAGTTTTTTAAATATATCATTTGCAAGATCTAGCTGGGTACATAACTCACCTTTGCTTAAATTCTTATCATTAATTGGTTGTAAATTATGAACAATTGGATTTGGTGATGTGACTATGATGAATTTAATACCTGTTACTGTCTGGAAAATATAAAGGTTGAACAAATCTGTTTCAATGCTCTGTAAACCTGATTTGTTTGTATTTGGATTTTGAGACTTCCCACTGGAAAGTAAGTTCATATTACTACTTCTTTCTACCTCTAGTTCTTCATTAGATTTGGTAACTATTGGGTTGAGCTTCGAAGCTATCGCATGAACACCATGCAATGTTCCAGCCAAGATTAAATAATCATTAGCCGTTAATTTGTTCAATCCTGCATTTATATCTCTTTGGTATATCAAACCTCCAGCTTTATTCAATATATAAAGAGAATAGACCTTCATTTAAAGAAAAAAAATTACTTTCTATCAATTAGAAAGTATAAAAAAAGAATCTCGATATTCTAAAATGTTTTGTATAATCGAAGAACCGAAAAAAAGAAGTAAGCTTCCCCACCAGGAGTCGAACCTGGAATCTTCTGGTTCCAACCGAGAAGTGGTTACTGAATCGTAGCCAGACGCCTTGACCATTGGGCCATGAGGAACGAAGCTTGACCTTGTTAGGAAATGTTCCTAACAGTACCTTCACGTGCAAGCTATACACTATATAATTCGCATTTGTTGCAAACTCTACAAGTTTACTTTTAGAAATCAGTTTTTCCCATTATATCTAATTTATATACCATTATAAATATATTACTGTTTTCTGGTTAAATAACCTCTGAGAGTTCATCTAAATAAGAATTAAGGACTAAATCTAACTTAAAGGTCCGTAAGTTTCCTAGCAGACCTTGTTAGAGATCAAGATGTTATAAGAGAATATGGTAAACTGCTGTGACACGTGAGAGCCCTCTAAGAGTATAACACATCATACCACTTCCATAAGGAACAATATAAGGAACTAGACTAAGTAGACGTAATAGGTATGAATAGGACTAGCTGAGTATTTAGATAGTATTGATAATAATTATAAATCGCTTAGACTCACTTAAACCCCAACACAACTCTTAGAGACGTTGTTAGGATATGTTCCTAACAGTAACTTCGCGTGCAAGCTATACATAATATAATTCGCAATTGTTGCAAACTCTACAAATTTATTTTGGAGCGATCAGTTTTCCTGTTATATCTAAATTATAACAGCTGTTTTATCATTTTAGATTGTGTACCGAGGACCATCTAAGGTATCCTATATTTAAATTTTAATATGTATGGGTATACGGAAATTTTCTAAGTAGTTCTAAGGAAGTGAGACTTCAATAAGGTGATTTTATATATTCCGTCGTAACTAGAGCGATAGTTGGTTATGTTGTCGGTTCTTACTTTGAGAAGTTGAGTTAAAGATTGATATCTTAGAAATCTTTATATAAGATACACATTAATAATAAATATGTAAATAGACTAACTAATTAGCTGATATTTTTGAATCCTTAATCTAATTTATAGTGAGCTTCAAAATCATGTCTGAAGGGTTTACTGTGACTGTAGTCTGCACACTATTAATTATTCTGATAAACACCTGCACCTATGAGGCAGATGTGCCAAAATCGTATCTGATAAATAACCAGACCAACTTGCTAGTCTATTGTTTTTTATTTTTAGTTATGCTGTATTTAACTATATGAATCTCATTGAGTATTTTTCATTTAGTAGTACACATAGTGGCTACGCTCAGGTGTGCTTATTCTTTGAAGAAAATAAGCCATAATGAGGCATTTTTCTTGTCACCACGGTTTACCCGCAGGGTCAAAGATAGAACAGAATTGCTAGTAGTAATTTGCAATGACTGGGGTTATGTGGTCACTGAATACTTAGAGCTTATCATGTTTGCTGAATATAATCGGCCCCATATATTAGACAAAGAGTGGCCGCCAAGATACTACCCCTGTTATGAGGGAATGACCCAGAAAATGGCTACTATCTGGATACATTGAACGATATTTTATTCAGGATTGCTATACAGAGAGGACAAACTGTAGAAGAGTTAGTAGAAGAGTTGATAGAAGAGTTAACAGAAGAGTTGAGAGAAAATTATAAGACAGAAACGATATTAGCAATAGAGATGAAGAGGCTCTCTGTGTTTATCCAGGGTGTGCAAAACAGAGGTATGAGAAATGAAGCACTTGCAATATTTCAGAGTTATAAAGGACAATTACATAATAGACAACGTTTTGTGATATGATCTATGGCTAAAATGAGTACGATATCAACTCCATTGAGTATTGTCTTGAGTGGCAGATCCGCGCAGTAGTCAAGTATATGAATACATCAAATACACTGTGGATATAATATAATACAGCAGCAATATAGGTTTAATTAGTTTATATTATTCGTATACTATTTTTATCTATTATTTATATTTTGAAAAATATTATAAAATTCCCAAATTTAATTAATTATTTTATATATTTCGCAGTTTTTCTACATCTATGTAAATAGCGTCTAAACAAAACTATACTTAATTTTCGATCCGTAGACTTCTCCTTTTTTCAAAATTACTTGCTTTTTCCAGTCATCAAAAGAGATGGCACTAATGTATCTACCAGGTTCGATACAAAATCCACATCTACTGGAAGCACCTTTTGTATCAACATAATCACCAGAATAAAATTGGAAAGATGGCTCAGTTGTTGCAAATACGAGCTTAAAAGATGTATCTGGATGAGAGACTTCAAAAATGTCCTTATAATCATTTGTTCTTGTATCAATTTTGAAATCTTCATTTTCTATAATGAAACAGTAATCAAAAAAATCAGCTTTTGATAATTTAGTTTCATTTCTTATGTCCTTTGAAAATTCAATTATATTTCCATTAGGCAACAATGTCTTCGGATCGACTTCTAAGATCTTATTCGAAATAGATTTGATCGTAGATCCATCAAAAGTCAGGTTATCCAGAATATTGAAATAAGAATGATTAGTCAAATTAACAATCGTAGAAGACTCTCTGGATTCTTCAGTTAATTTAGCCTCAAATTCTATTTCAACTGAAGTGTCAGTAATGTAATATCTAACTATTGTGTCTAATTCTCCAGGGAAACCATTATTACCGCTCTCATCTATAAACAAAAATTCAAGAACAGTATATTTTTCCTCTTCCTTTATGACAGGACCTAAAAAGAATTGCTTATCATATCCATTATTACCACCATGCAAAGTGTTCTTTCCATTTTCATTAACAGTAGTAGAATATTCTTTGGATTCAAGTTTAAAACTTGCATTTGCAATTCTATTCGCATACCTTCCAACTGATGTTCCGAAGAAAGGGTTTGATTTCAAAAAATAGTCATCACCATCATCATATTTTCCAACTATTGATCTTCCCTCATAAGTGATATTTTGAATCAATGCACCATAATTTGCTATGGATACAACTAAATCATTTTTAGTAATTGTATGTAATCTGTTTTTGAATCCCACAGAACTGAATAAGTTCCATTCATATGATTTGATCTGATAACCAAACGGATTCATCGTTGTCCATTTCCATAAATCTTTGCAAGCATCTTCAATTGATAATTCAGCTTTCCATTCTAATTCTTTGTTAGCTCTTGAGGGATTTGCCGTCAAATCAAGAACATCACCATCCCTTCTAGGAGCAATTTCATAAGGTAATTCTCTTCCAACAGCTTTGCAGAATGCATGGTAAACATCAAAGACAGTGGAGCCTTTTCCAGTACCTAAATTCCATTCTCTTAATAAACCTTTGTTTTCCTCTAATTTATTTAAGTAATTTAATGCTGCAATATGCCCTTTGGCAAGGTCAACTACATGAATGTAATCTCTAATTGGAGTACCATCGTGGCTGTCATAATCATTTCCAAAGATGGATAATTTTTCCCTTCTTCCTACTGCAACTTGTGCAAGGTATGGCAATAAATTATTTGGAATTCCCAAAGGATCTTCTCCAATTAAACCTGATGGATGTGCTCCAATAGGGTTAAAATATCTTAAGATAGCGGATTTCCATAAATTATCACTAGCATAAAGATCTTTTAAGATATTTTCGATAGTATACTTGGTCTTACCATATGGATTGGTTGGATCATTTGGACAATGTTCCGGGATAGGGATCATATCTTCAAATCTTGTCACATCTCCATAAACAGTTGCAGAGGAACTGAAAACAATAGTTTTACAGCCATTTTCTCTCATAACTTTAAGTAAGTTAACAGTCCCACCAACATTATTATCATAGTACTCTAAAGGAATCTTGGTTGATTCTCCAACCGCTTTTAATGAAGCGAGATGGATTACACCTTTGATCTTATTCTCTTTAAATACATTCGATAATTTCTCATTGTTGTTAATATTAATGTCATAGAATTTGACTTGTTTTTTGGCAATAAATTCAACTCTTGCAACTGCATCATAACTTGAGTTAACAAGGTTATCAACAATAATAACATTATATCCGCCTTTAACCAACTCAATAACAGTATGGGAACCAATATAGCCGGCTCCACCAGTAACTAAAATATATTCCATTGTGTCTATTTGGAGTTCTTATAGTTTCTTTGATTTAGGGAAAGGTGGGTTTATTCTTATATTTATAACATCCGTGTAGTGGTTTTTTTACAAAATAATTATGAAATTTATGTAACGTTACATTACATAAATGATGCTCACGCTCGTAACAATATTTGGGGAATGTGGGTAAAAGAAATACTTTCGTTGCTGAACAATTATTTGAGAATTCTAATAAGCTCTTTGAACATATTAGAATAATGCCAAATCAGGAACTAATGATTTCTCTATGATATGGCTGGATATATATTGATATACATGACTTGTGAACTAAATTATTTAGCTTGTAGCCTACTCAATTTGAGAAATTCCCGGAATACCCTCCAACTCAATACTTTATGCATCAATGCGCAATTATTCCAGTTAAAATGTAACGTTACATTATTGTTTCGTGAAGCTTTCGAATTTATTTTGTATAAATATAACAGATTCTGGAGATGTTTTCTTAATTTAAAATTTTAAACATATTATTTAAAATGGCTGATATAGTTCCTACTTTTCACGATTTATCGTTTTATTCCAATCCTGATCTGAATATAACGAGATATGAAATATTGAAATCTAGGTTCAACGATCTCTTTCATGAAGACCCTAAGTATTTTAGTAGATCACCCGGTAGAGTTAATTTAATCGGGGATCATATTGACTACAGTTATTTTTCAGTGTTGCCAATGGCTATTGATGTAGATGTTGTAGCAGCGGTCGGAATTTCAGATGATACTAAGATTGTCTTAACGAATACAGACCCAAAATTTAAAGATGAAATATTTGAGTTACCTAAAAACGGTGATGTCATTGAAATCGACCATTCCAACTTTTCTTGGGCTAGTTATTTCAAATGTGGTTTAATCGTTGCTCATAAGTACATTATAGAGAAATACCCTGAATTTGTGGGGAATGGTAAGAAGCCCTTAAAGGGATTGAAATTAACATTTGATGGAACTGTACCAACTGGTGGAGGTTTATCATCTTCTGCTGCTTTCTGTGTTTGTTCAACTTTGGCGATTCTTAAGGCTAATGGAATCAACGAAGTCCCTAAAGAAGATCTCACGAAGATCACTGTTGTCTCAGAACACTATGTCGGAGTGAATACTGGAGGAATGGATCAATGTGCATCAATTTATGGAGAAAAATCAAAGGCTTTACTAATTCAATTTAAGCCGAAGCTTATTGGTCTTCCATTTAAGTTTCCTGTAACTCACCCTAATGATATGGTTTTTTTGATTTCCAACAGTTTGTTTGAAGCAAATAAGCACGAAACTGCTCCAACAAATTACAATTTAAGAGTTGTTGAAGTAGCTGTTGCTTCAGAATTGTTGGCTAAAAAGTTTGGCTTGAACTTGATACAAGATTCTAACTTAAATACTGGTACACTCAGAGGATTTATGGATAGTTACTTCACTACTTATTTGAAGGAACCAGAATGGGATGGCACTGACATTGATATTGGAATCGACCGTTTATCAAAATTACTAGTGCTTACTGAAGAATTGTTTACCAAGGAAGAAAAGGTCGGTTTTACATCTGCAGAAATTTCTACAAAATTAGGCATTTCAGAGAAGGACTTTGAATCGAAGTATTTATCAAAATTTCCAGTTCGTTATGAGATTTTGAAGTTATATCAAAGATCTAAACATGTATTTTCAGATTCTTTAAGAGTTTTGGAAACTCTTAAATTATTGAGAGATTTTGATGGAAATTCAGACAGATTTTTGACAAGCTTGGGTAGTCTAATGAATGATTCTCAAGTATCAGCTGGCGTATTTAACAATTCTTCGAACGAACAAATAGAGAAGTTATGTAAAATTGCTAGAGAAAATGGTTCGTATGGTTCGAGAGTCACCGGTGCAGGTTGGGGTGGTTCTGTTGTTCATTTGACTACATCCGATAAAGTAGACATTATTATTGAAGCATTAAAAACTCAATACTACCAAAAAGAAGTAGTCGGTATTACCGATAAAGAATTAGATCAAGCAATTGTGATTAGTAAACCAGCAACTGGTACTTGTATAGTTGAATTATGATACAATTATTTAGAAGTTTGAATATACAAATTATTGTGTGAGTATGTCTACGAATGCGAAAAAAATTATGAGCTGATTTTTATTTTACATCATACCATGCTCAAATGATCAGATTATTGTAACTTGAATTAAAACTATATAACACGGTGGGTATAGGACTTCCCTTAACTCTTTAAATAGTAATGCAAATGATACAATGGCAATAGATATAATTCCACTTTTAAATTCTAGCCTGCTACCAACAGGTTGCAATACATACATTAACAATACCTTAAAGGAAGACGTGAACATAAACGGCTTTATGATTAACGGTAAAATCAAATTAATTAAGAAAATAGGTGCTGGCACTTATGGACTAATTTACCTAGTTGAAGATATAATGACTGAACGTCTTTATGCTGCAAAGATAATTTTGAAGGACACTGACATGACTCTCTGTTCTTCAAAAGATACCAAGGTAAGAAAAGCAATGATAATGAGAAGAATATATGACTATCTCACATTAAATAGTGAAGTAAAAGCTACCGAATTAGATTTGAATTATATCAGGAAAGAAGGTAAAGATATCTCCTATTTAAAGGAGATTGCACTTCATTTAGAACTTCACGAACACAAAAATATCGTTACGATCCATAAAGTCTTTAGTTTAGATAATGTAGCAGTTGTTATCCTTATGGATTATTATGAACAAGGTGATTTATTCAAGAATATTATTGACGATCAGATATTTGTACACACCCCATCATATCAAGACAGAATCTCGTTAATGAAAAATGCTATGTTACAATTAATCGAAGCGGTTAGATATTGTCATTCCAAGGGAATATCTCATTGTGACTTAAAGCCTGAAAATGTAATGGTGAAATACAACGTGAAATATGAAAAAGAAAATCATAAATCTATAGTGAACTATGAGGAAATCCAAATTGCATTGATAGATTTCGGACTAGCCATGGATTCTGATATAATATGTTGTAATGCTTGCAGAGGCTCTAGTTTTTACATGGCCCCGGAGAGAGTAATTAACTTTAAAACAAACCCATTTATCTGGTACTTTGTTGATTTGAGTCAGTATAAATCCATTCCAAGCAATGAAGGAGATAAAGACATATATTTTCCCACTAATGCAGGTGATAAATGGTCTTTAGGCGTTCTTCTTATTAACATCACCTGTTCTATGAATCCCTGGACCATTGCTTCTCCATCTAAAAACTCCGGGAACCTGGTTTTCAGAACATACTTGTTGCATAATAAATCTATTTTACAAACGATACTTCCAATATCGAGTCAGTTTAACAGTCTTTTAAACAAGATCTTCATGATAGACCCTAATGACCGCATTGATCTTAACAATTTACAGGATGAAATTGTAGTTTGCGATTTTTTCCACAATAAGCCTTCAGTTCGTAACCATCTTATTTCTCCACCGCATTCCGAATGTGAGACGGCTACGAGTGAGGAGTCTACATTCAGTGTCACTAATTAAGATTCACCTACAGAATAAATTAGCTAGTTGTAAATCAAAGGTAAATAACAGAATAAAAGCATAAATTAGCATTTTACTACGCAGTACAAATACTCACATGTAAGAGTGTATTGTTCTTTTGGCTTTGATTAACCTAATTTGTACTCAAACTCCACTCACAAAGCACACATTTGGTATCTGCTACTTGTTTGGAGTAAGTGCCAAAATCTAATGCAAGAACAAGGTTTGTGTCCACGAATGCCAATCGCTTATATGACGCAAAACATGTTTGTTTCTGTTGTTCTGTGAACACAATACTTGCTGAATAATCCAGATTTTGAAATTGCTATAGAATTTTCGAAGGAACGTATGATCACATTTTACATAATCCTAAGAATGCAGCACTATTTGTAAAGTATTTGTCAGATATTTTTTAAAATAAACGGATAAACCGGAGATTCACCCAAAAATTTGGTAACATATACATGAAGAAAATTAGAGATAGTCTGAAAACAGGCAACTTTTCTGAAAAATTTGCCGTCTGTATGGGGTCATAAGTCAGTGCATGCATGCTCCCCAGCGTCTCCTTCTGGGGGCGCGCTCAAAACCAACAGCATCTCACTTCATTGAGCACTGAATGACTTAGAAATTTGTAATATACCTGTTTAAGAAACTGCTGAGTATCACCCCTTTTAACTAGAAGTCAGTACATTTCCGCATATCTATTGCCTCGCAAGATTCAAAGTGGTTCATCAGTACTAAGAAACCATGAGACGAGAAGGAGTCTTGTACACGCAGTGCAGGTGCCTTTTCTCCCGGACTGCTATTATGCTGTCATGGGTTACGTCGTTATGCAGTTCTATCGTTTTCGGATATTATTTTTTTTGACCAGCCTGAATTCTAGCCTTGAAACATTCTGATTTTTCTCAATTTGGCGATTCTGCGTCGATTTGGCCTGCATAGTAAGCCAAATCTCTCGTTTTGGTGCGGCACACGTATACTTTGATGAAACGTTACAATGATCCCCGGTAATCCCGCACAAAATTTTCCTGGATGATGCATAACTCCACATAAAGTCATATATACATGAAAATCCGAAGCAAGATAATTGGTGCATTGAACATGCTGTTCCGGACATTCATGCATCTCTGGAAAATTACCCCACCAGTTAGACTTTCTTATTGTAATGAATAGTATTTGTGTCCCAAAGAGGTAGAAGAAAAAAATTCTGTAGTAGTATAAATTGAATGGACTGTCGCTATCTGAAAGAGCTGTTATTCAGTCTGTCTATAGAATTTAAGTTCTGAAAATTTAATATGGCTTTCGAGGACAAACTTGTTAAGCCAGCCTTAAAGGTGAAAAACATATTAGACAAATTTCCTAATATTCACAATGTTTACTTTATAACTGGTATTTCATGTATATCAGGTATGATGTTTGGTTTCGATATCTCTTCGATGTCTGCTATCATTAGTACTGATCATTATCTTAATTTTTTTGATCACCCAGGATCCACTATGCAGGGTTTCATCACTTCCTGTATGGCTTTAGGTTCCTTCTTCGGTTCTATTTGTTCTACCTTTGTTTCTGAACCATTTGGTAGAAGAATTTCTTTATGGATCTGTGCATGTTTGTGGTGTATTGGTGCTGCTATTCAATCATCTGCTCAAAACAGAGCCCAATTAATTGTCGGTCGTATTATTTCTGGTTGGGGTGTTGGTTTTGGCTCTACAGTTGCTCCAGTCTATGGTTCAGAATTGGCACCAAGAAAGATTAGAGGTTTGATTGGTGGTCTTTTCCAATTTTTTGTCACCTTAGGTATCTTGATTATGTATTTCATTAGTTATGGCTGCAGTTTCATTGACGGGGTTGCTTCCTTCAGGGTTGCATGGGGTCTTCAAATCGTTCCTGGTCTTTGCTTATTCTTTGGTTGTCTTATTATTCCTGAATCTCCAAGATGGTTAGCTAAGAATGGCTACTGGGATGAGGCTGAAGAAATAGTGGCTAGCATACAAGCCAAAGGTGACAGACAAGATCCCGATGTCTTGATTGAAATTTCTGAAATTAAGGAGCAAATTATGCTTGATGAACACATCAGAGCATTTACGTATGCTGATTTATTTAAGAAGAAATATCTTATGAGAACTTTCACTGCAGTCTTTGCTCAAATTTGGCAACAATTAACAGGTATGAATGTTATGATGTATTATATTACTTTTATCTTCCAGATGGCTGGGTACAGTGGTAATGCCAACTTAGTTGCATCTTCTATCCAATATGTGATTAATACTTGTGTGACGGTTCCAGGTTTATTTATGTTAGACAAAATTGGTAGAAGAGCTCTCTTAATTGGTGGTGCCATTAGTATGATGACTTTCCAATATGCATTAGCCGGTATTTTAGCTACTTACTCTGTCCCATTTCCAGATTCAGGAAATGAATCGGTTACTATCAGAATTCCAGACGATCATAAACCAGCAGCTAAAGCAGCTATTGCTTGTTGCTACTTATTCGTTGCATCTTTCGCAGTTTCTTGGGGTGTCGGAATCTGGGGTTACTGTGCAGAGATCTGGGGTGACAATGCTGCACGTCAAAGAGGAGCCGCTGTTTCTACTGCTGCTAATTGGATTTTGAATTTTGCCATTGCTATGTACTCTCCTTCTTCTTTTAAGAATATTAACTGGAAGACATATATTATTTACGGTACATTATGTATTTGTATGGCTATTCATGTTTTCTTCGGTTTCCCGGAAACCAGAGGAAAGCGTTTGGAAGAAATATCTCAAATTTGGGAAGAAAAAATCCCAGCTTGGAAAACTTCTTCCTGGAAACCTCGTGTTGCTATCTTATCAGATGCCGAATTAGCCCATAAGCTTGATGTTGCACATGCTGAACATAATAACAAGGATTTAATGGAATCTACCAATTCTCATTCTATTGAAGAAAAGGAGGTTGGTAAATAACCTTAAGTTTAATTCTCTACAATATGTTTTCTTCATTTAAGATGATATAATTTAATACCTAAATAGAGTATAATTTTTTAAATAATGCCTAAGCTGAATGCTAATAAATAAGAAACTAAACTAAAGACATTTTAGCCAATTCTAGAACTGAATCTTTTGATTCAGCTCCACCGATAAAACCTGCAGCATGAATAAAGATACATCCTGGAACACCGGTTTCCTTAGACAACTCTTCATCTCTAAGACCTCTCCATTTTTCAGGTAACCCTAATCTAAATTCAAAAGAAGTTGAGGTAACTGAAACGGTGGAGATTCTCCATTTACTAGATGAATCTTGGAATAATACAAATTTGATTGTACCTTGCTCGTGGGCATCCTTCTCAATAGCATACAAATGTTCCTTCCATGGACAGAATCTTTCCAAGATAATTATTTCTCCTGATGGGTGAATCTCCTTTCTCTGCTTGAAAGCTTCTTCAACTATAGACTTAGCTGGCAACCATGAATTACCGTACCCCTTCAAAAGGTTTAAAAATACAGTTCCCATTAATTCACTACTCTGTAAAAATAATCTATCAAAATCTTCATCGGTTGGGTCAGTGTTCCAAGATGGATTTAACTTTGAAACTATTGAAGGTAAGGTTATATTCCTGTCATTAAATTTTTTAGTGGCTTCAACTTCTGGGGAGTAGTTATTAATACCATTATCATTAGCATCCAAAGACTCAATGAACTCCTTATATATTTTGTTGAACAAAAGATCTATATTCTTATTATCGTCAATTTCCAAAACCTCACTAATAATTTCTCTACCGAAGTGCTTGTAGATCAAACCAGCGGAAGATAATTTGGTTTTATAGTCAGAGGAAAAAGTTTCCTTGAACTCTCTTTGATGATGGTCAAAGAATTTGACACCGTCGTATTTTCCACCAACATCAATGACAATATCACTTTGTTCCCAGTCATCTGGATTTCTGGATCTGATTAATTGACTATCTTTGAATTTTGGTAATAATCTAATCAAATAGACAGCTAAGGATTCGTCCGCATGGAATGAACCTGAATGAGTACAAACTTTCAACATCTTTGAATCTAACTTTGCTCTTTTTAATTCTGACATTATAATTTCGATTACCCAAGTTTTTTTTATTAGCGATGAGGTTTGTTTTATTCCGCAAGTGCGTCTGAACAAAAAAAGTATTTTGCAATGTTTGGCAATTGAATACATGTTCAGATAAATAGTGAATAGTGCCATTCCTCATCATATATATATCTTTAACTAAATATATTTCAGCTGGTATCAACTTTATATATCTTCGTGAATTCACTTCTATATATTCCCATCAATTTATTGAGCTATCACAATACATACTGGAAATTCATCGGGTGTTAATAAACAGTCAATCTAGAAATACAAGAAAAATATATTCATTATCTGCGTTCATACTACAATAGTTGTAACTGCTAGCCTGGCTGCTGTTTCGGTTACTGAAGGAATCATTATTATTCCTGTATTCTCATTGGATAAAAAATTGTGTTACTTTTAAACAGTGAATATATTTTCCAGAAGTAAACGAATTCAGTTTTCGGCCCTCTAATTGAAGCAGTCAGCTATGTAATAAAATATTGTCCGCAGGTAGTATACTTCATAGCACAAAGTGATAATCTCTTGCAACTTCCTGATTCTCATGGAATATAATAACCAGTAGCGCTAATTGCCCAAATAGGAAATATGCTGCGCTTACTTATCATAAATCAAATATAAATTGATACGCTTTCCTTGTATAATAGTATTTCTGAGATCAAGTTTGTTCACTATAATATGTCAATTGCATTTGATAATTTTTTAACTAAAGAATCCTTCGAAGGGTATGAAGACCCAGAGAAGTATAAGAAATGGGTACCGAAGGTGGAGAAATACAGAGAAGATTTAAAGAATGCCATTGGATCAGAATACAAAATTCAATTACCAAAATCTATTGAAGAGCTTTCTAAAGATCAATTTAACTCTCTTGATTATTTATACAAAGAAAAGTTGTTAACTCCTGAAGAATTCGAGATAACTGATTCGTCTGCAACGAAGTTACAAACCAAAATTGCCAGCGGTGAATGGTCATCAGTTCAAGTTTTCAAGGCTTTCTCTAAGAGAGCTGCAATTTGCCACCAATTGACCAATTGTGCTATGGATATATTTTTTGAAAAGGGTTTGGAAAGAGCTGAGTACTTGGATGAGTACATCAAGACCCATGGAAAGACGATTGGGCCATTACACGGTATTCCAATATCTTTGAAAGAACAAATGAACTTTAAGAATAGAATTACAAATGGTGGTTATGTCTCAATGCTTGTTAATATTCCAAAAGAGCATGGGGTCACTAACCAGGTGTTAGAAAACTTAGGTGCTGTTTTCTACGTAAGAACAAACCAACCTCAAACGTTAATGCATTTAGATTCTAATAATAACATCGTGGGTTTAACAAGAAATCCATATAATTTGGCCTTAACATCTGGTGGATCATCTTCCGGTGAAGGTTCCATTGTATCTTTCGGTGGTTCAGCAATTGGTGTTGGTTCAGACATCGGTGGTTCAATTAGAGCTCCTGCAGCATATTCAGGTTGTCATGGGTTAAGACCAACTAGCAGAAGAATAGCTACAAATGGTGGTGTTTCTGGAGGTAAGGGTCAAGAAAGTGTCCCAGCAGTAGTAGGGCCAATGGCAAGAAATGTAGACGATATTGAGTTATGGATGAAGTCCTATATTAATGATGGTAAGCCATGGTTGCTCGATGCAGTAACTATACCATTACCTTGGAGGGAAGTTCCAACTCCAAATATAAAAGACTTAACAATCGCAGTTATACATGATGATGGACTTGTTAAGCCTACCCCTCCAATTACTAGAGGTTTAAAGGATACTATATCGAGATTGGAAAATGCTGGCGCCAGAATTATTGAATTTACTCCTATGAGAACGAAAGAGGCATTTGAAACTGTTCATAAGATGTACTGCTGTGACGGAAACTACATGCAAAAAAAATTCTTATCAGAATCAGGTGAGCCTCTCACCAAATTGACTAAATGGAACTTGAACTACGGGGAAGGTGCAAAAGCACTCTCTGTAGCTGAGAATCGTGAATTAAATTTCATTAGAGATAGCTTAAGACAACAATATTCTTCATTTATGATAGAGAATAAGATTGATTTTATTTTGTGCCCAGCCTATAATAATGTTGCACCAAAAGTGGAAGAAGTATATAACTGGTCCTATACTTCCTTATTTAACATATTGGACTTCCCTACTCTTACATTCCAAACTGGTTTATTCCAAGATGCAAAAATTGATAAGTGGGATGATGCCCACGCTACATACAAATTTAGAAGTGACCTTGAAAAACTTGAATTAGAAAATTATGATCCAGAGGAATTTGTTGGTGCCCCAATAGGATTACAATTGGCTGGGAGAAGATACTTTGATGAAGAAGTTGTAGCTGCTGGTAAGGCAATAACCCAACTCTTAGGCTCAAATATATAATCTATATGATTCATAGGCAATTATTGTATACAGGATATATTACATCTATTTACGCAGAAAGATTTTTGTCATTGAATTTAAATGTAATTCACGTAGCAACAGCAATGCAATATAACGAAGAAGATATTGAAGACTTTGACGCTTGTTCAGAGGAAGAAGAATTCAATGAAGACAATTTAGATGACCAGGAATACGATAAATTATATGAGCTACTTCCTGAATTGAAGAAAGAACTTGCTTCATATAATGATGAAATTCCGGAGTTAAATTTAAAAGAAGCTTTGTATTACAATTACTTTGACATAGAAAATTCATTGATAGAAATTAAATCAAAATTTCCGAAGAAAAAAAGTACGTATTTTTTAATTCAATTTATCGTTTCATTTGTTTCTTTGATTTATCTGTCAAGAAATTAATATCTATTGGAACATCGATCTATGAATTTTAACGTAAAGTTCTAGGTTCTAATAATAATACTTGCTCAGACGACATAGTTTCTTTAGAAAGCAATAAACAAGTCTCCAAATTGGCGCTGCTTGCTAAAATGAGATCCTCAAAATCAAATACTGGGATAGGGTTAAGAAAGACACCGAACTTAATGGATCTAGCTAAATCTAGAAGTTCGATTACGGCAAAAAGTAAACCGCAAGATGAAATTCCTGGCAATAAGTCATTAGACATATTAAAGAACTTGCGCTCACGGAGCCTGAAGTCTGAATCAAACAGAACTGACACGAAACCAAATGGACTTTTTATAAACAGGATTAGGAATAATAAGAATAAAGCTGGAGTGAGTAATAACATCCATGATGATATTAACATACTTGATAGTGTAAAAAAGCCTAATTTTGAAAATGCTAAACCTATAAATGAACAAACAAAGAGCCCCCAAGCTTTAAATTGTACTGATATGAATCTTGATCTCGTTTTGGATGCATCAAACCTTTTGGATGATCCCGTAACGTCGGTGTCAATGTTTTTGTTCGATCGTAAGCGGAAACTTGTGGATTGTTTAGAGTTTAGTACGATGGAAAATAGAAAGAAACGAAACCATCATAATGAAGATTTATTTTATCAAATTACTAACATAGATTCTAATTCAGAATTGATCAATAAAGCTAAGAAGACATTTAAGGAGCTTAGTCCTGATGATAGAATTATTGAAGCTCAAAAGAATGCTTTTGAAGAAAATATGCAAGGGTTAAAAATATCTGATAACACAGACCGGAAATCGTCTTTAAACACTAGCGAGAATAAAGCTGTTCCAGTCAAGACAAAGCCATTCAAGAATATTGATATTATTTCATCAATATCTACTAATAGGGATTATATCAAGCCTCACAAATCCTTTGTTGTTATTGGGCACGTTGATGCCGGAAAATCTACTTTAATGGGAAGAATTCTCTTTGACCTCGGTGCTGTCGATGCAAAGACTATTCATAAGTTGACACGAGAATCCGAAATGAGTGGAAAGGGTTCGTTTGCTCTTGCATGGGTTATGGATCAAACCACAGAAGAAAGAAACAGAGGTGTTACTGTCGATATTTGTACGACCAATTTTGAAACGACTGAATGCAGATTTACTGCCATAGATGCGCCTGGTCATAAGGATTTTGTCCCTCAAATGATTAGTGGTGTTTCACAAGCAGATTTTGCTTTATTAGTTACAGATTCCATTACTGGTGAATTTGAAGCCGGATTTGGGCTTGATGGTCAAACCAAAGAACATGCAATAATTGCTAGGAGTATAGGAATTCAAAAACTTTGTGTACTTATAAATAAAATGGATAGGGAGGATTGGGATGAGACTAGATTTTTAGATATTCGTAGCCAGCTACAAGAATATTTAACTAGCGAAGAAATTGGATTTCAAACAAATCAAATTGAATTCATTCCTATATCAGGTTTGACTGGTTTTAATGTAGTAAAGAATGATTATTCTATTCCTGAATTTGAATGGTATGAGGGACCAACTTTAGTTGACTATTTAAATAAAGTGGAAATATCAAACCAATCTTTGGATAAGAATAGGTTGATTGAGCTTGAAAGGGATGATTTTAATTACAGCATTAGCGATGTTTTTGACGTTTCTAGTAATGAGTTTGGTGTTATGGGAAAAATAAATTCTGGTATTATTCAAGCTGGCGAAACTATAACTATTTTGCCTTCAAATGAGCATCTACAAATTCAGTCTATAACTTTGAATGACCACCTTGTAGACTTTGCAGCTATTGGTGATATTGCTCAAATGAATTTTAAAGTTAATCAGCTTTCTAATAAAAATAAAGATGATATCAGTATTGGTGATTTAGTAGTTGGGTTAGAGTCAACAGTAAAGGCCGTTAAATCATTCGCTGCCAAATTGACTTTATTCAACGCAGAAAAGCCTTTGCTAATTGGATCTCCATTTGTTTTATTTATAAATAACTATCAAGTTCCTGCTAGAATTTCAAAGATTATTGAAATAGAAAATGTAAAAAAGAAGAGAAAGCATTTGGTGTCCAAGCAAAAAGCTTTGGTAGAAATTGAAATTGAAGGAGGGAGACTTTTGCCCGTATCTAAATTTAGTGATAGTAAAACATTGGGTAGGGTAGTAATTAGAAGAGAAGGGCGTACGATAGGTGCAGGTACAATATCAGATTACTGACTTGTTTACTAACTAGTAGGATATATAATCTATAAATAGAACTAGTATCCCCAATATAATGCATGATAAAAAAAGGAAATTTGCGCCCTTTTTATTACGTTTCGTAGCTTTGCTCAAGTTTTTATTTCCTTCAGCAATATCTATTTCCGCTCGTGCCTGATTATCTAATAAATTGGATATTTTTTCATCTTGTTGTTCCAATTGAAATGATATCTCAGCTTGTAGGTTGATAATATCAACCATAGAGCTATGCAATGCTTCTACGTGTTTTAATTGATTCGTTTTGAAACTTAAAAATTCCTCATTTTCTACTTCAAGTTCAACTATTTGTTGTTGTGTTAAGTCATTTGACAAATTAAACCCATCTTGCAATATTACTATATTATCAAGCTGGTCGAGGTTTTGCTCGCTGTAATTAAAGTCCTCGTCGTCTTCAAAATTTTGGAAATTTAATGAGTTCAATTGCTTTTGTCTCTGTAATCTATTCCTTTGTAATGCTTCACAATTTTTACTCATTGTGGAAATAGATATATTAAGAAATTTTAAAACATGGTCACGATAAGTAGCAACAGAATCTTGAAATAAATCTTTTTCAGAGAGTATTCCTTCACCAAACATGTTATCAAACCAATTTACTTTTTGCTTTGGTGTTTTCTTTTGTCTATTTAATTCATAAGCTTGTAAAATCTTAAACTTTTCGAATATTTGCTGAATCTTGATATTTACTTCTTGATCTATTTGGTTTTTATCGTGGTGACTTAAAGTCACAGAAGAACGATCCGCGCCATCATCAATCGTTGATAAGTATACGGTTCTTATTTCATCTATAAATTTGTTTATATCAACAACAGCACCATATAGTTCTTTACATTCCTTGAGAAATGTGTCTTGGATCTTCAAATTAGTACTCTTATTAGAAGTCTCTCTATTTACTTGTAAGTCAAAATCAACTGTCGGTTCATTCTTTAATTCATCCAGTACTATATTCATACATTGCTTAAACAATGGAGTTAAATTTGTCATAATTCAAAACTGATTTATGTAAAAACAATTAAAAAATATCATTGTAATATTAATATCTGAAATACTATTTAGTTCTTATATGCAGGCATCAATATAAATATTCTACACATTCTGTGATTTCAACACCATCTTCGTCACCCCTTGGAGTCAATGCTTTCACCATGTAGGAATTATAAAGTAGATTCCACTTACCTTGAAATATCTTTCCATTTACATTTTCAACATCGTTATTGTATTGGCGCTTTTCTTCTGGTGAACCGTTAACATATTTAAGGTATTCTGGGGCACCAGGTATGATTACATTATCAGCAGTGATAACAGTACCAGGGACAATTAAATCCATTGTTTCCAAAACTCTGAGATCTGGTAAATAGAGATCTTTACAATGATCAATAAAAATAAAGTCGACAGAGCGGTATTTAGTAGCTAATTTTTCTATGGATTTCGCAGCTGGACCAACCATGATTTCCACGTAGTCTGATAAACCAGCTATATCAATTAATTCACCTGCAATCTTTGCAATATCTTCATTAACCTCCAAGCTATAAAATTTTCCTAGATTTTTCTTCAATTCATTACCAAATAGTATAGCTGAATAGCCGACATATCCACCCAATTCAACCATAAGCTTTGGTTGCGTCATGTTCATCTGTTCAATGATAATCTTACCTTTACTTGCTCCTACATGCATGAACTTATATTTACCAGCGCCGAACTTATCCATTTCCTCTAAAACTCTCTCAGGTTCTCCCTTAATTTCTTCGTGGGGTAATGACTTGATGTACTCCAATAATTTCGTTTCCTTTTCCAAATTTTCTGATATCATTTCGATTTAAATATAGCTTTACCTTATTTGATTATAATATAAATGTGAAGATGGTTATAACTTAGCAACTATTTTGTAGTATTTATACTTTATTTAGAGTCACTCAATTGTGTGTGGTTTTTAATATACATGATTACCTCCGAAAATTGAGGTCACCGATTCGGTATTAACCTGTCAACTCGGGCTTTAACCTAATCCTAGAACATGTTAGCCAATTATTTCAAAATACACGAAATATCAAGAGAATCGTTCGGGATATGAAATATAACAAGGCTGTAACTATAAGTCCTAAAAATATTCCTTAATCTAAGGACTGCATCTATAGATGGACATCTCAGTAAATTAGAGTAACTGCATATAACAAACAAGTTGAAAAACTGATTTACTAATAATCTATAAACTTAAGGAAAAGTAAACGTTTTTAATCTTCTAGTATAATGGTTGCTAATGAATCTGAGAAGGAAGTTTCCGTATCAAGCAAGATTAACAGACTTGAAAGATTAAAAAAATTGAGACAGAAGGCTATACGACTGAACAATCAAGAGAGACAGGATGAGATAAAGAAACAACGGGCAAAATCACAAGAATGGAAACTCAGTACTACTCAAAATCACGATGATACTGAAGAATCTACTCTGATAGGTACTGGGACTTCCGAAAAAAAGGAAGACTGGGAATGGACAATAGAAGAATGTACCAAATGGGAAAAGAAACAAAAAGATAGACCTCGTAACAGTGCAGTTGATGATTATCAAAACATAGATAAGTTAGCAGAATTATCCTATAAGAAGGAATTAGATAGTATTGGTATCGACAAAGAAGAGTATGCTCGCCAGAAGCGAAAAATTGAAAGCACTCATGAACGGGACAAAGTATCAAAATCTGGTATTTTTGATACTCAAGTAGATAATCACGCTATAGCTAAGTTGGCAGAGAAGATACGACATGACGGTACCCTAAAGATAAAAAGGAGAAAAAATGATGATGATGATAAAGGGGAATATATTAACCATAAGAATAAGCAATTCAATCTCAAACTTGATAGAGACTACAGAAATTAACTACAACCATTGCTATAATTTGATCAATTAAATTGAAACTATATAAATTTTATATACTTGAAAGTAGTTTGTATAAAGGTCACGTGAATTACCCGACAATTCATTTTTTCATCAAATCTCACTAATTGTTCATAGTCAACACTAATTGTTATTTTGATAATCGATTATTAGATTAATTTAACTTTATAATTATAGTTGAATAATCTATTTCATTATTGTATAAATTTTAATAGAAGCTTTCTATTGGAGGAATTGATTGTATTTAATTTATTCAATACCGATCGATTGCACCACTTCAAAATCATAACTGAGACTTGGTACAAAAAAGATGGCCAAAGAGGATTTTGAAGAAGAAAGGGAAATACGTGATGATGTTTCAGATAATGAAAACGTCTCAGAAGAAGATGGACAAGATGTATTAGATTCTTCAGAAGAGGAAGAAGATGATGATGACGATGAAGAAATCCAAAAAATCCGTGAAGGCTTCATTGTTGACGACGATGAAGAAGAAACTGAAATACGTAAGAAAAGAAAGCATAAACGAAAGAGAGAGCCGAAGGAAACCAATGATGCATTGGATGAAGATGATTTAGAATTATTGTTAGAAAATTCTGGAGCAAAACCTAAAGATAATAAAAGTAAATTTAAGAGACTTAAGAGAGCTCAAGCAGAAGAGCAAGAGCCTGACGAATTTGAGTCAGAGAATACACAAGTAAATAGAAAAGGTGGTTTGACAGACATATTTTCAGAAGATGAAGATGAAGAACCTGCTGATGAGCAAAACAACACTGAGCGCAATATTTTAGATGAATTCGAAGATTTTATTGAAGAAGACGAATATTCTGACGAAGACGAAGAAAGAAGACGCAAGTCAATTCAGCAAAGGCAAAGAAAGATTTCAGCTGGACCTAAGTTAGATACTTCTAAGTTGTCTGAAGTTGACAGAGAAAGTTTGCAACAATTATTCGAAGTGTTTGGTAATGGTGCCGAATATGAATGGGCCCTAGAAGCTCAAGAGATTGAAGACGCTGGTAACGGTGAAAATCTTGAACCAACTTCTTTAGATGAAGTTTTTGAGCATTCAGAGTTAAAAAAGCGTATGTTAACCGAAGAAGATAATTTGATTCGTATCATTGACATTCCTGAAAGATATCAAAAATATCGTGCTAATTTGAACTATGTTGACTTTGGTGAAGATGAGTTAGCTAGAGAACAACAATGGATTGCGAACATTCTTTTTGCAGAGAAACTGAATGCGTTTGAGGGCTTTTTGGAAAATCCGTTTAAGGAGGCTGTGGGTAAAGTTGTTGAATTTGTATCTAAAGATTCCTATGAAGTACCTTTTATATGGACACATCGTCGAGATTTCTTGTTATACTCTCAAGAAGTTCAGAATGAAAATGGGGTAGCATCCAATATTGTTCACAAGTTATTGTTTGAGGATGACTTATGGCGTATTGTTCAACTTGATATCGAGTATCATTCTTTGTATGAAAAGAGATTAAACGCAGAAAAATTAATCGATGCCTTGACCTTAGATGACGATTTAGTCAAAGATATTAAGAGCTTGGAATCTATGGTTCTGATTCAGGATCTTCATGAATACATACAATTCACATACTCTTCTGAAATTAATGAGCTTAATAAAAATAAGGGAGCGGAAGAAACCGAAGAAGCAAAATCAAGTAGGAAGCATTCTAAATTTGCTTTATTCGAAAGAATCAGGGCAAACATTCTATATGACGCTGTAAAAGCTTATGGAATTAGTGCTAAAGAGTTTGGAGAAAATGTTCAAGATCAGAGTTCTAAAAAGTTTCAAGTTCCATATAGGATTCACGCTACCGATGACCCTCTTGAATCTCCTGAGGATTTATTTGAGAAATTGATCGAAGATGATGAAATTTTATATAAAGATTTCAGGAGTGCTCGTGATGCTGTAAGAAAGACATTTGCGGAAGAAATATTCCATAATCCTAAAATCAGAAATGAAGTAAGGACAACATTTAAGAACTTTGCGTCTATAAGTGTCACTGTTACAGAAAAAGGTAAAGCATCAATTGATAACCACAGCCCATATGCTGATCTTAAGTATGCCATAAACCGCTCACCTGCAGACTTGGTAAGGAATCCAGATGTTTTATTGAGAATGTTAGAAGCAGAAGAAACAGGGTTGCTTGTGGTTAAGGTAGAAACAAAAGACTATTTCAATTGGTTCCAATGCATATTTAATTGCTTGAAGTCTGATGGTTCTTCTGATATATCAGACAAATGGAATAAGGAAAGAGAAACTGTTCTAAAGATAGCATTTAAAAAATTGACTAGTATGGTTGCATTAAACACTAAAGAAGACTTGCGTAGAGAATGTGAACGCTTAATCGCGGCTGAAGTCCGTAAAAGATTCTCGGCCAAAGTTGATCAGGCTCCATTTACTCCATATGGTTTCGATAAAGGAACAAGACCTAATGTTTTAGCCATGTCTTTTGGTGGTGGTGATTATGACAGTGCTGTAGTTGGAGCATTTTTGAAAGAGAACGGGAAAGCTGATGATTTCTTCAAGTCTGAGGATAATCCAATAAGGGACCGTGAAAGTGAAGGAAATTTTATTGGACAATTAAAAGAATTTTTTGACAAGGTGCTTGTATATCAGAAGCCTGATGTCATAGTTGTCTCTGGTTATAATGCTAACTCAAAGAAGCTTTTCGATACTCTAGTTAACTTCGTACAGAGCAATAATATTACTGCGAATACAGAGGGATTGAGTTCAGTTCAAACCCCACCTCTGCTTCAAGTAATCTGGGCACAAGATGAAACCGCGAGATTGTATCAAAATTCTGAAAGGGCGCGGATTGAGTTTCCAGAAAAGCCAACATTGGCTAAATACTGTATCGGTTTGGCAAGATATGTTCAGAGTCCATTGTTAGAGTACATCTCTTTAAGTGAAAATATTTTATCTTTAACGTTCTTTAAGCATCAAAAATTAATTTCTAATGACTTAATTTTAGAAGCTATTGATACTGTGTTCGTTGATATTGTTAATATGGTTGGAGTTGAGATTAACGAAGCAATCAGAGATTCATATATTTCTCAGCTTTTGCCTTATGTTGCTGGTTTGGGCCCACGTAAAGCTTCTGGATTAATAAGAAACATTAATTCAAAATTAGGTTCTAATTTATCGAACAGAAGTGATTTGATTGAGAATGAACTTTCAACAGCTAATATTTTTATCAATTGTTCGTCCTTCTTAAACATTCCATATGATGAAGGTTCCTCCTTGAGAAATTCATCAATTGAATTGTTAGATTCTACTAGAATTCACCCAGAAGATTATGACTTAGCACGTAAGATGGCAGCAGACGCTCTAGATTTGGATGAAGAAGATATGACGCATGTTGATGAGCAAGGAGGAATTATCTATCAATTAATGCAAGATGGTGTAAATAAAGTGGATGATTTGAATTTGACTGCTTACGGTAAAGAGTTAGAATCTAGATTTGGCAAGAAGAAGTATGCTACTTTACAAAGTATTAAAGAAGAACTTGTTAATAATTTTGAAGAATTAAGGAGATCATTCCATATTTTGGATAATGTCGAAGTATTCCAAATGTTAACTGGTGAAACGCCCGAATCATTTGCTAGAAATACAGTTGTCCCTGTATCAATTAACAGAGTCGGTAAAAACATGAGAAACTATCAGGATACCAGAGTTAGATTTTTAAGAGTCTCAACTTCTTCATTAGTTCTGGGTACCGTGGAAGAAAACCAAATCCCTGAAGGTATGAATTATGAACAAGGACAAGTGGTACAGGCTGTCGCTGTAGAAGTGTATTATGATAACTTTAGTGCTGTTTTCAGCTTATTAGAAGATGATATTAAAAGAGCTTCAGGTCCTAAGTTCCAGAAGGAGACATCTAGGTGGGATTTTGAAGCTGAAGAAGCTGATCTCCAAAAGGAACTTGCCAAAGAAAGAGCCAAGCTTGCAAATACTAGAAATATTCAACATCCTTTATACCACAATTTCAATTTTAAGCAAGCTGAAGAATTCTTAGCTCCACAAGCAGTTGGTGATTGTGTTATCCGTCCATCTTCAAAGGGTGTCGACTTTTTAACAGTCACATGGAAAGTTGCTAATAATTTATTCCAACATCTCTTGGTTCAAGAGAGTATGAGTAATGGTACTAAGGAATATATTGTTGATCATAAAAGATACGCTGATTTAGATCAGTTGATTTTCCAACATATCCAAGCAATTGCTAAACGTATTGATGAAATGACACGTAATCCTAAATTTCGTGAAGGTACATTATCTGAAGTTCATGAGTGGTTGGAATCGTATACGAGAGCTAATCCTAGAAGTAGTGCATACATATTTTGCTTTGACCATAAAACTCCAGGAAGCTTTTTGTTACTATTCAAGGTTAACGTGAACACTCCTATTGCTACGTGGCATGTAAGAACAGAAGCTGATGGATATAACTTGAAAGGTTTTTCATATCCTAACATGCTTCGTTTATGTAATGGATTCAAGCAAACGTTTAAAAGTTACATTTCTAATTCTTCGAAATCTTCAAGGGCTCCACCTGCTCATCGTCAACAAACTGCCTCTTATGGTGGTTATAACTAATTCCTTTAAATTGTATTCTACTTAGTATATATATTGCTAATCAAAAAATGTTAAACACTAATCCACATTTCTGTAGGAAATTCTTAATTTGGACCTATAACTATCCCCATCAACATAGCAACCCATAAGCCACCTTTCTCCATTGTTACTGTTAGTAAAAGCATTTCTCGAATGTAAAATTCTTCTATTGTTAAAAATAACACAAGAGCCTTCTTCCATTTTCAAGATAAATTGATTTTTAGGATCATTCACATATGACTCGAACATCTCAAATCCACGTAAAAAGTCTTCAAATAACCTGGTGGACGAATTTTCTATTTCAGAGCTGTTGAAAGAATCGTGACTTATACCTACTTCAAATGGTCCTTGGAAGGGAGGAGAATAATTCACTTCTTTAATAATAGCAATGTTGCCTACTGTAGATGAATGAACATTTTCTTCAACAATTAAAGGTCTTGAATAATAATAGTATTCATTATTGTTATCATAGTGATAAGTAATTGGAATTGATTTTAGAGCATTGTATGCTACAGGGTCTAGTTCCTTTACATACTCTGCTGCAGCAAAAGAATCACTGAAAATATTTTCACCATTAAGAGTTGAATTTCTTATAAAATGTAATAATTGTAAACCTGGCGGAGATTCATAATAAAGTAAATCCATATGTAATGGTAAAAAGTCAGTAGTATTAGCTATGTTTTTAGCTTCTTTTTCAAATTTGACATTGAATAATGTTCCATAGAAGGTTTTCTTAATATAACCAAATTTATTGGCCAATGCAGCCACCGGCCATTCTAGCGCATTACTTTCATTCATTTCATCCATTTCAGGATCAGGAATGTTGCTGACGAAAAAGAAACCAAACTTATTCAAAACCTTCAAAGACCCATTAAATTCTTTATCACTATTAAGATAATCATTATAGTCAAATTGCAATTCATCAATACTTTTTACTATATCTTCGGTTTTCCAGTTTATTGTATCTTTCTCAAAGTACTTACTTTCTCTGCAGCTAATTTGATTAGAATACTTTAATAAGAAAGACTTAGGATAAAGAGAAACATGCTCTTTACCTTCTTGACACCACGTTACTTTCAAACTCTCTTTGTTATTAGAATCTTTAATAATTGTTGGCAGAGAGCTTAAAGTCAAACCCCTATAGACCTGGGAAGTATTGAATAACTTTTGCTTCGAAAATTGATCAATGGATTCTTCTGACTGGCATGAATCTCTTAGGAAAACATTGTTAAAACTGATATTATGTGTATCATCTATGGTAAGTGCAATTCTATTATTGTCATAGCTTTTAACTTTCAAAGTAGATTTTAATCTGATAGAGTGATAAAACTGCCTCTTAATATTAATAATAATACCTCTTTTTCCCATTTTATATTTCATTGTTGGGGTTTAATGATATAGTACTAGAGTTTTTGTGGGGTCGAAAACGAAGAATTAAAGTGCAGTCTTATATCCAATCACAGCGATATCTTTATTTGAAGTCATTTCACAATTCAGTCGGTCAAACTTTCTGACAATTCAAATATTGCCTTATATCTAAAACCTTATGATTCTAAATTATATGTAACTATAACAACGTGACACACCATGATAGAACAATTAAAGAATATAAAATAAATCCTTATTACAGCATAGTGCATAGTGCACAAATTTTGGATACCGAACAGGAATTGGGTACTCTGGCCGAGTTGGTCTAAGGCGCCAGGGTAAGGTCCTGGTCTCTTCGGAGGCGCGAGTTCGAATCTCGCGGGTATCAATTTCACACCAGCAATTCCCTTTACCAATTCTCCTAATTCCATTATTTTTTTGCTTTATCACAGTGATATCAATTATTTAACAGATGTAGTTACGGCTAAACGAATTAGTTGCAAATATTTTCTAATATTTTTTTGAAATTTAATTAATTTGGAATATTATCTAAAGATTAATATGAATTTAAGATTAAAACAATAATGAAAGTCTATTATATAATTCTATAAGTTAATTTTGTCTTTTATAACGAAAACAATCCCGTTCTCTTTTTTCCAAAAGGATATACAACTAAAGCAGATGCAAACAACCCTACACTAATACCAATAGAAACCTCAACCATAGTCGCACCAAAACTTAACGATGATATGTTTGATGTGGAGCTGGTAGACGTAGAGTTGGATCCAGTAATCTGATCAGCAGATTGGACACCTGACAACAAAGAGCTTTGAGATGCAATACCAGAAGGAACTTGTACAAAAATTGCTGGCAACATCGCACTTACTGCCATCCCCTTCCATACTCTGGAATATAAATTACCAAGTATACCAACTATGAAGGAACCAATACAAGCAGTAAACTCAGTAACGTTAGAAAAGTGCTTACCAGCAAAGTAAGTTGCAACGTATCCTGTACTGGCAATAACAACCATCGCTGGAAGTTGAGATAATCTAGCTTGATTAATCAAAGCTAAACAAATCGAAAAGGCTGGAACAAAAATGATTCTAAATTTGTCATCAACATTTCGAGAACATGTCGTTGTAGAAACACTATTCTTATCAATCCATCCATATAATGCAGAACCCAAAGTGATACCAAACCCCAAAAACAAAGAATAAATGATAGCATAAAACATTCTCACCGCACCCGCAACCAAATTCCTTGATTGTAATTCTAATGATCCACAGAGAATAATATAACCAGGTAAAATGATAGCGAGAGCTCCCTGTGCAATTGCAGCAAAACAAAAAATTTTACCATTGTGAATGGAACCAATAGCTCTGGCTATAAAAGATACAACAATAGATGCAGTAACCTCAAAAACAGAAGAATATAATGTAGACCTTGAAGAAACGAAGTACTGCAAATAACCTACAAATAATCCTACCCCAAAAGCAATAGGAATATCATGCCAATATCCACCAAATGCAAAAGGACAAACCATAGCGGACCCTAACCCATATATAAGAACACATACCCAAGGTGAGTATAAATTTTTCTGCTTTAGTAGTTCTTCCAATTTAGTGGCAGCATCTTCAACACCAATTAAATCATGTATAACTTCTTTGTAAATTTTATGCGTATCTGACAATTTTGATAAATTAAGTCCTTGAGCACATCTTACTAAATGAACTTCAGATGTTCTTGTAACTGCATCACCAAAAGAGACTATCATACAACCTGGAAAGTAAACAAACTGCCCATCTATTTCAAGTACCCGACTGGTCATAACCATATACTCCTCTAATCTATGGGTTGGAGCACCAAATAGCATTAGGGCTCTACACATTTGAATAATGAACCTTTGTCTCTGAAGGATATCCGCAATATGAACGGTAATTCTAAGTTGTCTATCTGCTAATTTTTTCTTTTTCTTGAGCTTTTTTGCAATGTTAGTTGGATCGGCCTTAACGTTTGTACTCTTTTTTGGAACTTTTGGACGTGCATTCTGGAAAGAAGGCATCCCTGAAGTTCTGTTTCCCTCAGCAGCGTTATTGTCAATGTAAGACTCTTCATCGCTAAAATTTTGACCTTCTTGAGGAAAATTCTTCTTTTTACCAGTAATTTTATCCGCCATCTTTTTAGATCCCTTTAAACCGCTTTTGAAACCACTCTTTAGCTTGTTCAAGTCCAAAGTGCTGCTGTGATTTGAAACATAAGTAGTTTGATCGAACATAGATTGAGAATCAGAAAGCATATTTCCCGTTAGAGTGCTCCCCCCAAAGCTAGAACTGGATTTTGACTCTTCTGGGTTTTGATATAATTTTAAAAGAGAAGAAAGAACACCAGCTTGAATGCTTTTGGGAGGAGCAATATACCCGTCATCATCATCATCATTATCAAGTAAAAAGTGGTCAGTATCGTGGGCAATAACAGTATTTGTATGATAGTCTGGGTTTGGTGCATAAAATCCAGAATTACTTTCTTCTGTCTCAGATTCCCTTAAATTCATAGACGAAGAACCAACAAAATGATCATCTCCTTCTTGCGGTGTTTCTGGGATTCCAGATAACATCATTAGTTTAGCAGCACCTGGTGCATGGGCTAAGATTAAGTTTTTTGCTTCCTGATTTAGATTTCCAAAATCCATTTTTTTCATTTCTATAAACTCTTTATTTTGATTATCTAGACCAATTCTTTTTTCTTCATCATCCTTTGCAAGATTATCCCCAATTGAAATATCATGTAAATTAAATACTCTGCCCAAAAAGGTATCTGAGTTTTCGGTTTCATTCTTTTCAAATGATGAAGGATCTACAGAATATGAATGATCCGCAAGAGACATTTTACGTAATATTCCCTTAATACCACTCGGTTTCTCATTCACTTCATTACTGGAAGAAGAGATAGAGCTTGCTCTTTTCTGATCTGTAATATCAATTCCATTTGTTTTTGAGGATCTATTCAGAAACTTTGTCATTTTAAAAGCATTTTCTTCTTCTTCCTCTTCTTCTTCCGAAGAACTATAAACATCTTGATGCACTTCAAATTCTATATCAGAGGGATCTTCGTCACTTTCCAGTTCATGTTGCGCAGACTCCATCCTGCCACTAGCTCCCATCGAGAAACTTGGGAGCTCGGTATTCACTTCGTCTTTCTCTATAGAAAAATCCGAATCTGACGAATTATTTGTAGAAGAGTTGCTAATCATGGACTGCTTAGGCTCATACAGATCGGGAAAACGCACAGACTTAATACCGGTAATCTTCTTTCCAGCATTAGACAAATTGGTCTTGGTTAAAGTCTTCTTACTTCGTTGGTTTCTATAGTTTGCCAAGTTGATATTTGGCAAGTGGATGTTAGATCTATACTGCAGCACAACTTCGTCTGAACTGGAAGATTCTCCGTCTGAATGGTTGCGCGACATTGTATTCTAATCCTACTCTATGTGTATATTCTATGCTTCCTCTTATGCCTATGAACGAACAGATTTCAAATGCCAGTGTAGTGTAAAGTACAGATAATTTAAGTCAAAAGAAAAAAAGTATTTGATCCCAGATCTTCTCAGGTGAAGGTGGTTATGTTACCTGAGGTGTATCTGGAAGGGGTTCCATAAGATGCAGGTCCAACTTTTCATCGAAGCAACACTATTAATAGTATTACCGACCAGCACTATTCACTCTACAAATGCAAGTTACCGGGACCAACACGTCAATGAACAGCAGAATGAACACTCTTGGGCTTCATTTCTTTAATAATACTACTCTGTCTCAGATTGCTACTGACAGGTTTCAGGTTTTGAACTAGCGAGAAAGTTCGAAAATGCTGCAGCATTTTCTCAAGAAACTTGCGATAATCGATTGGCGTGTCATCCGAAAATGCTAACGACTGTTGCTACACACTGCTACGAAGGCATCTTCAATTACACTGATAACATACTACCAGAATATATATTTGTTTATACACTCTCTTCCCATTGCACCCCACACCATTCTTCTATGTAAGCGACGTGGTTGCTGTCATACTTGTCGTCAGGTATGTAGTCCTCCACATCGGTGCAAATGATAATAGTCCCCCAGGACATACCATTCAATATATCATTAACACTTATGTCTCCCTTTTTCAGCTCAAGATCTAAAATCGCCTTAGGCATAAGTTGCAATTCAAACTGACGGGAGGAGGATGGATTATATGCAGGCACAGGAATTGAAGTTTCAGAGCTGAACTTGGAAGCAACGTCATCTCTACCACTGTATAAGAGAGGCTTTCCACCCAAGTTATATCTCAATATCTGGGCTGGGTTATGATCGACGGTTCTTGAAAAGGCTTCGAAGTATTTATCATCCAACATATTGGATATTTTAGCAGCTTGCGGGTTGAGCTCATTGGCCACACTAGAACCTTCTTTCTTACTATCTCCGAAGTCAGACTCATCGTCCTTTTCGATCAAATGTCTATATTTCTCTATTTCTGATTCCATTGTAACTTTTTTGAGCTTTTCCTTCTCAACATAAACGAAGTATCCAGGGTAAGAAGGCAAACTTTCGTCCCCTAAACTAACTTCATTTCTATTGTCTTTGGTGGATGCAATATTCTTAGAAGCAATAGAAGCATATGTTTCTGGCTCTTCTGGCTCTTTTTCAGCTTTAAAGGTCAGTGTAGGGGTTTCTTTTGCAAATGGATTAGAATTGGTTGTACTGAATGGATTTGAACTGGCATCAAAAGTGTTAGATGATGTATTGAATGCATTCGAGCTGGAGTCAGATCCTGAATTAGAAAACAAGTCTTTGGTTAACTCAATTTGGAACTTCTCCTTATTGTCTAAAGCTAACTTTCTATCCAATTCTAGCCTTGCCACTTCTTCTTGTTCCTCTTTCAACTTTGCAATCTTTTTAGGGTCTTTACATATACCTCTCAAACATTTTACTGAGCCTTTCTTTTTAGAACATTGAACTGCATTCTTACAAGCGAAGATATAAATAATTCTATCGTACAATTTTCCATCTAAAGGTGCAAAGGCCTGTAATAACAATGCCATAAGACTCCCACAATTTCCACATTTTAACTGATTTTCACTAGGTTTTGATTCTGGATGGAGCCAAATTGGCTTTCCTCCTATGAACGTATCTTCAATGATAGGCAAGTCAATATCTTCAGAGTCGCCTTCGTCTATGATATCGGCATCGACAATCCCTAAAAATACTTCAGATTTTTGATTTTCATCAAATAAATCCTCTTCATCAGAGGAATATTCATCATGTGCTGACATTGTAGATATTGTAGTGACTTTAGATGAGATTAAAAAAAATTTTAAGATTTATGCGCGATAGATTATCAGTAGTAAATTTCATCTATGTACAAGAATACTTACTGTATAGTTCATTTACAAATATCTTGGATGGCTTATTTCTTCATAGACTTGAATTCTATCTCCAGGTTGGAACTTGTCCCAGTTTTCAAAACTGATACCACATTCAGATCCTCTTTTAGCCTCAGCGATATCATCCTTGATATGTTTTAAAGATGACAACAAACCAGTAAATACTGTATCGTCCTTTCTAAGTACCTTAATCTTAGAAGATCTTTTAATCAATCCAGATGTAACCTTAGCACCAGCAATTTTAACTTTACTTTTAGACTTAGATGTAATGGTAAAGATATCTTTTATATCAGCTTCACCTAATATCTTAGTCTCAATTGTTGGTTTCAAATGAGAAGTTAATTCTTCTGTAACATCTTCAATTAATCTATAAATAATATTGTGCTCTTTGATAGTGACATTTTCTTTATCTGCTTTAGCAACGATTGCTTTTGGGATTTTCAAATTAAAGCATAAAATGCTTGCGTTTAAAGTCTTTGCTAAATCAATATCAGACTCAGATGGAAAGCCAGCCTCATGGGAGACAACGACAGACTTAACTTCATCATTTCCTAAACTATCTATACTTTCTTTTATTGCTTCGGCTGAACCAAAAACGTCAGATTTAATAATATATTTGACTTGAATACATGAATCTTTTTCCTTTTCATTTTTTATTAAATTAGCATCTAATCCCGCTAATTTTAGTTCATTCATTTTTTCAATTTTCTTAAGTTCTTGAATCTCATCTTGTCTCTTCTGATTAATGGTTTCGATGTCTCTGCTTGATTGGATTTCTTTCAATCTAGTAATTCTGTTTTCAGTAACCTTCTTTGCCGTTTGTTCATTAGGTGCCTGTAATATCTGGTCACCAGCTTCTGGTGAATCTTTCCATCCCCATACTTGAGCTGGTGTAGAAGGACCTGCCGATTTTATCGATTTACCATTCTCGTCCTTAATACCTCTGACTTTACAATATGTATTACCTGCTACTAAGAAATCACCGACTTTGACAGTACCTCTGCGAACAAGAACTGTTGCGATATTTCCCATACCTTTGACGACTTGGGATTCAATAATCCAACCTTCATTTCTAATACCCTGAAATTCTGCTTTATACTCCATCATCTCACTTAATGTGATAACTGCTTCCTCAAGCTTATCCATATTCAAACCAGTTTTTCCGGATACTTTGACGGTTTGTGTATCTCCACCATAATCCTCAATATCAATACCATGACTAGAAATATCGGCCAAGACTTTGTCAGTATTAATACCAGGTTTATCACATTTATTTAAAGCAACAATAACAGGAACTCCGGATTTTTTAGCGTGTTTAATAGCTTCAATTGTTTGAGGCATAACTGAATCATCAGCAGCAACGACTAGAATAATGATATCAGTAATAATAGCTCCTCTTTCTCTCATTTTTAAAAATGCAGCATGACCAGGAGTATCTAAAAAGGTAATACTCTTCTTACTAATTGGAGTCTTTACAGAGAAGGCACCAATATGTTGTGTTATACCACCAAATTCTTGATTTACAATAGAGGATTTTCTCAAGTAATCCAAAATCGTAGTTTTTCCATGATCAACATGCCCCATGATTGTCACTACAGGAGGTCTTGGTTTGAGTAAATTTCCTTTGACCGGCTCAGGAAATAAATCACCTCTATTGTCCTCAGAAATGGATATTTCAAAGTTGAATTCGTCAGCAATCAAGGAAGCATTCTCCTTATCTAAAATATAATTATGTCTAATATCTTCAAAACCTAATTCTTCCAATTTCTTAAAAACTTCGTTAAGGGGGACGTTCATCGTATTTGCTAAATTGGATACACTAATGAAAGAAGGAATTGAGATTTTAATAGGCTGCTGCGAGCTAGTTTTAGATGATCTCAGGCCATTTCTACTTACTGTAGAATTCTTCTTTTTCATAGAAGAATTTTGTTTTTCATTTAGTTGCTTTCTTAACTTCTTATATTGATTAATCTTATTAATTTCCTCTTGAGCAGCGGAGGTATTTTTAATAGATTTTGTGGTCCTTGCTTCGGCTTGATAGTTCTTCGTTACTTTACTTGGGTTATCGCTTTTTTGCTTATTCTCTTTTGAGTATTTCTCGAAGAATCTATTTGGTTTAGTCAGTTTTGGCTCATTTGATGTTCTTTTATCTTCGCCATTTTGGACTTTTTGTTTTGATCCACCAAATTTAGAAACTCCACCACCAACTTTCGGCAAATCGTTAAAGATACCAGAAAGATTACTGGAACTAGAGCTAAAACTTCTATACCCTAGATTACGGAAACAGATCCGATGCATGTTTTAACTAAAGGTATGTAAAGATAATTTATGATTTTTTTTTCAAGCGAGCGTTTTTAATATTAACGTAAAATTGATGCAAATATATTCATGATGGTTTACTATACACATATTTATAAGTATAAGCGAAAAAAAAGAGATTGAATCTTTTAAGCATAATTAAAATCACCATTAGAAGTGACATAGCCTAATGACTTACTTTCGTTCAAAGTCATAATTAAATTATCAATATCTTTGAAATTTCTATTGTCGCAGGCAAAATTACGGTGTCTATTAGAACTGATGTGGTCATCAAAAATATCATATTTTACTCGGCAATTTTCACAATATCCAGGCTTTAAATCCTTCTCCTTCTCTGATGGCTGTTGCTTTTGCCTTTGCTTTTTCATTATAATTCTTCTCTTCAAATTGTTTAAGTTTCTTGATGGAACCTGTGATACTGAAGGACCCAATCCATTTCCTTTCATTGCATTACTATTCAAGGTAGAGTCCATGGAGAAATTCACTGCGTTGGAAGCACCATTATATCCAGATGCTGCAACATCAAAAAAATTAGATGGCTGAATACAGGATGAATTTCTATGTAGCTTGATGGGCCTATTAATTAATTTTGAAATTTCTTTCATATCTCCCAATTCATTGTTTTCATCTTGATCATTTATTACTTTCTCTTCTTCCACTTCTCTCTCCAAAGTAGCATGATCATTTCGAATATCTAGCTTCTTTGAGCTCGTTGAGTTTTGGATTATTGTCACCTCATCATCATTGAGGTCATCTGTACTTGTACTTGCTCCGCTAATGCCACTGTAATCTAATTGAATGCCTTCTTTAGCATTATGTATAATATCATTTGTTACCTTCTTTAAAAGCTCTCTGAAATCCTTTGTAGCTTCAAATTTTTGTATACGACGCAATTTCTTTCTTTCAGTATTTTCTGATACCTCAGGAATAAATGGGCATTTACCGTCAAGAGTTAAGTTTAATACAGGAAATGCTTCTTGATTCCATTCTCTAATAGCGATTGGCCTCACTTTCTGCGCCAAATCATAAATATATAAATAGCTTTTGTCGAGGTAGTGAAAATCATCTCTCTTTGCATTTGGATCACGATCTGCTGTGCCAAAAATCTTTTCCTCCTTTAATAAGTTATAGAGATTATTATTATTATCTGTATTATTCTTAATGATAGAATTATCATTATCAAGCACTCCCAAATTTTTTAAAAATCTGAAAACTTTATCGTAATCCCAGACTTTTGTTTTTAGAGTTACCGCATTGGAAAATATATCGTTGGAGTGATAGATCTTGTTTGGATTAAAGGTTCTCCGACTTATAATAATTGTAACATTCGAATCATAGAATGGTGTTATTTTGCACCCTACTTGTTTAAATGCTTTTGATGCTTTCTTGTACTCTGCATGCTGTACTGTGTTGTGTTCTTCTACTCCTTCAAAATAGATTATTGATTCTTTCATAATTTTCTTCCATGACATTTGCCAATTATATAGATCCGCACCTACCAATCTAGTAGATTTAGAATTTGTTTGTGATGCCTTTGTAATTTGGGATGGATTAGGTTTGGCTGATGCTGTTAAACCAATTTTTGAATTGCTCAGCTTATTCAATTTTGCCTTTTTTAAAGCAGGTGATGGAACATTATTATTAGTCTCTTTCAATGGCAATCTTGCTTGCATTGTCTGTCCTACAACAGAGATGCTTCTCTTTTTATTCATATTAACCAGTGGGTCCATTTTATCATTATATAATGCTTGAATTTCTTTGTTTACTTAGTAGACAACAAGAAACTCACCTCTATTGTACGACACTTCAAATCAAGCGGGAAGTAGAAAAATGAAAATGCCAATGTAATTCAACAAATACTGAGTCAGATGTATAATCAACTAACGCAGTTTTGTATTATCAAAAGAGCTCAGGTTGTTTTTTTTACTTAGACGCTGTTAGGATTCTTCAAAAAAACAATACGCGTTTAGTAGAAGGGCCAAAATTGGTGTGCATATAGATCATCTTTCGTATACTATCAGTAATTATCAGGACATACATTAACGTATGGGCACAATATTACCTTAGGTATCAAGTTAAGTACCTTTTGAATTTTCAAATATTTCATACAACTACTAAGTGAGATTATTAGGAATTATACATTATTATTAGATATATTGGTATAGTTGATTTCCAGGAATATTAGTAGGAAAGTTAAAAAGTACAATGCTTAAATCGAAACAAATATCCCAACTTTTAGGTCAAGGGTTAACTCTGATTAATGAGGAATTAAATACTACTAAGAACTCTCCATTAAGCATATCTTTATTATCTTTTGAGGGTCTTCCATTAAACACAGTTTCAAATGCCGAGTTATTGGAGAAATTGGATAAGGAATTAACAATAGACAGATTAAAGATATTTTCACTTTTAGGATTAAACTATCTTACACAGCAATTCAAGACAGCACCAAATCCTCAAGATCCAATTAATAATTGGGCAGTTTTAGAGTTAGATAACAATTTAAACTTGATTATCCAGAAAATAGATTACAAAGAAAATGAAGCGGATATTGAAAAGTTATATTTAATAATATTTTTTGATAGGTCATTCTCCAGTGCTGTTGCTAAATTGAAGTTAGATAATTTGAGCTTGGCAATCTGCAAAGGATTGGAAGGCTATGATAGAAGTAACATTGCTTGAGTGCATTTATTGAGGCGTTAAAAGTTAATTTTATTAGAGGAGCTACAACTCTACAAATCGAAATATTGCAATATGATCATGAATTAAAAACCAAGGAAATATTAAATGATAATAGTAAATGAACCAATCCATATATAACTTGTAATAAAACTTTTCATTTATATTATGAAATAAAATGATAGGTATACTTATGACGTTTATGTAGTGATATCTGATACCTCAGAATGGTAGATTTTCTTGAGAAAAAGGAATGCATAAGAAAAAAGGATTCATGTTAACCTCCAGTAAATCCCTTTAGGAGAAAAGAAATCATTTTCCAATAATTTCAACATCATCATCCTCCTCCTCATCGTCATCTTCATCAATATCCTCCATATCATCCATTAAGCTTTCTTCGTCAAAGCTTTCTTCTTCTTCACTATCATACCAAAAATCTTCATCTACTGGCTCCTGTTCGGAATCTTTATTATTGATGTTGCTATTTGAGTAAGCAAATAATTCGGACTCTGGCATAATGAAGTCTTCTGGGATGTCTGTTTTTGATCTCTCAACTTCTTGCAAAACTTTCTTTTTGTATGCATCTGGATTCTTTCTTAATTCTACTGAGGCGTCAATATTTGCTGGAGATGAAACATTAGGATCTTCTAACAACGAGATTATGGAAATTAAGACAGATTCAACTGTTTGGGCAGGGGTCCAAGTTTCACTGTCTGGTTCATCAGAAGTTGGATCACCCCCTTGATGTAATATAGAAATACATAATCTACCATCACGATAAATATTAGGATGGTATATAGCCGGTGTAAATCTGAAAGTAGGTGGTGAAAATGGGAAATCACTAGGAAATCTCATTTGTCCCTTGAAGTATCCACCGTGGTACATTGAGTCCTTATTTAAGACCATAATACCGATGTTCCATAAGAAGATGTTATCGTCATCCAACTCAATGTGAAAGGATGGTATACCTTTCTTAGGGTCTGTTAAGTCCTTAAATTGTCGTTGTAAGATGGCAGCAGCAGATTTTGAACTCATTTTTTAATTTATTTTTTATTTCTATGATACTATATTTTTCGTAAACGCTATGAATCAAGTTGACTAATACTTCAAAAAGATAACCTTTCTCCCTTATTTCTTTATTATTTCAAGCCAAAACTACCCTACAACAATATAATAAGCAAAAATATATACTCGTGTTAACTGTTGTTATTTTCGCTAAATAACCGCTATAATCCTAGTTTGCAATGTGATTATAAAACAGAAAAGGGAAGAAAAGAGTCGGTGAGTGTGAGAGAAAAAAGAAATACGCAGACACATCCGATAACATGCAATAATATGATTGTGGTAAACTTTTACAGTTTATCTAATCCCACATTTTAGGCGCCCGCTAGAGTGTCCAATCAGCCGTCTTAAATTGATAACAAGATAAAGAAATAAGGAACAATTGTAAGTCCAAATTATAGGAATTAACAGCTATCTATAAGATAAATTACAAGTATTCAATATGGATTTCGAAGAGCAATTAGAAAAGGCAGAGAAATTACCCTCTCCCTCCTTGGTGGGATCGTCCATTAGATCGGCAGACGATTCACCACATAATAACTACATTCACCCAGAAAAGTATAGATCGTCTAGTAAGCCAAGAAATAGTTCGAAGAGATCGTCTAGATTGAACAATTTGGCGATGTCATTAGATGAATTGATGAACGAAGGAGCATTATTGGGCTCGGAAGAGGATTTTGAAAGCTACTTAGATAAAGATGGACACGTCAAGGATGACATTAAATTAGGTTCTGAATCTCGTGAAATTGAATCTTTTAGTCCTTTGAAGGATGAGGTAATTGAAGAGGGTGATTTACTGGATGAAGAAGATGCGGATGAAGATAATAAGGGCGGAAAGGATATAAATAAAGAATATGAATTAGTTCCTGAAAATGAAGTTGAAGAAGCTGCACTCGAATCTGCAGAGCTGGAAGTTACGACCCCAGAAGAAACATCTGGATCTACTAAAATTGAGTCTACTGAAGATGAGAATTCTTCAGGCAACTCTCAATTATATTCAACTCCAAATTTATCCGAATATCAATTAGATAACCAAATTACAGACCATCAAGATTTATTAAAGAATATTCAATCCCATGATCCACATCGTTTACCAACAAGTAGAGAATACGGTAATTCGGTGTTTAGAAAACCTGCTTCCCCTGCAATGAAAGGTACAAATTCTGCTACCCCACAGAAGGAAGAGTCAAGTTTGAACGATGGTACATTTGCAGATAATGTCTTACCAATTAGGGATGGATTACATACTCCTTATTTCCAATCCGATTCTAGGGATAGATCTAGATCAAGGTCCATTGCTCGTAATAAGGAGAGATCAAGATCGAGGTCTTCTATGAGACCCCATCTAGCTAGAGGTGATTCATATAAGAGCACTCATGATATCGAACCATCTAAATATGAACTCCCAGCCGAATTCCAGAAAGATGATGTTTTAAAGGAAGTAGATGAAAGCATTGAAGAAAGAAGAACGAGAGACGCTAAACCTACGATGGGAGAATCTATTGCTGCAGCAGAACAGGATAGTCCAACTGTAAATCCCTCCTTGGTTACTACTGGGGACTATACTAATTTCAATGTCGATAACCCAGAACCTATAGCCCCGGAAACCATTTTCACAAGAAGATCTTTGTCATCTACTAATTATCTTAGGTCCATCTCTAGATCAAGATCCGTTGCTCGTGATAATGAGAAGAATGATGCAAATATTGAAGGTTTAGTTGAAGAAGGTGCTTTGGTGAACGATGATCCGTACTCTAGAATTAATGAATTGAATGAAATGGTTGAAAACGTACTTCATATAAAGGAGAAAGATTCCAACGCCAAAGAAGATATAAATGAGAAGGAAACTGAGGAAAAAGTTGAATCGAAGAAAGTAGTAGAAGATAATGAAGAAGTTGAAGACAAGGAAGAAGTTGAAGACAAGGAAGAAGTTGAAGAGAAGGAAGAAGCTGAGAACAAGGAAGAAATCGAAGAGAAGAAAGATGTTGAAGACAAAGAAGAAGCTGAATCGAAGGAAGAAGCTAAGGAGAAGGAAGAAGTCGAAGAGAAAGAAGAAATCGAAGAAAAGGAAGAAGAAAATGAAGAAAAGAGTATCCGGGGTCTGGATGAAAATCCACTTGAAAATTCTGCTGATTCAAGTCACTCAGTTAAAGAAGAAAATGTAAATGAAAGCTCAACAGAAGGTCCAGAAAAAGTGAACTCTAATGAAGAGAATACTAAGGCAATTGATTATTTGGATAAAAAAGGGAAGGATGATGACTTAGATGATTTAGATATTAGTCCTGAAGAAATCAGAAAACATCTTGAATCGCAACCAGTTTATCTTTTTACATCTCTTGCCGGTGGAATGCAAATAATGACTAGGACCAATAGATTGGCAACTATTTTACAAGGAAATGGTATTAAGTTTACTTATCGCGATTTAGGTACTGATGAGGAAGCTAAGAAAATCTGGAAAAGGCAAGCTAATGGTAAATTGTTACCAGGTGTGGTAAGAGGTGATGACTTAATCGGTAATTGGAGCGATATTGAAGAAATCAACGAGGAGTACAGACTCTTGGAAGCTCTCTACGAAACTTTATAGCTATAAATATAGGATACAAAATTTAATTGATATATAAAAATAATGTATACATTATATAGCAGTTTTACTCACGCATAGACACGTAAACACCACTTTGATGTGACATAGTTAATTGAACATTTTTGAGAGAAGGATATTGTTCATCCCTGGATTCCAAATGAGAAAATGATTGAACCAATCTTGTTATGATATAACTTGCTTCAATCAAAGCAAATTGTTGTCCCAAACAAATTCTTGGACCACCATTAAAAGGAAGATAAGCCCAGCCAATCTTCTTTAAATCAGCCCAACGTTCTGGTCTAAATTCTAAAGCGTCTTTTCCATAGTACTTCTCTTCTCTATGAGTAGCATAAACGGAATAAGCAACAGTTGTACCTTTTTCAACGAAAACAGGAGATAAACCATCAGAACCTCCACCAACAGGAAGTGTAGTGTCTTTAGTGGCAACTCTGAAGTTAATAGGAACCGAAGGATATAATCTCAAAGCTTCATTGATAACGAACTTAAGATATTCACACTTCTTCAAACTTTCAAATGTAATACCTTCGACATCAGAATCTTCACCTCTACCGAAATGAGTCTCTATTTCATCCTTTAATTTATTCCAGATTCTAGGATTCCTAGCTAATTCCATGAAAGTAAAAGATAACAAGCCTGCTGTAGTATCTCTACCAGCAAGTAAGATATTCAAAAGCTGATCTTGTAAGACCTTAGGGTCTCTAGTTTGCTTAACAAGCTCATATAAGAAAATATAACCACCTTTTGATTTTTTATCTAATTCTTCTTGAGGAGTTTCAAGAGCAAGCTTAACATAATATCCAGCAAATTTATGAACTTTCTCATTGTTCTTCTTGAATTCAGATGGATTGATTAACCAATATAAGAATTGAGAATAAGCCCTACTACTAAGGTAGGACTGAGAGATGTTGAAAGCATCCGGGAATTCAGTGGCACTATCCACTTCATGAGTTGGCAATACTCCAATTGAAGCGTCGCGTAAAGACTGGACAGATTCACCAAATAAAAACTCAGTTGCAGTATCGACAGTAAGCTTGAAAAATAATTCCTGCAAATCAAAGGTATCACCCTTACTGTGCTTTTTGATATGCTTCACTAACAATTGTAAATGAGCTTCCAATGCCTGTACATGTGCCACCTGTTCTCTTGCAAACTGAGGTCTAAGCATAGCTCTTGAATGTTTCCAGCCTTCTCCATCTAAGGTGAAAATACCATCACCTAACAATGGCTTGAATTGAGCGTGTCTGATTCCTAAAGAGAAATCATTGAATTGAGTGGCTAAAATAGCCTTCATGTTTTCAGGCTCTTTGGTAAGAACAATCCTGACTCCTACCAATCTAAGGTAAAATGTAACTCCAGTCTTATTGAAAATATCAACAACAAAGTCAATCATACCACCTCTATTCTTTTCTTTAAGCAAATCGATCAAAGTTCCAATTAGAAGGAAAGAGCCATGAAATCTCACAGGCTCTTTGCATCCATGCTTCCTGATAAATTTCTCATTCTTAATATGTCTTGCCAAAAGGTAACCAAGTACTGCAAAAACTAATATCCCTTGCCACTTGAAAGCATATTCTAAAATACTACGATAATCAAAATTTTCTAACGAAACCATTCTTATTCCAGAAATACTAATTTATCATTATGTTGCTAGTTGTGGGGAACTTGAATATATATATACTAACTCAAGTTTCATATGCATTATTAGAAAAGAAGGACTGCATATAAATATTGTTCTCTTCTCCTCCTCTGATTTCATGTAGAAGTGCAATAATTAACCATTCACATGCTTTGTAACATCTTATGATAATCCATTTCATCCTCTTGATCATCAAATGCTATTTCTAAGTCACTGCAAGAATCGGACATCGGACCTTCAGGGTTATGTGAAGTATTTTCACACGTTTTGTTAGTAATAAGTTCTTTCATATCCATTTGTGATTCTGCGTTGTACTTTTGCAGATATTGTTTGAGATTTCGTATGTTCTCCTTCCATTTTATCCTCTTATTATTCTGCACGTCAGCTGAGGAGTCTAGTTTTTTCACAGTCTTTTGACTGAGTGAGTATAACTCCTTAAGATCAGCTGAAAGATTACTTCTCTTTTTAGACGGACTCTGATAGGTGGAATTTGTAGCTATTGGGTTGAAACCAATCTTATTTAAAGTTTCGCTTGTGAAAATTTTTGTAGAATCGGTAGTTGGCATCGATGCCTTTTTGATAAGACCCAAGTTTTTGATAGCGGAGTTATTTGATATTTTTAGTAGTTTGTTTTCGAGGAGTAGATTATTCTTTTCGTCTCTAAGTTTTCTTCGTTTCTGGCTGACACTGCTTAGAATTTCGGGCTTATGGTAACGAGATGAATCCATTCTGGAGCCTTCAATTCCAGACACTCTAGTATTCTCATTTATGGTGTTATAATCCAAGTAACCACCTTTTCCATCTTTATTTAGGTACATTGATTGTTTAACACCATTTTTATTCGGTGACTTGAGATGAACACTTCCACTCAACTCCATTCGTTTATTTTGAGACTGTTTAAAGTGTGCATCTAGGTGATATGCACATAGAGAGTTTTGCTTTGTATTGATGATATTGGTACATTTTTTGTTATCTTTCTTTATAGCTGAACAATATCCGAATGATGCTACTGCTCCAATTTCTAAAATTGCGTTAATGTTCTCATCTAATTTCAAATTGAAACCTTTAAAAGGAGGTTTGAACACATTTAACTGAGGGTTTAGCACTACAATTAATTCCCCTAGTTGTAGTTTCCAATACTTTTTAAATGCACCGCCAAACAACATTATGTCAATGGAATGATTGAAATTACCAATGGATAGTTTCATAAATTTCTTCTTATCTTTTGAAATTCTAGGCTCTGATTTACCAACAACAAATCCAACTAGACACCAATTTTCATAATTTGGTTCTGAGTAATCAGGTGGTGCTATCTTTGCCAATGCTTTTTCTACTTTCAACACCTTAATGTTTTCTAGAATTTTTTTCAACACATCATCATTTACGTACTTCTTTCTTAAAACTTCGCCGCTAAAGACTTCTTTTTCTTTCAGCTCTAAATCTTGACGTTCAGGAATGTTTTCGAACTCAAATATCCTCTTATCAAAATCAATATCAACCTTTTTGGACCCACTTTCATACAATTTATTCACAAAAGTAGATGGTGACTTTTTACTTGCCTGAAATGGATTAGCCACTTCCAATGGCACCGTATTAAGAGGGGGCTGGCAAGTCTTTGGTGTTTTATTTCTATGTGTCTTTTCCTTTTCGGGTGACAAGGGAACTTGTGAAGATGCCAATTGTGTGTCTGGAACATCTGCTTTCTTGATTCGCTCATTTTTCAACTTCTTTTTTTCAAGTATTTTTTGCAACTTCAACTCATATTCCTTCTGCAAATCTTTTAGCTCGTCCGAAGAACTCTCTGTAAGTTCGTCATTAGAGCCAATTACCCGTTCTTCCATCATCTGATCATCTCCTTGAGGACAACCAGATCAAGATTAGAATCTTTTTAAACGCGTACACACAAACTGATAGATTTGATTATATACTGCAGACAAAGCAGTTTAAAGAAATTGAAAATTAAATATGAACTTAACCATTTGGCTTAAAAACCATAATGGCTAGAGGTAGAAGTAAATCGGTTGTCCAAAAGATAGCTTCTGACGCTTTGTCGTATGATGAAGAAAAGTTAGACAAATCATTGGAATTGAGGAGTGTATTCAAACCAGCTAGATCTTTATCCTTAGGAAGTCGAGCTATGAACTGTCCAGAAGTCAAATCAAGACTACATAAATCCAATAGTTTGGATGATTTGGACATGCTTTGGAAAGATCAGATAGATAAATACAACAGCAACCTTATCATTGAGGAGGAATCAATTTTTGCGGTGGAGAATTTGAATGAGGACAAGTATATTACATTCCAGCACAATTGTGAAATCAACAGATCGTGCATCAAAAATATAGTCAAGGAAAATGACGAGATATTGAATTCACTCAATGGGCTTATTAAAAACTTTGATAAGATATCTAATGAGACCCAGGATTTTGACCGTGAGTCCAGTAAACTTTTACAGGTCCAGAACGACTATGACTTTAAAGTACAAGAATTTGAACTGTACTTAAGTAACTTTGAAAGCTTGGACGAAATCACAAGTATGCTTTCAAAGCCAGGAACTTCTTTAGTTAGGAAGCTCGTGATTTTACAGACTCTAGAGAAATTGGATACATCACTTTCTTTTATAAGTACCCACAACTCATTTAAAGATTCTGACACATACGAAAGTAAATTCAGGCAATGCATGACAAGGGCTTTGACTTTAATTAAGGATTTCTTAAATAATGAACTAAGAAAGATAGAACAAACTATCAATGAGAAATTATCAAAAAAAATACCTCTTGACTTGCTTCAATTTAACGAGTTTAATGAATATGTAAATGAATCCAACTTTGCACAACTTTTTAATGAGATATTTAAAAGAATAGAAAACCATAAAGAATACGAAGGGTTAGTTAGTGACGTTTTGAGTTCGTATTTTAAGGTAAGAACAAACTTGCTTTCACAACAGTCTCATAATATGTTTAATGCTGAAACAGATTTTGTACAGTACTGTCAAGATCAAATTTCTTCATTCAAGAAAATAGTAGATAAGGAATTTCAGTTATATAAGCAGTTCTTTGGATTTGAACAATCATCTGATTATGATTATTTAATGAGTAAATTTTACGAATTCTCAAGAGATATTATGGACCCATTATATGATGATTTGAGAAAGCATATTCTTAAAGAAACAAACATATCAAAATTGTGTCAGTTAACATCTTTATTTCAAAAGTATTATGAGTTTGAGATTAACATATTTGAAATTAATTATGCTGAAATATTCCAATCAATCTTAGATAATGTTCAATCTAGATTAATTTTCAGGATTCAAGCATACATTGATCAAAAATTAATAAATTATAAACCTACAATTGAAGATTTGAATTTAGCTAACAAAAAACAAAAAGACCACTCTAGGAACTATTTGGATATTGATTTCCCGGATAATTTGTTTACTGACGTATACTTACCCCTTGGTAAGGCTCTCACATTGCTCTCCAATATATACGAGCTTATAAGCTCAGTTGTGTTTGATGACTTAGCACATTATATTGTTCATGCATGTATCGAATTATTAAAGAACCAATTTTACAAATTGTCAATTACTCACTTAGGTTTGATTGATACTAAACTTAATTATTTAAAATATTTAATTATTTTGAAAACACAGTTAAATAACTTCGATATCCAATATGTGAGAAACGAATATACTATCGACTTTTTGGGAGGATTTAGTGATATCTGGGAAGCATTTAGAAAAGGTGAATTAAATACCAACAACACAATTATAGATCTAGCAAAAAGATCAGTACCAAGGGTAATTGATAACATGATAGATGCAAATGAGGAAATAAACGTCGAGTTAAATAACTCGGTTAACGATTTTATAATAGAATGCAATAAAGTAATTTGTGAGCCTCTTTTATCAAACGAAGCAAGTAAGCAACCCTTGTCACAAGCTTATAAATTCAAAGACAACCTTTCACAGCACATAAATGAGTTTTATCAGAAGATGGAGTTCTATATCGGCGAAGCTAGGATAATCGAATTTTTGAATAAAAACTTGAGTAATCAAATTTTAATTACATATGAAAGCTTTTATGAAAACATGCATGTAAACTTAAAGGATGGTAATATTACAGATGATGTCAATGGTATTATTGATGCTGATGGTGTCTTGGTACTTTTAAATGACATAATGATTAGCTTGCGTGATAACAGCGAGCTGATTAATTTCAACGAAAATTTTATCGACAATTTAAGTATTTCAGATGCCTAGTTTAGTTAAATAAATATAGTTTTGTCAACTTAATCTACTGTTCGTCGAATGGATTGTAAATATTTTTTGATAAGAGTTTATTCAATTCATTCTTAACAATTTGAACTTGATCTTGTTTAATGAGTAGATGCGTTTCGTCCAATTCCTCCAACACAATACCAGGTGTTTTCGAATCAATTTCCAAAATTAATGCCTTGATAGAAGGGTCACACTGAACTAATGCCCCTTTGGTAGCTGTAAGCATTATCAATAACTCAATTGACTAGAAGTTTTTACGTTTTAATCAACTTTTTTTCTGTCAATATTTAAAAGTGCGTAATCATCCACAGGTAAAATACAAGCATACTCAGGGTTATTCGATAATGGAGCTCACTGGTGAACCGTTATCAAACAAAATAAATGAACAAGATGTTGAAAATAAATCTGACGACAAGCTATATGTCAATGTTACCTCTGAATCTAGTGAAGACGAAGAAGAGGGCGAAGAAGAAGTCGAAGAACTGGAACCTCCATTATTAAAATATTCTAGATTGAATCAGTTACCAAGCAATTTTTTTAACAAAGACCCAATTTCAGCTAGCACTTTCAATGATTGTGTATTTATATTTGCAAGTCATTCAGGGTTTGTTCATATAACCGACACAAACTTTAATTCAATTCGTACATTTAAGGCACATAGAGCATCAGTCTTATCAATTTATACAGATGGCCAATATTTTGCTAGTGGATCAATTGACGGCACAATTGTTATAGGATCGTTGCAAGATGAAAATGATATAATAGCTTATGACTTTAAACGACCTATTCACTCAGTTGTTCTTGATAAGAACTATCAGCGAACTAAGTGTTTTATTAGTGGTGGGACAAGTGGTAAGATTATATACTCGAGTAAGAATTGGTTAGGCCTGAGGACTGATACTGTGATAGATAATGGAAATGGGCCCGTTGTTTCCCTTCAAGTTATAAATGATATTTTATTCTGGATGAACGATAGTGGCATTACAGCTTTTAATTTGACGACTAGGAAAGTCATTACTAATATTGAAAAGCCACAAGATTCTTTAAGGTCAGATCTTTATTGGCCCAGAGTGAGCTTCCCCGAATCTGATAGGTTATTAATTGCTTGGGGTAATTACATTTGGTCATTAAGGATCTATAAACAGACATCTGATTCTTCGTCTAACATATTACCTAGTTCTACCACAATTTCTTTTAGGTCAGTTCAAGAGAAAGGCGTTAAAGTTGAATCCTTGTTTAAAATGGATTCTCTAATTAGCGGAATCGTAAGTTTCAAAGATGACTTATGGATGTTGTTAACATACGAACCACCTTCTTTAGATGAAAATAATAAATCTATTTTCAAAAATCCTGATCTTAAATTATTTAATCCTTCTTCGGGTGAAATTGAATTTGAGGAGGAAATTGGCTTAAAGAACACAACAGGCTTGGGTTTGAATGATTACTCTCTTGGCTCATACGTTGATACTGAATCTAAATATTTTATTGTTAGTGCCAGGGATGCTGTCATTGTCGAAGAGTTGCAACTAGAAGATAGACTTAAATGGTTCATCGAAAATGAAAATTATTATGATGCTTGGCTAATGTGTGAGCATATAGCATCACCTTCAAAGCGATTGAATTTTGGTATTCAACATGCCGATCACTTAATAGAGTTAAATCAATGGGATGGAGTAACCTCATTTTTACCGAAATTATTTAAGTTGGATTGTAAAGAAATAATTGATGCTGATACTAAGAGCAGTACCAAGGCGTCTATTTCAAGTAAGGTGGATGAGAGAGAACTATATCTAAAAGAAATTGCCGAACAATGGGTGACTTGGTCAAATATATTTATCAAGACCGGCCATATTTTGGAGCTAACAAGAATAATTCCAGTGTCTCCGAGTCTTGGGATACCTTCTAACATATACGATAAAATATTAGAATTTTGGCTAGATGAAGATATCCATAAACTCTGCAGCTTAATTCAAACCTGGAAAACAGATTTATATGATGTAAAGAAAGCTGAATCATTAATTGAACATGCGCTTGAAAAGAAAAATGATTCAGAAGTTAGAAGAAGCTTGGTTGATTTGTATGTGAAAACTTTTGAACCAAGTAAGGCAGTCCCTCATTTAATAATTTTAAAAGATTATTACTTAGTAAAATTTTTGTCTAACCACCATTTGCTAAATAATTTCTTTAACCAACTTCCAGAAATAATAAACTTACGTTTCTCGGATCAAGAATTAAACACTTTGCCAATTAGAAAACTTCAACAAAAGTTAGATGATGTTATTGGTTTACTTATTGAAAAGAGACACGAGATTTTGCCCAAAAATATTTTTACATTATTTCACTCAAATCATTTGAGCTTTATAAATTACTTTTACTTGGAAAAGTTGATCGAAGTTGATAATTATTTGACTACACCATTTGGTGACGAAATAGTTTATCTTTATTCACAATATAACCGTGAAAAATTTTTACCATTTTTGATGAAAAATAGTAATTATGATATAGATAAGGCAATTTCTTTATGTGAAAACAGCGAGTTCATAGAAGAGCTTGTATACCTATTAGGTAAAATTGGAGAGAATAAGAAGGCTCTTATGCTCATCATTGACAAGCTTAATGACCCTGAAACAGCGATCAATTTTGCCAAACATCAAAACGAAAAAGAAGCTTGGAATATATTACTAGATTATTCAATGAAAAAGCCAGAATTTATAAAAGCTTTGATTGAATGTGCTGATGATCTGTCAAATTTATATTATGACCCTATAATGATATTGAGGAGAATGCCTAAAGATATAGACGTCGAAGGATTAAATAAATCGATAGTGAAGTTCTCGAATAATAACGATTTAAACCTTCTTATAAATCAAATTATCTTGAATATTATTTATAAGAAGTCCCAGGAAATTTTCAAGAACTACAAGTCAGATAAATTAAAGGGAATAGAGATTGAGATAGATGAAATTGATAAAATAAATTTAGCAAACGCTTTTGCTACGATTTTAGTTTTGAAAAATACAGATTATTCTATTAAATTGGAAAAGGAATGTGATATTCTAGATCTGAAATCCAATCCACATTATACT